>JAPWTK010000022.1:2347500-2927500 GCA_029963805.1 Aromia moschata | reverse complement strand
TATGGAAATGCTGTTTTAATGCTAGTTATAATTTATTATGAATAGACGATTCTAAAAATTGAAAACTGAAACATTTATGTCTTGATAAATAAAAAAATAGGGAGATAATTACCATTATTGTGTGTAATTACCATTTTTGTGTTGTATCTTTAACAAGGCATGTTTTTTTGTAGCAGTTGACTTAATAGCAAAAAACTTAATTGACAGGGTGGATTACAAGTTACCACAATTTCGTTTCTAGTTATAACGAAGATGTAACCAAGAGATAACCAAGAGATAACCAAGATAACCAAGTTACATTCCTAGAAAGAAAACACTATTATGATTTCAACCGCAATTACAATTTTGCAATTTTGACTTACACGCCAGTGTTAGCGCACCCCCGCTCTATATGCCCACGATGAAGCCCGCATACAAACTGAAATATGCAAGTACATTCATGGAAGCGGTCAGTGGTAGACGCTTGACCAGGCTAGGTTGACGTCAACTGGCCACGTGTGATTGTTTAGATGGTGGCCAGCTGTTGCATCCATATTCTATTTTGAGTCGTCAGAAAATTAAAAAACGCACCGGCAGGTTATACATATTGAACTTATAATAATACCGTATCGACTAAGATGCAGCTTGCATAGAGTAAGCAGGGTGATGCACTTGCAGTATGGATCGAATGACAAACGATTTTATGTAAACCTTTTTGTTTTTTTTTTTTTTTCCTTTTGTTTTTTTTCCACCCAATCCAACCAAACCAAATTTTCTTATCCATTCAAATAATTTTTTGCTTTTAAACGTGGAGTACTAAATATATTCATGTGTCGTTTTATAAGTTTTTGAGGTAGGAGAATTTAAATAATACATTTTTGAGTATGTGCTCTCATTTTTAGTTCCACATCCATATCCGAAATAAATCATACGCGTGATAAAAGTTATTCAGGCTATCAAGGTCAAAAATGTAATTAAGATTATAGAGGTTGTTAAATAGATTTAAACCATTGGCACTTTATACATAGGTTATAAAGGTCATAACCGTCATATCGGTTATGCAGACCATATTGGTTATATCCAAATACATAATAATATCAAACTTTTAAAACCATAACCTAATGTTTTTAACGGTTTAGCCTAATTAAATTTGAAAAAATTGAATGTGGAATTAGCGACTTCATTGGCAGCGGTTTTTACTATAAATAAGCAGAACTCCTATTTATGAAAACATAAATATGTTTATATAAACACTTTAAATAAAAGAAACAATGTTTAAACAAAAACAGATCCATATGATTGTCACCAGTCACTACTTGTATTTCTAAACAAAATATTTAAGTTTTTGTTTGATATCAGTTATTTATTAAGGTGCTGAATCATACACGATGTTTTGTATCTCTATTTGATTTTGCTGGCAATACGAGGTGTGCTGCTACCAGCGCGCTGCGAGCGTGTCGCGGCAAGTTTGAACAGAACTGTGTCTGGTGATACTTTCTCCATCCTGAGCTCGCTGGACAAGCCAGTGGGTCGCTCAGTTTGACAATAGCAGTCGTTTGAATTAGTCAAACTTGTCAAACTGGGGAAAACTTTTACAGAAGCTTATGCAATGTTAAAAGAAGTGTACGAGAATGAATGTTTATTCCGCTCACAAGTTTTTGGATGGTTTAATAGGTTTAAAGAGGGACGTGAAACGACCGAGGATGATCCGCGCCCTGGACGGCCCTCAATGTCAAAAAGGCGTAAAGTTTGCGCAAAAATGGTGCCAAACTCCTCACTCCCGAGCAAAAGGAATCAATAATGAACATTCGCGTTGACATTCTAAACAACACTGACACTAATCCAGACTTGTTAGACACGGTGATTACGTGTGATGACAAGATTCGAAAGTGTGGAAGCAGTTAAAGCAAAAGAGATGGAGGTTCTGAACCAGTTGACAGAACCGGACTTCCAGAACTGCTTTCAACAATGGAAAAGCCGTATGGAGCGATGTAGAGATCGCCAAGGGGAGTGCACTGAATGCGAAAAAGTTGCTACTGTAATTAGTAACGAATGAAAAGTGTTATGACAGCAATTCAGTTATTTAATAGCCACACCTCGTATGTTCCTGTAAGTTTTCTGCGTCCCTAATAGGAGTTTTAAAAGTAAGATTTTTCAGATAACGCAATAGAAAAAATTACACTGAATGAAATTCAAGATCTTGGAGGATATTATGATCTGTGTGTTCAACTAATTATACAATATTTAAAACACGCAAATAATGCATTGTTTGTCTAGTAGGCTATGCACTACCTCTGTTTTCCTGAAAATAACCTTGGAATGTATCGTTGGAACATTTCTATAAAATGGTTTGGATCCAAATGACCTTTATAGCCGATATGGTGTCAATGGCCTAAATCAACTTAACGACCTGTATAACCTTAAGACTAGTGGAATTTATAATATTTTAAACTGACATTGGAAATGCTACACCATGACTTAGCAATACACTGAGATCAAATCCATTTAATTGAGGTGAAAACGTTTTGCTTCGATGAAAAATCTCTGCTATGATGATTACCAAAAGCTGCTCCTAAAATTCCGGGATTTCAATTCTAATACTAAAAAACAGTGTCCTGTCGTACTTTTTCATATTCTATGGCTCCATCTTCCTCTATCCGACACGCAGCTCATTAGCGGCCCGTCGTTTGGACACTTCGAGCGTTTGATATTCGTCGTGGTGTCAATTCGAGATCAAATGGACCGAAATAACATGTGTGCGTGGTGTAGGCACCACGTGTGAGGAAAATTACTCCTATTTCCTTCGCGCGTTATTTTTAAGTGTTTATTGTGGCAGTGATTGAGTCGTCAAACTGTAACTAGCCATGAGCGTCGGATTTCTAGCCGCATTGTTTCATTTTTTTTTAGTACGAGAATACGCTGGCATCCACGGTCCGTTTCCAATGCGCCACAGAAATAAAAGAGATGTGGAAGTTGGAAGGTGTATATCGGTATTACAGGGTGGGCCATCTGATTAGTTTTGAAGCGCTACCGTCCACCTAAGGGTGGTCATTGTAAAAATGATTGTCAAATCATCAAAGCAAATTGTATGACTTTTAAAATCTCAGATTTTAATTGATGTCTTCTTAAAATCTAGACAAAATTTATGTTTTTTTTGCCCAATATATTCTTATATATGTGATGCAACTTGTGAAAAGGTACCAGATGTCGGAAAAGTGAATTTTGTGCTACAGCCCAAAACGCAGTTTCAAGTCGAAAAATACGAATTCCGGATTTCAACGGATATCGATACTAGACATATCTGGCAACCATGTACAGTAGAAATAAGTCGTTGGATTGGAGCAATACAAGACGATATATCGATTTTTTTCGTGTACAGTTTGTTCCAAAACTTTAAATGTGTTTTTCTCAAAATTACGATTTTACATATTGAAACTTTACCTACTTTCAGTTCGAGCTATATTAACGAACGCGAAATTTATGCTCTATCGAAATCTGACCCCCACCCAAAAACAGGTTTTCCGACATCTGGTACCTTTTCACAGGTTGCATCACATATTTTAACATTTAACATAATGTCTTTGCAATTACAAATTTCGCAATGATCAATATGAAAATGTACTCAAAATATTTCATGTTACGTGCTTCAACGTTAATACAACAAAGGAAAATATTTCGTTTCATACATACATCAGTAATTTGAAATAATGTCCGGTTATTCGGACCGCTTCTTAAATCACACAATGCAACACAGCACTTTTGAACCATATTTATTTTTGTATATATTTTTGTTAAAGCCAAACGGCATGTAAGCACCCGCTTTGACAGCTTAATAATAAACGTCATATAAAACCATAGCATGGTTTTCTATGATAAACATTCACATGTGGACCGCTGACCGCTGCTCATCACGTGACTCGAGTACATTACTGTTTACAGCGCCTCCTAGAGGCGGACAGATTTGATCCCTAGATACCGAACGAGTTCGGTCTCCTTAGTTCTAGTCTTCTTGGTTTTGGGGTTTAAAATTTTCGTTTTTGATTGTTGGCTTTTCGAAATAATAATCACCTGATTTCAAAATTTGACGACGTTGCATGTCCAGCAAGATCTTTTCTGTGGAGGTTCCTAAAGTTGCTGAAGTGTGCTTGACCCGTCCCTAAAAACACTCCTTGAGAATGTGTCAAGGGATAAATTCAATAAACGAACACGCGTTATGTTTAATTTTAAGTACAGCTTGAGAATGTATAGAAGAAGACAGTTTTTAGAAAATTTCCAGAATTGTATATTTAGGTTTAGTAATAATTGGTAGAAATATATTATTTATTTCTTCACACTGTCCTATTTGGTTTTTAATATGGCACTGTGTTCATTTCCCGGACCCAGTATTTCATAAATTTCTGGTTTCTTGTTGCTATTCATTTCGTCTTTGGAATTGCTAAAAAAGTGTTTGTAACCATTTTTGTTGAAGATTACCAAAGTTATACCAACGTCTTTGAGGAAGTACTTAATATACATATCCATCTTTATTCACAAGATGAAACATTAATTATTTTTAATATAAAATGTCTTCAGTAATTCATGAAATTACTGAGTGATATATTTTTTTGTCGCACAATAAATTTACTGAATCATTTCGGCATCTGTAAAAGTTATTCCTCTTGACGTCGCATAAATATTTTGCAAGTTTTATCAATTCCTAACGGTACTAACCTACGAAACTATCAAGGTAAATGACTAAGAAGCATGACACGCCGCAATGACCTTCCGGTAGGCGACACTACCCACAGATGACTCTAACCTAGTCGGACGTGCCCACGTCATCACATACTTAGTTGAGTACGGTCAGCAATTACCGTATCTGTGGCTGTACGCTGATGATGGCGTAATTACCGGGAGTGTATTACCAAATAAACGTAATTATTACTGAATCCATTCGATATATGTATGTATTCTAATTGGCGGCAACGCCAACAAGTAAGTCCGCGTAGCTGCCGAGTTTATAGTCTAAGAAGCTAAGAGCGAACGAACGTTTTGAATTATGTTTTACACCAACTGAAAATTTGCAAGAAAATACATACATATACAAACTCAAAATGTCTATAGAGTTTGAATCCATAAAAAAATTCGAAACTGAATGTATGTAGTAGAAAATACTGTCAAATCTACACAAGATGATCTTACATTGTACTATTAAGATCATCTGGTGTAGATTTGAACAAAAGAATGTGAACAAAAGTTCAACTACAACCGTAAATAATTTTTTGAACAGCTCATTTTTCTTTTTTCGTCTTCATCTACATCCTCTTCTTCTTCTTCATCTTCTTCAATGTCTTCTTCTTCCTTTTTTTACATAAACGTATTTGTGACACATGTTATTATTGTTATATTACCTTCAAATTGAACTTTCTTCTAGTGTCGCTACTATAACGATGGTACCGATATCGTACGATTCTTCTTCTTCTTCACCCTCTTCTTCTTGTTCTTCTTATGCTTCTCATTCTTCTGCAGAAACTCGTTTATTTTTTACGTATGATATTCTCATTAGATTATTTTCAAATATGACTTGCTTCTGGTGTCGCTACCAGGTAGTTTCCGGGTAGGTAGAGTACCGTCTACCCAGCAGACGGTACTCGGTGAATTACATCAGCAATAAAAGATTCTGATAAGAGAAACATTTCCCGAACGGACTTTAGATCTTGTAACTCGGAACACCGAACCAGTTAACTATTAAACAGAATCTATAAGATAAATTCTGTGGGCGGCAATTCATGGGACACCCGTGATTTGTCGCGGCCGTAAAATCCGATTGGCTCGCCGCAACGTTGTAACAGAGCTTATAGGGACCAGTACGGCGTTGCCAAGTTTTGAAAAATATCCGTGCTTTTGGGAAATTCCTTCCAATCTCGTATTTAAGTACCAAATTGAATTCAAGACATTTTGTGAAGTAGTACAAGGTACGTAAATTAAGTAATGAGACTGGCAACGTAGCGCCCGATCTAGTAACACTCCGGAGACGGGACTTGAAAAGGTCGTAGGTTAACATGTAATGCACCTTCAGTATAAGTTTGAACTTGTTAGAGGCATTTGTTTGTTCCAAAAAACCTTCCGCAGGATCAAAAGGACATCAGAAGAGAAAGGTGTTTTGACTTTTCGGAATCGATTGAAAATAATCCCGATTTTATGGAACGTGTCATTACTGGTGACGAGACTCGTGTGTTTGAGTACGACCCGGAAACCAAAGGCCAAAGCATGGATGGCACACTTCAAGCTCTCTAAGACCCAAAAAAAGGAAGAATGAGCAAGTCGAAGATCAAATGCATGCTGATTAGCTTTTTTGATAGCCAGGGAATTGTTCTCAAAGAGTTTGTGCCACCAAACCAAACAGTAAATCAACACTTTTACAGGGAGTTTCTTGAAAAACTTCGAAAAATGATCATGCGTGTGAGACCAAACATCAAGAACAACTGGATGTTGCATCACGACAATGCACCTTGTCACACAACCATTTCAGTACCTAAACGAGTTTTTAGCCAGTAAAAACATTCCTGTGTCTCCCTCAGCCGCCTTATTCGCCTGACTTGACTCTGTGACTTTTTTCTCTTCCCGAGATTGAAAAATCGCCTCAAGGAATGTTATTTTGGGACCATAGAAAACATTCAAACGGCTGTACCCGACCAGCTGAAGACTATTCCAGCATATGAGTTCCAGCGCTGCAATGAGGAATGGAAGAACCGTCTCCAGCGCTGTGTGGCTTCCCAAGGAAGTTATTTTGAAGGAGACAGTATTGAATTGGAATTCTATTTTTTATATATAGGCAGTGTCAATGTTTGTACAATATATCATATCAACTTTATTAAATTCAAATTAAATTTCAAAATAGCGGAGCCAAGATGGTGCCAAGAACAAACTTACTCCGATCAGGTGCCAAATCTGTATCGTGGGGTTTTCAAGCCTCTAGATTTCAGATTCAGTCTCTGATTTTTTGACCGGAAATTTCCGTCTGGGTCAAACTTCGAAATATTTTTTAATTATTATTATTTATAATTTAAGACAAAACTAAGGAGAAAAATTCTATCGCCTCAGGGTCACTCCATTATAGAAGGTTGGCAACGCTGTATATGCATCTACCTTTTTGTGAGCGAAAAAACACAGGTGAAATTCTATATTCGACGGTAATTTCATTGAACCCATGTTACGTGCAAGATACTTCTTCCTCTCAGTGCAGCCAGTTTCTTTCTACGCCACTGGCTCTCGGCATAAGGAGTGTTTACATTCCGAAAGACATCTGTGAAATTAGCTAGATATTTCTAGAAGCAATTTGCTTCCCTCGCGTTGAATTATTAAATGTTAAAATTTATTGGGATTGTTTAAAAATCCGCTTCTATTTATTCTTGAATGATTCAGACGCAGCTGCGTGTGTACAAGCACCATCTGATCGCCACCTCGACAGTACGTTCACTTCGTTCCAGTAGCGGTGTAGTAAACAATTTTAATCGGGCGATGAAGTGGTTATTTCGGCATCTTTCGACAAACGCGTTGGAAAACCAATCATAGAAACTGGTGACTAAAACACGTCGATACGGTTCCCGGAAAAATATGACTGGATGAAAAACGACTGTAAATACCAATATTGTAACGAAGCCTGCATCAAGGCCAACGCACGAATGTTTAGGACATCCGGTGGAATCAGTTCGTGTGAAACTAGAGGATGCAACAATTGATGATGACTTCATCAGACATTTATAACGAGCTATTCAAAAAAAGAATCATAAAAGTTGGCCGAGCAAAAAGACATACTTTTTATCGTTGCCTATTATTACCTTGTTGAATTGACAAGGCGATCACATTATGTGATGTGTACTTTTACCAAACAAAAATGAGAAACGACCTCCCTTATTTATACACAATTTGAGCTCTTATTTTAACTAAGTCTACGGCATTCTATTAATTTAATTGTATTGACAATCTGCTGAAGCGTTGCTGAAGGTCTTCCATATCGCCAACGGGTGTTTCAAAATTTTTTTAGATAAGGCCAGAGAAAAAATCAGAGAGGGTCAAATAGCAAGATCTAAGAGAGGATTATGATCTGTGTTTTGAAACTAATTATACGATCTTTAAAAAATTCGCCGGTATACTTTCTTAGTAGTATGCGCACGAGCTCCATCTTGCTGAATATAATCTTGCAATTCGTCGTCATGCAATATTTGTACAAAAGGCGTTATTTTTCCAACCTCTCTGCATCCAGTATTCCGCTAAAAAAATCCAATAAAGGTCCAACAATCCTCCTTCTGCCCACATTCCAATATTTTGTGAGTGGAGTGAAGTGTCAACATAAAAGTGAGGGTTGTCTGCACTCCAAAGCCTCATATTAAGAGAGTTTGAACCATGAAAAATGGAACCAAGCTTCTTCATCAGTAAAAAAAGAATTTTTTCGAAGACAACATCGTTATTGTTAAAATGGTTAATAAACCATTGGTAGAACTGTGTCTTAGAGGTTTGTTCGCTGTGATAATTTCATGTGTAGATTGCAGATGATATGGTGGAGCTCCAAATCATTTTTCAAAATTTGTTGACACATTGTGCAGATTCATTTGATAGCTCAAATGGTTAATTGATGTCCCTAGATTGTCCATTATCACTTGCCTAACCATTTCAATGTTTTCTGTTGTCCTTACTCTGGGTCTGCCACTTCCTTGTTCGCGATTGTCGCTTCCAGTTTGTCTCTAAAAATTTAGGGAGACGTTTTACTGACGGGTTAAAATGGTCGAAATGGATGACTGCGTCTGGGAAAACTTCCTAGAAGTCATCATTTCCAGTTTCCATCGATTCTACTGTCATTTCTAAAATATGTATCAAGTGAAACTCGCCTCTATTCTACAATTGTGACAACCATTTCAAAAGTTTAATTCAACAAAGTTTGGCTTCGAGCTTTCCATCTCTCTCGTTCATAGCCAGATTTTATGACGGTTTTTTTTAATGGCTCATTAGATGTACAGATATACAGTATATATGTAGATACATCCATATGTCCATATGTTTCTGCCAGGGTTCTAACCAAAAGGTAATTTGTGCAACTGTAACAACATTACCAGATAATTCCTATATAATAGTCTCCTGAGATATTGAGACAATGTCGTGATATCGTAGGTGTGTGACCACAGAGTAACTAGAGTGAACAATATAAACAAACCGAGGAAGCCAAGTGGAAGTCAGAACGAAGTCCGGACTCCTAGGCCCATTTAGTCATTGGTAGAGTTAAAGTATGTACATATACGTATGTATATGTAAAAAAATCTAGTCCAAAACGTAAAAAAACCCAAGCCAAACGTTACTGAATCTGATAATTTTGTTCATCACAATGTAATATCTTTTACATACTGAAATATGCAACTACATATATTATTTATATACATACGTATATTGTACATATGTAATATATGTATGTATTAATAACAATCACTCAAATATTACAACATTATAGATAGTAAATTAGTACCTACTCGGTAATATTATTTAGTTCTTTGTTTGTCTTCTACATACAACTGTTTTTTATTACATGTCTACTCGTACATACATATATCAATAAAAATCACAATTTTACAACCAGCTCTTTGCAAACGTACCAACTTTTTTTGTGACTAGTAAATAATTTTTCCACCGATTAACCGAAACGACTTGCGTCACAATACCTGTTTCCAAATGACGCACATAAAGAGGAAACGTCCTGGTCGTAGTTCGACAACAATCTTGACATATCACCTGAACAGAATTTAACAATAACACCAGAGAGAGTATCGTACGCAAAGACCAGTTGGAACGTGCAACATGTGTCACCCGCAGCATTCAGCGACAGTCAATAAGCGATGGCCGACGGTCAATACTCAATACATGTCAACGCGTCAGGACCGGACTCGGCCCTAAATGCTCGAGGCCCTGAAAAATGAAATTTTATGTCTGTGTTTAAGATACAATGTTTATAAACACAGTAAAGCAAATTTACAGAGCGGATTATCCGAACGCTCAGAACCGTTCGCTTTTTTGTGAGAAGGGGATAATCAGGAAATTGAGAAAGCAGGGGATGTCAATAGTGAGGAAATATGGGTGGAAAAGATAAATGTGTACTACAATCTGTGTTAAACACTGTTTCGTATTGATTCCTGATATTCTATATTTTGATCCACGTTTAAAGCATTTGGGTGGTTTGAAACTTGAAAAATCGTCGTGCCAATATCAAAGAGCAGTTTTGTTGTCTGGCAATCCGTTGGATAGAGATTTCACTAGAGAAAAAATTCACTAATAACACAGCTACACAAAAAAAAAAAATCATGATCTTGGATATTGACCTTAGTATCCCGACGCTGAATTCGAATCCAACCTCAAAAAAGTCAATACACCCTCAACATTTTGAGATACAGTGATAAACGCCTCTAAAATAGGGTAAAATCAACAGTGATATATGTACGATGACAAGAAGTACCTGCAGAAATTACACCTGATGTACAGCCATTAGTTTGCGTAGGTTGGTTATTTTAGATATAACTATTGCCATGACAAGAAATTTATTCTAAGGGTGAAAATCGAGTAAAACAGGGAATGAAAGGGGTAAGAAATGAAAATTTGACAAAATACGCAATTTTATTCCAAGAATATATTTCTGAGAGTTTTCGAGGTTGCTGATTTGAAATTTCAACGTGCCAAAAGCAGAAAGTGTACCCCAGAAGTGAAAATCAAGTATAACAGGGGTTGAAGGGGGTGCGAAAATGTTTATGTGACAAAATACACAACTTTTATTCCAAAATTATATTTCCTGGGGTTATGGAGGTTGCTGGATTTTTGGATTCCTGGGGTTGCTGGGATTTGAAATTTTCACCCTTTGAATAAATTTCTTGTCATGACAATAGTTATATCTAAAATAACCAATCTACGAAAACTAATGGTTTTACAGCAGGAGTAATTTCTGCACGTACTTCTTGTCATCATATATCACGGTTGATTTTATCTTATTTTAGAGGCGTTTATCACTGTATCTCAAAATTCTGAGGGTGTATTGACTTTTTTTGAGGTTGGATTCGAATTCAGCTTCGAAAAATACATGAGGGTACTAAGGTCGATACCCAGGATAATGATTTTTTTGTGTAGCTGTGTAATCTCCCTATGCTTAAATTGAGGTGTCAAATGTTGTTGTCGAAGACAACAAAGACAAGAAAGAATTCAAAGATTCTGGCAATTCGTGAACATTGTGGAGATCCGGTATCAGGGATAATGAGGCAAAAATATGATAGCTGACCATTGCTGGATAAGGGAATTCATTCAAACATTTCAATTGCACCTGATGGACATACAAATTGTCCTGTCCATTGATCAGGTTTTTTACATATTTCTGCAACAAAATACTTTCCTTTAGAGCCCTATGAGTATGTCCAACATTAACATTGAAATTTTCAGTGATTTTGAAGTATATATTTGAGGTTAGGGCGAAATTCTGTCGTCAATGGATTATTCTGATGGCAGCCACAAAAGTTCATGACTTTTTTGTGCGTGTGCGGGTTCTTGTGTTATCGACTGGCGTCTTGGCGGGTTTCTCGGACGCCAGGGCCGGCGGCGATGCTCCCCGAGCCGGCCCTGCGTCCGCGGAGCGTAGCACCCAGCCAGCGCTGTTGAATATCGTGGATGCACGTGTACGGCGCGAGGAATGCGAGCCGGCGCCAGAGAGTCTGGGTAACACCTGCACGGCCGACGAGTCGACCGTTGCCGCTGTGCTGGACCACGCCAATAGTGCTCCAAGAAGGTAGGACGTGCCGGCGGAGGTGCAGCGTAGCGCCGACTGCGAAACTAATCGCGCTCTACGCGCCGATGATAAGGCCCGGACGGTTAGCTGGCCGAATGAGATTTGGTGTACCTGACCAATAGGGCTGCGAAAACAATCCTAAAACGTTTTTAAGATTGCACTTTGAGAAGGTTCAAACACGTACTACGTATGTACATAAATCAATTTATAAAAGAATTATCGACAAAATTTATAGAAGACCAATTGTGTCAAAATAAAAAGGTTTTCAGGCTAATATAATTAATAACATACATATAAAAAGATTATCATGGACTAGAATGTAACCGAATATGACTTCAGTTTTGGATCTACATACATATGTACGTACATACATATTACATTATGTTAGGATTTTTACAAACAAAAAATATCTACGACAGAATAGAACTTCAAGGTATTTTTGACTAAATTCTTACGTATGGGACCAGACCTGAAGTTCTATTCGGTTTCAGTAGGCCAAAAATACATATCTGTACCTCAGAGCAAAACGGTATTAAGTCACAGAATACAAATTTTATAGGAGAGCAGAAAACGTTATTTTTTTCCGATTTTTCGCAGACAGTACTAAGGTTTTTTCACTTTTATTGAGAGGGTTTTATAAACACGAATTAGTTACGCAAACAGTTAAATAGATTTCATATTTTTTAGTATTCGTCATTATTTTTTTTGGAAAAATTGGGCTTTACACTTTTTTGTTTTTGAAAAGAATTGAAATACTGTGACATAATATCATTGTTATTATTGAACCTTTGCTGAAACAAATTAAAATTCCTTGAAAAGATTTGCTTTGAAAACACACGAGCTATTTTTACAAACGTGGGTACACTAACATTATTGATCAGTAAAATGGAATGGAATTTTAACCATAACTGAGACAAATTAAGCAAACTATAACTCTATTTTAATAAAACTCAAATAAATAAATGACAATCGAAAAGAAACATTATTCATCCTCCTCTTGTATTTTTTCCTTGTAAGCAAGTCTCTGAAAAGAGTAGTGGAATCTTGTTGGGACCCACTTGAGCAATTTTTGAAGACCATTATATTTCTTTTTGCTTATGGGATTCAAATTATCTCGAAGCTGAACTACGAATTCTTCAACAGGGACATGTGTTCGTCCCCTTCTGCTAAAATGTATGCTCTTAAAGTTTTCATCGTCAAAACTGGTTTTAAAATACAAAATTCCTGGAGATTCTTGTCGGACTTTTATAAATACTACTTGTGAAATTAAAAATGTGTCATTTGTTTCCGTTTTTTTTTTTTTTTTTTGTTATTTTGAAGAGGTGAATCAGCGTTACTATATAACTTATTAAAGTCTTTGAAATCATTCGTTGTCATTTCGAAAACGGCAAAATCTTTGTTTTTATGACTTTTTGTCGTGATTGCGGACTTAATACATTTCTAAAATTGTATTATGTGGGACATAATACTTTTCTTAAATCTAAATATCGTTTCGCTCTGGGCGATGCACGTACTGTCTTAGAACATCATGTATGTACATGTATTACATTCTGTTTAAAGAAAGCATTAGTTCATGCGCTGGATATCAGTGTGAAGGTCTAATAAGGCTGAGGTTTCAAATTCTGTAAATCCTCTCAGATATTCTGTAAATCAGATATCAAAACTCCTGAGAGATAGTTTTAAAATAAGTGAGTAAGATAATGAGACGTCGTTCATTACAAAAAATGGGAGGTTTTTAACAGAAAACAGCTCGGCGGATCTTTTCAAAATCAAGCGAGCCAAAATACAGGGGAATATCATAATCAAGTCCATGGCACGGCCAACTTTTTTGTAGGCGTGTAAAGAACTAATAAGTAGTACTTAACAGACTACTGCCGACTAAACAGACGTGAGTCTAACTGGTCTGGCATAGGAGGCAGCATGTATTAAATGGAGAGGAAACATGTATAGTTCATAGGCTATATCATATCAGTGTGAAGATCTAACAAGCCTGAGGCTTCACGAGGAAAAAACCATTTCATTAGATGATCTGAGTTATTATAGTCAAAATGTCTGAGATATGGTTTTAAAACAAGTGGGCAAGATAACTAGACGTCGTTTATTAGAAAAAGTGGTCGTTTTGTGACAGAGGACAGCTCTGTGGATCATTTCAAAATATTGAATTTTCGTTAGCTCTTTTCAAATAACTTCGTTAGTGAAACTCCTATGAACCCTTAGAAGAAACGCAGAGAGATGCTCCATATTCATAGGATTTTTTAAGACTACACTTTGAGGAGTTTTGATGGACCTAACCTCTTACATTTTCAGCCTACCTATTATTCATCATTATGACAAATAAATGAAACCTTTTCTTGCCCCCATGAGGAACTGTAATTAAATTTCCATTACGTTTATTCATTCGGGAGAGAAAAGGGTATGAAAATAATCATATAGATATGAAAACAATCAGCATTAAATTCCACCACCAAAAGTGTTATTGGTCCTTGACATTAAATCTCTACCTCACTTTTGCAACCACCATATATCCATTTTAGTTGGCTTCCATTGTGGGACCTGGGCTTCTAGAATATTTTTCTAGTTCCAATTATTGGTGATATTTTCCTTACCAATGTTTGGGATTTAACCTTAACGATAACGATGTAAACGACAAAAATTATATAACCAATTCTCTTGTCGAGTAATCATAAAACACTTTAGACAATGCGTATCATTCAATTAACGATGACTTATGATAAAATTATCTATGTAATGTCATTGTCTAAAGTTCAGCAAGCCCTTGGGATCCAAACGGCCGATTCTCGTTCTCCCCAGACTAAATACCACTGCAACGTAGGTGGTTATGGGTTTGTTTGTTTACATATGGAATAACTACGAGGTGATACGAATTGTTGAGATCATATTTGTCTAAGGTAGTGTCTCGGACTCCTACGCAAATCAGGGCGGCTATTAAAATCATTAGTGGCCTGTTTGTTCGAAGCTGTCACGTAGGTGGCATGTCACAGTGGCGGTACCTTTTAATCCTAGACAAGATAGTATTACAATATTTAGTCGGTTATTGCAAGCTTTTCTAAATGTCAATTTAAAACATGCAAGTTTCAAAAAAACAGTAGGATATTAGGATGGTACCTGCCAATATATGTATGAATAGGTGTCCCAAGAAGAACGCCGTATTTAAATTGCGCAACACTTTTTTGTGGTTGGGTTGGTGGCATTGCCTGTATCAGTTCTACCACCTATGTTTACTCCGGTTAATTGCTATGGAACGCTTTACTGTGCAACAACGAGTTTTGATTGTGAAAACGTGAATTTGGTTACGTAAAGTAATCGGGAAGTACTTTTTCCAAGACGAGGATGGAAATCACGTAATCGTTAATGGAAAACGTTACCGAAATATGGTTGTGACTATTTTGTGGCTGTATTTGAATGGTGTTGATGTGGAAGAAGTATGGTTTCAGCAGGATGGTGCTACCTGCCACATCGATCACTAGACGATTGCCTTGCTGCACGAAAAATTTCCAGGCCGAGTCCTCTCGCGCAATGCGGACTAGACCTGACCATCGAGGTCATGTGATATGACTCCCTGCGACTGCTTTCTTTGGGGATATGTGAAATCGCAGGTTTATGAAAACAATCCCCGAACCATACCAGAACTGTGTGCGGAATGAAAGTGTGTTCTAACTCTAGTATTTATATTGTGACATTTGTAAAAGTGACATTTGTGACAGCTGACATTTATTAAGTTTTATAGTTTATATATTAAGTCAATTTAGTTTATACACTAGCTGTTAGTAAAGAATTGTATGGAATGTCATATTAAATATTCTAGATGTCAAACGAATTTTCTAGAAGATGTAAATATTATAAATACTGGTGTGGTTGCTAGGAGTTAGTTAGTTGTGATTTGGATGTAACAGAGATAAGGTCGACGAATTGTAAAGTGTTAATAAACGTGTTTGGAATTAAAAGGAGTGAATCATTTAAGGAGAAATACGTAACATTTTGGTGACAGCGGTGGGATTATCGAAGAATTTGAAGAGGAAAAATTGTATATGGTGAATACGAGGGCAACAAGATACGACGAGGAAACGACGACGATGGATGTGAGTGAGATACTAAAATTTTTGCAACAAGGAGAAGAAAAGCGACAGCAAGAGGATGAAAAGCGACGACTGGAGGATGAACGACGACGACAGGAGGACCGTGAGGAGGCAGAAAGGCGAGAGGAACAGCGACGGCAAGAGGACGAACGGCGGCGACAGGAGGACCGTGAGGAGGCGGAAAGGCGAGAGCAACAGCGACGGCAAGAGGACGAACGACGACGACAAGAGGACCGAGACGAGGCGGAGAGGCGTCATCAGGAAATTTGCGAGTCTCAACAAATAATAAACACCAGGTTGAATGCATTTTCTGGGAGGATTGATGGCGTGGAACAGCAGATTGACCAGGTAGGCCAAAAAGTCAATAGAATTGAGAAGGAGTTTCAGGAGAATAGGAAGAAATCGAAAGAAGACTCGAAGGAAGATTAGAGGACACCAAACGGCAGGTACAAAAAGAAATACTGGAAAAGATAGAAGGGCTAGAGCACCAATTACATCGTACTTCAATAGCCGATTCAGGAGATTGTTCGACCTCACCAGCTACTCCGTTACAACATTCAAGCCTTATGCATACTGAAAGGTCAGTACACAAAATGCTTAAGCCTCCTACGTACGATGGACAGTCATCATGGTCCATGTATCGCAGACAGTTTGAGGCTGCCGCAAAGGCCAACGGATGGACTCCACAAGAAATGGCTACTTCGCTAGTCATATCTCTCAGAGGTCAGGCTTTAGAAATTTTACAGAGCATCCCGGAAGAGCAGCAAAACGATTACGACAGGATTGTAGGAGCATTAGAAATAAGGTATGGACACAAATATCTCCGTCAAGTTTACCAGTCCCAGATCAAGAGTAGACAACAAAGAACCAATGAGTCCCTTCAAGAGTACAGAAGCTGACATTGAACGTCTCATCCATTTGGCTTACCCTCAGGCACCGAAGGAATTTTTTAGAACAAATTGGCATCCAGACTTTTATTGATGGACTACTAGACTCTGAAATGCAGCAAGCTTTGCGACTTGGGAGACACACTACGATCAGTGATGCACTCATAGCTGCCCTGGAATTTAAAAGCAGCTAAAGAAGCCTCGAGGAGCTACAAACATCTAGTAAGACAAGTTAAATTTGACGAATGCCAGTCACTTGAAGACACCATAAAGAAAATGATACGAGAAACATTAAATGAGATGGGACAGTCGAACTCACCACTGAAGGAGACAAGGCGCTGCTACAACTGTGGTAGGGTTGGGCACCTACAGCGTTTTTGCAGAGCCAGGACAAGGTACCGGCCAAGATCATATTCGCCAGATCGACAACCGGTACATAGGTCAAGATCCAGGAGCCCGAATGAAAGGAACTGGAGAGAAGAAAGCAAGACACCGACGAGTACACAGCACAGAAATGGTCGCTTCCCTTCCCCAGAGCGAGA
This sequence comes from Aromia moschata, assembly GCA_029963805.1. NCBI lineage: Eukaryota > Metazoa > Arthropoda > Insecta > Coleoptera > Cerambycidae > Aromia > Aromia moschata. The sequence continues at coordinate 2,910,207 of JAPWTK010000022.1, read as the reverse complement.
ATCTTGTTCCAGATCACCAGTGAGAGATTCGGAAAACGACAATTAGTCGATGCTAGGGGGCGCGTGTCGACTACTTATACTCAATGCCCCAAGATTTCTATCTCAGATAAAAGTAGCGATGCAGAGAGAGACCCAGGACGCGCATGTGTGGGAGATGCCCAATCAGCACCTCTTTGTGGCCAGCATGATGAACGAGTCGGCGATATCATGAAACAAGAACAAGTCTATCTGCGTGGACGTCATGGACAGTCTAAAGAGGAGTTCTACCTGTACTCAATTTCTCGAATGACACCAGCAATGAACTGTTAATGGCAACAACAATACAGGTTGAAGATGAATGGTCCTCGGAGGAATTAAAGAAGAGCCAGAAGAAAGACAGTGACCTCAAATTAATCCGGAACTGGGTAAAGAATGGAGTTCGACCAACTTGGCAGGAAGTTTCCAGATATGGTACGATATAAAGGGATACTGGGCTCAATGGAGTTCCCTTTGTCTTCGCGATGGCCTACTGCATCGGAAGTGGGAGAGCCCCGATGGAGTATCCGCAGTCTACCAGTTGGTCTTGCCTAAAGCAAGAATCCACCAAGTGCTAGAAGAGCTTCACAGCAGCCCATCCGGAGGACATTTTGGAGTAACAGGACTTTGGCTCGAGTAAGGGACCGATTTTATTGGGTAAACTGTCGCCGAGACGTAGAAGAATGGTGTAAGAGATGTGATTTGTGCTCTGCCAAAAAGGGACCAAACACAAGAAGCCGTGGTAAAATGGTGCAGTACTTATCCGGAGCACCATTCGAAAGGGTAGCAGTGGACATTCTTGGACCATTACCTGTAACCGACCGTGGCAATAAGTACTTGATGGTGGTAATGGACTATTTCTCGAAATGGCCCGAAGCAGTACCCCTTCCCAATCAAGAAGCAGAAACTGTAGCCGAAGCGTTCATCGAGAATGTCATAGCTAGACATGGGTGCCCCTCGAACTGCATTCCGATCAAGGAAGAAATTTCGAATCAGAGCTGTGGCAAGAAGTGATGAAAACAATGGGCATCAAGAAAACCCGAACAACTGCGCTTCATCCCCAGTCGAATGGCATGGTTGAACGCCATAACAGAACCATATGCCACTACCTGTCTAAATTCGTGTCTGAAAATCAAAGGGACTGGGACAAATTGGTGCCTCTGTTTTTGCTGTCATATCGAAGTTCCCAGCATGAGTCGACTACCTACACTCCGTCTATGCTGGCCTCTGGAAGAGAAATGAAACTGCCTACTGACCTCATACTTGGCCGTCCACTAGGGAAAATCAGGAACGATCTCTGCCAGAATTTGTAGAGAATTTGAGAGAGAGAATGGACCAGATCCACCGATTTGCCAGGGAGAAGCTGAAAATTCACAGCGACAAAATGAAGCAGCGTCTCGACACTACATCAACAGAGACTGCATTTAAACCTGGTGATGCAGTATGGTTGTACGCCCAAAAAAGGACGAAAGGAAAAGTCCAAAGCTTCAGAGCAACTGGGAAGGCCCGTACACCATAATAAGGAAAATCAACGACCTGGTCTACCGCATCCAGCTATCTCCAAGAAGCAAGCCGAAGGTGGTCCATTTGGAGAACTCGCAAGATATACAGGACATAATCCACCCGATTGGTTTGTTGTCGAAGATCCGCCGCCTAGGACTGAAGACAGTGTTATTCGGGACGAATAACCTTAAAGAGAGACAATGTGACATTTGTAAAAGTGACATTTGTGACAGCTGACATTTATTAAGTTTTATAGTTTATATATTAAGTCAATTTAGTTTATACACTAGCTGTTAGTAAAGAATTGTATGGAATGTCATATTAAATATTCTAGATGTCAAACGAATTTTCTAGAGATGTAAATATTATATACTGGTGTGGTTGTAGGAGTTAGTTAGTTGTGATTTGGATGTAACAGAGATAAGGTCGACGAATTGTAAAGTGTTAATAAACGTGTTTGGAATTAAGGGTGAATCATTTAAGGGAAATACGTAACAATATGTATATTATACCGCTATACTTCAGCTATATTTTCGTCTAATGGTGAATAAAAATAGAACACAAATCTAGTACCTATGTGTAAAAGACATCACAGGAAAAATATTATATGTTAACTAAAAAGAAAAACACTTATGTGTGTAAAATTGGAACTCCTATATGTGTGTCGCAAAACATGAGAGAGTTTAGAACCAATTTGATGAATTGCTAAAAAATATATGTAAATGCGTTTTTTTACAAGTTAAGGGGGAGATACAATTAAAATTGTTTTTTAAAAAATTAAATATTTTTTTTTACCTAAAACGATAGTAAATGTATCGTAGAATATGCATGAAATGTTTTAAAATCATATTCATAGCCCTTCTATTTCTTTTTTTTGCCGTTCTTCGAAGAGAGCGTAGTACGCTCCGTCGCTGTCGACCCTGCGCTGTCGCGGCACTGTCGACCCAGGGGACCTTTTTGTCTATAGTGCCCTCTTTTGATATACCTTGGGACGAATTTATATAGGCTCGCCAAGAACTTCAGCAAAGTATAAGTGAGTTTTATGAAGAATCTGAGAGCTACTGATGCCCCTGGCATCACTGATTAAGGCGTAAGTATAGTATCATTTTCAGGCAGTCAAAACTTTAAACGCGTTTTTTCTCAAAACAGCATTTTTGAAATTTGCGGGAAAGATGTCTCAAAAGTTCTGAACCGATCTTTACGACTTTCAGGATTTCTTGTCTATATAACTAGTTTCCATGTGAACCAAAAGTTTATACAATTGGACTTTGCAAAATATGAAAATTATTGCAAAAATGTCGAACATTTTTGGTAAATTTTCGATTTTTTTCGAAAAAACGCGCCATTTCTTCAATTTTTTTTCTTCATTTTTTTATCGGTTCACATAGAAACTATGACATTAATTAACTCATTTTTTTTATTGGACTGTTTCAAATGATGATTACGGCCTTCAGAACGTCCGCAAGTCGATGCCTCATTCTTGGACGTGCTGCCTTTGACCGCTTATAAATCTGCCATTTTGAAATTAAAAAATTATTTTTATACTCTTTAAACACGTACAAAACATCATGCCAAATTTCAATAAATTTCAACAATTCTTTCATTGTTAAGATAAAGTTTGAAAAATGCTTGATTTTTTGACCTTCTAATTGTATCTCCCCCTTAAGTGCACGCCACTGGTTGAACGCGGTTAATTTCTCAATCAGGGTAGGTTAATGACTGACGAATTTCTGTTTGGCGGTTCGTGAAAAAAATTATGTATGCCACATTCTTCTCAGGCCTCTCGAGCATACATATACATATATGTATAATGACCGTTGCTGAATCAACTAACCAACTGTCTTACACACCCTCCTACGTAGGTACATATACAGACATAAGTAAAAAAACTGTGTGTGGTGTGGATGTATTTTTTTATGTAAATATTTATTCTTCAGTCTATTTTTTTTCGTTGCTTATAACCATAGCAGTTTACGGCAACCACACAAAAAAATTAACGGTTTCCTAAATCGAAACAGGCTATTATGAATATGAAATGTCTTCCTACGATCAGCTTATCCAAGTCTAGAAATTGAAACCGACGTGTTCCTTTTGATACAACTTTTGCTAGCTGTTCAGATAACTAAGGATCAGGAATCAGGATGTATTCAATTTTTGATCTATCTGCTATAAGTTCTCCAAAAAAATACAACTCTCATATTCATATTGAGCCAGTTCAGAATTGATGAGTCTTGACAATGCTTGATATGAAATAAGTTATTTTATAATCAAAATAAATTTAATTCATAGATAACGTTATACCACTCAATTCTGTCTCTCTGAGGAGTAGATAGTGTTGTTAGGACCTCAGCAGTTGCGAAATAAAAAACATACGAACTTAAAGAATTGAGCTGAGCCCAAAATTGCAGACTTAAGTGATCGTTCAATACGATCACGATGTACGATATTGTTCTCTATAAGTTCATAATACTACGCTATATATGTACCCACGTCTGGTCAAATTTGACCCGGAATGGTTAAAAAAAACAACAACATTTTTATGTATTTTAATACAGATCTTTATTATCGCCTTCAATATAGGCTTCTTTTGAGCCAATACAAGCATGCCAATGGTTAATCCAATTTTCCATACACTTTTTATACACCTCGGCCGGAATGGCCTTTAGTTCCTTCAGCGAATTACTTTTTATGGCCTCAATCGAGTCTCGGCGCGTTCCCCGGAGAGGATATTTGAGTTTCGAGAACAGGAAAAAGTCACAGGGAGCCAGATCTGGCGAATACGGTGGCTGAGCGATGACTATAACTTCGTGTTTGGCCAAAAAGTTGGCCAAAACTTCACACGAATGTCAACGCAGGTTGTACCAACCTAGAAATTTTTTTTACCGATTCGGTTTACGCGCGCGGTTAAATGGACCAGTCCGGGTCAAATTTGATCAGTATATTAGATTTGTTCATCAATTTGGTCAAGTGCTCTATAATGTTTACATCGACCTACTGATGACATTATTAAATTAGTCAAAACAACGACTACAGGAGTTACATGCCTGTTGTACGGTGCATCACTGGAATATGCAATCGTAGAAGAATGGAACGATGCTATATTTACCATTATATGTACATTAGGGATTGCAATCCGGCACCAATTTCAATCCGGTGGGATCCAGCCAGATTTCCATCGATCCGACCGGATCCGGGCGAATCCACCCGTATCAAAACTATTTGGCCTTTGCATTCCAAAATGAACTGTGTAAAAGATGATCAAGTGAATGTATTACAAAGTTTATAAAAAAAAAACGTTTATTTCTTATGAGATCAACTTTATTTACAGTTATAATTAATCAACATTTACGTATGAATCAACAATAAAAATTTAGCAGATATAGTGTAACTAGTCAGAATGTAATTGTTATATTAGTAATAATTAGATAATGACGGGCGGTTAAGTTCCGTCTCACTAACTAGATTTCACAAATAACATCAATGATATCTTGTAATGTAATAACTTACATTACTTTATAAATCCATAAAAAAAAACCGTCGTCAAATCTGGCTATAAATGAGAGAAATTGAAATAGCGGTTATGTTGAAGCTCAAAACGAAACTTTGTTGTTGTCAAACTTTTGATAAGTGGCTGTCACAATTGTAAAGTAAATGATGACCGCCACATGATGTAACAGCCTTGACAATTCAATAAGATTAAAAACTTATACGTATAATAATAACAATAAGATTAAGAATATAAATACGTATTTTTTTGGCCGGCCACTTTTGATGACTTTTTGAATGGTTCGTTATAAGTAACTTATATCAAATCTAACTAAAATCAAGCTTATCAACTGAGATCACAATAATTAGGTAATTTAGTCAAGCCAGGCAGTTTCATTCTTATAATTATGACAGTCACCATGAATCTGTTTAATCAATGGCACAATTGTCACAATAACGAGTTCAGAACTTCTTTTTTTAACATGCCTACTTTAAATTATTATTTTAAGTAAAGAAATCAAAAAAATCACTTGGTTTTGAAACAAATACTGTTAATGTTATCATCTGCCAATTGACTTCTTACAGAGCTACAAATGTAACCAGCGGCCGAGAAGGCCCTTTCTGCTTCTACCCGTACACTTGTCGGTTTTGTTGTCAATAAATTCATGTTTCATGTATTTTTTTTAATTCACCGGATCCGATAGACGTCTTATGATGCCGGATCCGCCGGATTACCGGATCCGGTTTTCCGGATTGGAATCCCTAATGTAGCAGTAACACCATTATTTGCAAGTTTTTGTAACTTTTTATATAAATTACACATGTTTGAAATTAATGTCGTTTTACATAGAACATGGACATTATCTGTGGTTCCTTACAAGCTCTCTGACAGACCTTGATTTTATTCCTCAGCAATATCGATTTAATCAAAACTTCTTAGTCGCTCGCTTGTTTATTTTTTGCGTTTCCTATCTCCAGGATAATTTCATGCGGTATATATCCAACCTCCCTTCTCTCTCCTACACCTCTCGGCCCTAACTTCGTCGACGTGTTCCGTATCGCGCACGATTACCTCCACGTATCAATTTGTCGGGCAATATTATTACCAAACCGCTGCCATTAACTTATCAAACACAAAAACTGGAACAATAAGGGGTACTTCGGCTCGGAATTTTGCCGCATGGCCGACCAAATTGCTTTCTGTTAAACCTCTCAGCGTAATCACCGCAATACCCTGTGCATTATCTTGGTGAATCACCAGGTTCGCGCTGCAGAATTATTGGACGATTTCCAGTAAACATACACTGTTATAGCGTGCGTGCGGTTTTGAAATGGCAGTTTCTGTGATGCAGACTTTTTTCAACGGAAAAACGCGGGAGCAACTGGTCATGTTGAGTAAACAGTCGAAGCTAGATGGGCTATTGAGTTGTGAATTTATTTGCAGTCATGTGTGCCTTGGAAACTAATCAGAATAGTTCTGATGTCATGTCACGTTTTTATTAAGTATGTCTTGAAATGTTTTCAAAAAACTTAGTTATCAGCTGAAGCAAATGGAGTACCAAGGGAAAAAGAGGCGTTCTTCCTTCTTTAGTCGAGGAATAAAAGCAGCAAAAGACACTAGAACCATTTCTGTAGTTTTAAAAATAATGTAACTAGATTGGAGCTTTTTTTCGTTTTAAAGGTTAATTACGATATCACCGATTCTGCATTATCAGGAAAGTTATCCAACTTTGATTAGGTACATATTTAATTAAACACTTTGTTTCACGACGTAACTGACCAATAAATCAACTGCAGCTTTTTATACAAACCTGCAACATTCAAATTGGCATTTTTGTTTCACTTTTTGTTTTGGGCTTACTTTGTACCTTATGACCGTTTCCTTTAAAAAGTTGATCTACGAATCCATTACAATATAGCACCTCATTTGTATCATACATTAACTACTCTCAAAACTGCAGTCACAAAAAGTGGAATGCGTGAAACGAAACTTTGAAATGGACCTCTTACCTCTCACACGATCTTTAATTCCCTTTTTTTAATGAAGGGGCAGAAAATCTGTAAAAATACCCGTATATATCATCGTGGTCAGCGAAGGGCGTTGAGTTTTAACATCCTGGAAGTTCGTAACATACGTGTTTTATTGCTGGAACGTGTGCACAATGAGATCCTAATCGTACGTGTACTACCTCACGCAATTATCGTGCTCTACTTGTGTCTCCTCGCTCGTAATTATTTTAATTATTTCAGTATGTTAACGGGGTAATTGCCTGGGAGCACGCCAATGCGTGCCCCAACCATAGGCGTCACCTCGTCTACAACATTGTGGGGTTCAACGAGTAAGGTTCGAGATTTGATTTACCATTCAACAACTTATATGGAGATAATAACGGACAGTTTCTCTAAAATACAGAACAAGTTTTGGTCTCATTTAATTTTAATGCATTACCTCTGCATCCTAGCTATCTCTATATCTCTATCCTAGCTCTACATCCTAGCTATATCTGGCGAGACCTGTATTGAATTATGTGAGGTGTATTTCCCTGGCATTATTTTCTGTAACAATTTCAGATATATCGTCTGCAAACTGGCAAATCGAATAATATTTAAATGAGAGGCTATATCGTTTACAAACACAAAAAAGTATATGGGGCCCAATATGGATCCTTGAGGTACCCCCTTTCTTCTGACATATATGTATGTACTCGTTCCTACAAAGATTTCTATTGCTATCCGGATCCTCCTGTCCCTCTCCCCCCCCTCTCTCCCCCCTGCCGACGCCCATGCAATCGCGGCGACAACCGGATGGATATCACGATGGGTACGGTAAATGGTTTAATTAAAATCGCAGCGAAGAGTGGACGTCGTCGTCGGACGGGAGTGGATTCGAGACGGAACGGAACTGCGTCCCAGTAGGCCGTGTCGTCCGCCTATTCATTCACTCCTAGCCCCAGACATTATTATAATGCACTCATTCACAACAAACGGTTATTATCCGAGCTGGAATCTTGCGCGTAGCACGGTCGATCGAACCGTAGAAATTTAGCGGGTTGGTAGAGTCGATTTTTGTGATCCGATAACAGTATTTCTTCGGTACGATAGATGGGCACACAATAGGGTCTTCGAAGGTAGACCATGGAATGTAGGAACAATAATATTACTGTCTAACAACCAAACAAGTCATCACAAATCGCGCGCTACAAAGCAAAATTTTAGGAGCAATAAAACTTAAAAACCAAAACCCTTATAGTACGAGATCCGGCTGCAAGATTGCTATGTTCATGGAGTATTTAATCAGAATCAAATATTTATATACAATTATAAGAAAGGGGCAATATGTTTTGGCCGGGTTGAGTAGAATGTGCACGCTAGTATTTTTAATTAGATTGTTATTAATTGAATTTTTGGAAAAAAATTGATTCACTAGTTATTTAAATAAACTATACATTATTAACACATTTTTAATCGTGTCTTATTAAATATCTTCAAAAATTTTGAAAAATTAAAAAATGCAATAATTAACAGAGAGTCCCATTAAAACAACATTGACAAAAACATGTATGTACTACATCAGTAACCTGTCATGTAATCTTTTAGAAATCATCTTATTTTTTTTTTGTATTTATGCGGGACTTTTGGACCACACTATATGTATGTATACAGTCATACGTGAATGTAGATTATTATTTTTCTGCATCTTATTGGTACTATTTTACACATTTATTGTTCTTTTACGCGTTTTGTATTTGTTGTATTTTTCTCGATTCGATAGTTCATTGGCCAGATGTACGCATCCGAAAATAATGAAATATCATAGTGAACTGTTAGAACCCAGAATACATGTATTGTATCTTTACATAATCGATTTCAAAGATCTTATCCATCTGCTATACGAACCGCGGTACGTATCAGTGGGTGTACTAATGTGTCTAATTTTAGCCGCTAGTGTTAAGGTTTAACGTTTCTCCTTGGTGCGTTTAGAAAAATAATGTTACTTTCAGATCTAATCTAAGACACGGCTTGGATACAGTAGAGGCACGAAGAATACTTTAATAAATCATAAGGATGATGAAGTGCGGCACTTACAAGGTTTACAAGAGGTGTATCAAGCTAAAATACGCGAAGATTTCTATGAAAATATTGACGAATTTCAAGAAATATTTGAAGAGATATGATTGAGACGTGATTAATAAGTGGACTAAGATAATAAGATAATAAGTGGACTAAGTGGATACATACGAATTGTGTAAATTAAGTAATGAGACCGTTTTTTTATTTGAGATTTTTATAAGAGATGTTTTTTAATTTGTTTTATTCGAATAAAATTACAATTCAGTATTGTCTCCTTCAAAATAACTGCCTTGGGAAGCCACACAGCGCTGGAGACGGTTGTGTTCCATTCCTCATAGCAGTGCTGGAACTCATATACTGGAATAGCCTTCAGCTTGACGGTTACAGCCGTTTGCATGTTTTCTATGGCCTCAAAATGACGTCCCTTGAGGTGATTTTTCAATCTTGGGAAGACAAAAAAAGTCATAAATGAGGAGCCACAGGAATATTTTTACTGACTAAAAACTCGTTTACTGAACTGGATGTGTGACAAGGCGCATTGTCGTGATGCAACATCCAGTTGTTCTTGATGTTTGGTCTCACACGCATGACCTTTTTTCGAAATTTTTCAGGAATCTCTCTGTAAAATTGTTAATTTACTGTTGGCCTGGAGGCACAAACTCTTTGTGGACAATTCCCTGGCTATCAAAAAATGCAATTTAGCATGCTTTTTTATTCATTTGATCACGACTTGGTCATTCTTGCTTTTGACAAAGCTTGAGCAACGTTATAAGTGAAAGTACACTTATGAAAGTTTAATCCTTTGTATGTTTTTAGATTAAAATATCTTCCACTTTCTTGAGGACCATAATTTGATTTTTATGCGACCTTCCATCAAGAGTATTTACGTTATTTTTTGTTACGATGGAAATATTTGTGTAGAAAACAAAATAAAAATCAGATAGTTGCCAGTAAAAATTGATAATTGATAGCTTTAAAGAGTATATTTCTTGAGACAGAAAAAAAATGATAAATGCAAAAGTTGCAGGATTTTTCCTTAAAAAAAATATATAAACTGGGAAAACAAATGACGATCGCAAATTATAAAAAATGTTACCTTATGTTATTTTTTAAATGGAACACCCTGTATATTATCACATTTTTTTAAATCAACTTAATTTCCACATTACAAAAATATATAATATGTCTGTGTTTGGATCAGCCATTATTGAATTATTTCACGTTAAATAATTCCATCTAGTTGGCTGTGCGTGGCAATTTGACATAAAAATGTGTTATTTTATCGCACTGGCAATGGATCACTATGGAAACAAACACTTTTATTTAATGTATTTACCTTAAACCTTCAGTAACTTTCTTATATTTACAATACAATGCCATAGTGTAATATATTTGTTTTGCTTTCCATAGTGATCCATGGCCAATGCGATAAAAAGTCACATTTTTATGCCGAATCGCTACGCACGGCTAACTAGATGGAATTATTTAAAGTGAAATAACTCAAAGACGGCTGGTCTAAACATAGACATATTTTATATTTTTGGAATGTGGAAATTAAGCTGATTTAAAAAATCCATTTAAAAAGTAACATAAGTTAAGTGTTTTCTATTTTGCTATCGTCTTTTATTTTCCGGTTAACAATTTTCAGGAGGAAACACTTTGTACACGACTCATCAACGGACAGTGTACAGAAAATATATTTCATGGTGTACAAATTAAAATTAATACTATCAAATTTGCAAGATATAAACTGGCGTCTCACTGAGAAACATCTGTTTCTGAAAACACACGTTGCAAAACAATTTTTGGAAAATTACTGCATCACGTACATTACTTTCCATTTGAACATTACTTTACTAATACGATAACAAAGTGCGGTACTATACATACATTCATTTGTATGCAATCTTGTTGGCTTTGTTTCCGACAGTGTTGCAAAACTGAGAAAACTGAAAATAATACGTGCCAGGTGTTCTCCAATACACGCCAGTATGTGGCCACTATTAAGTACATATACAGTGAGGTCCAGAAGTAACGGATAAATTCATTATCTACGTAATTTACAATTTATGAGTAAAATCCTGAAACACGTCAATTTTTATTTCTAGAATGACATTTGTTGATCATAATTGTATACCTCCCCCTCCAACCCCCTTGGAGTGGCAGCTACCCCTTTAAAATGTTTAAATGGAACGAGGGTGCGTGTAATAGCTCATTTGAAAAGGTTTTTAATACTCCATCCAGCAACAGAAGATTTTTTTAATTTCTATAATTTTTTTATTGAAAAATATTACATTTCTAATGTTACTAAGTAAAGAAAAGAACATTAAACAGAACAGAAAAACAGTTTAAATCAAATATTCAAACTGGGCTCCCGTTGCTTCTTGACAATAATGGAGGCGTTGCTGAAATTCTTCTAAAACATTTTGTATTGTTTCCGGAACGATTTGATTAATTTCTTGCCCTATTCTGTCTTTTAAATCTTCTGTTATTTGGTCCGTTGAAGTAGACTTTTGATTTTAAATAACCCCATAAAAAATAGTGAAGCGGGGTCAAATCGGGAGAACGAGCAGGCCACTCAATTTCACCGCGTCTACCGATCCATCTATTGAGAAAAACTTGATTCAGATAGGCCCTTACTTCCAATGAAAAATGTGGTGTAGCTCCGTCCTGCTAAAACCAAATATTTCTATCAATTTCGGCATTCTTAACTCTGGAACTAAGACATTTTGGAAGAAATCCAAGTAACGCGCGCCAGTTAATGTGCCATTAAAGAAATATGGTCCGATAATTTGAGAATTTATAATTCTAGCCCAAACGTTCACCTTCTCAGGATATTGAGTATTGGCCTCCATCATCCAATGTGGATTTTCTGTACTCCAGTATCTACAGTTCTGTTTGTTGACTGGTATATTCAAGACGAATGTTGCTTCATCAGAAAATAGAATGTTTTTTTTATAAATAAAGGATTATCTTGGCATCTATTTGCCATGATTTCGTAAATTGTTCTTGAACCAAATGAATTTTATATGTGCGGTATTTTTCGTTTTTTAGAAGACGCAATATGGATGTTTTACTAACATCATTATCGGCGGCAACTTGTCTTGTAGGTTTATGTGGATTATCTTGAAAATCTAACAATATATCCAATTTCTGTTCATCGTCCAAAATGCGTTTCTTACCAGATTTAGGAATATCTGTGACATTTCCAAATTCACTAAATTTGTTTTCTATTTTACTAACCGTAGACTGGGAAATGCGGCGGTCCGGATACTTAGAATTGAATATTTCGCATACCTGCTTCTGCGTTCTTGTTTTATCACCACATCCTAATAATATCAAAATTTCAATTCTTTAGATATCCGAAAGACTCATTGTTAAAATAATGATCAACTTGACGATCAGCGATAAATAATATAATAGAATAATAAGTTTTCACAGATGTAGCAAATAAAGACATTTAAATGTATAATTTATTCTGATATGTAAAAAAGAAACCCTTTTTACTTCTTTCTTTTTGTTGGGTATTTTGCGCAGCGTATCAGGGAAACCGATACATTTAAGTTTAATGTTGACACAAAATTAACTAAAAACGTCAGATTTGACAGATATTTGGTACATATGCAGTTGATTGTATACATTTCATAATAATACTAATTTTGAAATTATCAAATTTAATTTTCTTGATGAAAAATATACAAAATTCAAAAAACCCTATATTGCTGAATATACGTATAATTAAGAACCCTTTCAAATGAGCTATCACACGCACCCTCGTTAAATTTAAAAATTTTAATGGGGTAGCTGTCACTCCAAGGGGGTTGGAGGGGAGGTATAAAATTATGCTCAAAAAATGTCATTCTAGAATTAAAAATTGACGTGTTTTAGGATTTTACTCATAAATTGTAAATTACGTAGATAATGAATTTATCCGTTACTTATGGACCTCACTGTATATAGACGAAACGGCGGACGCTTTGTAAACAATATTTCAGCTATTGATGTCGACAACTTACTGGTAATGCTTTTTTGCGGATAAATTATACGTTTGCGAATAGCTTGCCGCTGTCTGTCTAGCTGCGAATTATGTGCTGCATTCCTAGAAGGGTTATTTATTAAGTTTTCGAGTAAACGGGTATTTCTGGAATCAGATGTATATAAGATGTTTGTAATTAACAAAATCTTAGTGCTATTTTGAACCAAGAATAGACATCGGCATAGTATTCAATGAACACTTTAATTTTTTTGTTTTGGTTGTTTACACTTTCCACGCCACCTTATTTAAGCCATGCTATTTTAACTTAACTTTTAAGTAAGATCGCTATACAATTACATGAAAATTAAGGTTATTGGCACTATCCATTATTCTCTCCGCCAATTCAGTTGGTGAAGCCATAATAACCCTACTTAATATTCAAGTAGCAAATTTTTCAGTCTTGTTAACTTCACCTGACTTAGCTCTCAAATTGTCGGTAAGTCTTTCATATTTAGTAGACAGCCCTGTAATTCTACTGCCACTGTCCATGGAAATTATAATTCATAACCTACGTCGGGAGATCGCACACATCATGGCTATATGTTAGGGGAAACGAGAGCAATTGGCACATTTTATTTTGACTTAAACCCAAACATTAATTTTTGGGTCTACATAAATTTACTTCTGACAATCTATTAAATAATTTATAAACATATGCAATGCTTACGTACACTTTTTAATTTGTTGATATCTAAAAACTTTTTGTGTTTGACTTAATAGATAATTTTATAAAGTAATAACCATAAATATATTTTTTAATAACCCCCCACCAACAAAAAATCTAATGATACGGGTATATTATTATTAGTCAAAAAGTGTGCTACAACGCAGGGTCGGACTTGTAATCCGTCATGTCATTGCAGGATATAAGAGAGACCAAAAAGACAGGAGTAAAAATGTGTTAATAATGTACATATGTACCTATCGCTGTGTAATTCAGGAACACCAGCTGTCTTCATTGCTTGAGAGTACCACAGCCACAACCAGTAGTCTTTCTTCTCAAGCGTGAGCGACTAGGAAATTGATCGTTCCACATCTACTGAAGTTAAAGTTGCAAATTTAAAATAGTTCACATGGACAGAGGACGACAGTCGTTTGTCACTAACAGTTGTGCACTAACATCATTACATTATTATTTTTTACATCTACAGAGGACAATGCACATGTTACTACTATTTCTATACTTTTAGCCGTTATTTGCAAAACCCGTTCACTGTCTATCAATATCGGGGGCGAAATATTTGAAACACCTAAAATTCGTATCAGAACATTAACGACCTTATTACCGCAAAAATATATTGTTTCGTCCACTGTCAGCCACAGAAAAAAAAACCGTCCACCAAAGGCTACATGCGCAAAACGTTATGCACAAATCAAACCGAAATTCTTTTTTTGTAACAGTACCAGTAATATTTTGTTGATGGATATTGGAATATAAATGTGTTTCAAACTCTCGGTATCTACGAAATATATATCGCCGATTGCAGAGAATACATAAAATATGTGATCCTTCTGTTGTATATTCCTCGTGTCTTTTTTAGTCTAGTCACAAATTGTAATGACTGTGACATTATTGCAAAAATTCACACAAAATCAGATAATATGTAAATACACTACAGGAACTCTAAAAGAAATACGTAGATACATGGTGCAAAATACGTATGTACACAGGTTTATTAGTTAACCACTCACGACACATACAATTATTTTAAACATCGAGCTAACTTACAACACTATATTTCGACAAGCACACTTTCCGAAGTATGCTTTCGTTGTAGCACACTTTCCGAAGTATAGTTGTTTCGGCTTTAGAAAAAAACTCTCATTTAATAAAAATTAATTCTTCATTTTGCGTCTCACATGATCAGGCAGATCACTCTAGTGACCCGTAAAGTGCTGCCCTCTGGATGCGACAGAGGCAGAGTTAATCACTATGAGTCGTGATATAGACAAGATATATACCGAAAGGAAGAAAAGCAGAGAAGACGTTGTGATAGCGGAGTGATTGTTCCCGTGTGCGCTTACATTTGTTATTTTTGAAAACTTCTACAATCGTTAAGCCGGCCGGCCGACACCCAGGACGCCTTCTGGACAAGGTAAGCTACTGTGTTCTGCCGATCACCGGTTATGGCATTTTTTTGCACTTTAATCTAGTGTTTCTATTTATGTATTTTACATAGATCATAAATCACGAAACAATAGTACATTATCAAATTGAATTAAGTAAAAGAAGTAAATTACTTTTAATATTATTATAAAGATATGTATATACCAAAAATGTATTGTGTTAGTTGTAATAAAAATGTATTTTCTAATATTGTTTTTTCAAATAGTTCTCTAATACCTACATGATTCCATTGGGTTCTACCCGTATGGAGGGACACCGTCTACGAGTTTCCATTTTCTAACCCAGCTTCCCCTAATTTTTGGTGACCGAGAAAAAGAACACGGCCTCTTTAAAAACATAAATGTGCAAAAAATGTAATAAAGTATTTTAAGTCGAGATTTGTCGAAAAAAAAATTGACACGCCCCTGGAATGTCTTCCAAACCTCCTATGCCTAATGAAGAAAGTAGATTACCCCAATTTGCCCGCGTTTCCCCTAACCAGTGATTTACAGCACGTAAACCTGCGAAATTCGGTTAGCAATCCCGACATACATATGTACATATGTATTTGCATCGCAAAATACACTGCTAGCAAAATCGAATTTCAAATCGATTCGAAGAAGGCCGACGCATGTATAAGCGTGTTCATTTTTGTCAATTATTCAAATTTCCCGTGTGTCTAGTTAGCATATCCGATATATGTATGAATATACTGTTCGAATGCGATGCATTATTCATATTGACGGTAAGTAGCCGCCCAACATATACATACATATTTCAATTTTAAGTAATGCCTTTAAATGCGGCCAGCAACATGTGTTGCTCAGCGTTAACAAGAAGAAACCCAATAGTAATTGATTGATCACACTTATGAATACAAGGCGAGATGCGCTTTTCTTTTACATAATTGAAGAGTGCGTGTGGAGTCTGTAGATGGTTCCAAGTGTTGGGCAACCTTAAAATTTCATATTCAAATGAATGTTAAAATTTAATTTATTAGCAGAACGATGTTGGTAGAACTCCGATGACTGAAAGGAAAATGGTAAAAAATAAGCCAAAATAAAATGTATTATGGAACTTGTTTTGGTTTTTGTTTCGGTGTTGTTGAGTTTTTATCATTTTTAGCCTATTTTTTGAGCTACAAAAAAAACTGACGTGATTGGGTCATTTGGCCATCGGATTCGATTTCATGAAATTTGAATCACACCACTGTTCATCAGATTTTGACTAACGAATTGAAGATAAGGAAAATCTGTGGAAAAATGGTTCCAAAAAACCCTTCGCAGGAACAAAAGGACATCAGGAGAGAAAGGTGTCTTGACTTTTTGGAATCGATTGAAAATGATCGTGTCATTACTGATGATGAGACTTGGGTGTTCGAGTACGGCCCTGAAACCAATCGCGAAAGCATGGAATGGCACAATTCAAGCTCTCCAAGACCCAAAAAAAAAACAAGAATGAGCAAGTCGAAGATCAAATGCATGATGATTTGCTTTTTTGATAGTCAGGGAATTGTCCACGAAGGGTTTGTGCCCCCAGGCCAAAGAGTAAATCAACACTTGTACTTGTGGTTCTTGAAAATCTCCGAAAATTTGTCATGCGTGTGAGACCAAACATCAAGAACAAATGGATGTTGCATCATGACAATGCGCCTTGTCACACAGCCATTTCAGTAGAGATTTTAGCCAGTAATAACATTCCTGTGGCTGCTCAGCCTCCTTATTCGCCTGACATGATTCCTTGTGTCTTTTTTCTCTTCCCGAGATCGAAAAATCACCTCAAGGGACGTCATTTACTTAATTTCCACACCTCATAATCAACACAAACATTATTCAGTACCTAGGAACCAGGTTTTTACGGTATGTTGAACATATTTTTTCACTACTGGGCTTGCTAAATTTAAAACTGTAATATTCAAGTAACGACCGTGTATCGAGGGCCGTAAAAGACGTCCAAACACCCCGAAAATACGTCAATTTGTCAACGAGACAATTCGTTACTATGTGTACATATTTTAACTTTGTGCGAGAAAGTTCTTACCCACCGAAACACCATAAAACACTCGAAAATCTGCGGTCTGGCGTTCATGTTTGCCGGCGAACGAGTGCCAATAAAGCAATAAAAGCGCGCTCAACAGTTGCCACCAGTGACGTAGTCAGTTATGAAAATTAATTTAAAATGTAACAAACTGTTAAATGTCAAATTTATTGACATAACCTAATTGTTTTCTAATGGAACGCTCTGTATATTTTTAGATACTAGAACAGAACTTTTTTTTAGTGATCCCGGATATATGCCAGATGTGCCTTATATTTTTAATAATTAAGGCATTTTGTGTAAGATATTACTATATTAATGATGTAAGTGAAATTATACGAAATCATTCACTTATTTCATTTAAAGCAACATACTGATAATATTGATAATAACAAATGATTATAATAACAGGTAACAAAGGATAAGCTCCTCTTTAGATATGACATTTGGCAGGTTTTTTTTCGCTGAATTTTCTAACAATAAGTTAAAAAATAACTATTATTAGAATATGAATTTGCATACCCCGACCAATTGCTGTGCTGGAAGATATAATGTACATATATACATTTCACAATGGATGTTTCAATTGCTTTCAGTTGATTATTCTTTATTTAATTTGTACTTCGCTGTTGAAACTTAAACGCTCGAACGTGTGTTAATTTTCGTGTACTGCACTCTTTTTACACAGGATGTCTCCAAAAAGTAAGGTCAAGGCGAAAGAGGGCTATAGACCAGATGAAAGTGCCATGACCTCGATACACAGTCACTTTTATAAAATTGTATGTAAAAATATTACAAAGCTCTATATTTATTGGAAGCTTAAATCTCATTACCACACAGAATACAAAGCATAATGATGTTTTTTATAAGCCTAACTACATAATTATGTTGTGTTACTTCGATTGTTTGAAGGTTTACTTTTTTGAACAAATGACGATTATTTTACAGTTCCTATTAATTCTAGATTTCTAGGTGCCCTTTAGATCTCCACACCACTGGAAGCGGTGCCTTCTGTCAAGTGGTTTATGATATTTCTGATGGCGCTGACAAAACTGAACAAGCTCTCGACCGGCTGGGTCATCATTCATCATCCAACTGCACTTGTTAGGCTTTCCACAAAATCGTGTACTGATTCTGTCTGAATTATAGATGGCCACTGTAAAAATAGAAGTGCTTATAAGTTGCAGGGGAATTAGATTTAGTTTTTTTTTTCATAATTATCTTCCCACTAGGCGATAGATTCTCTTACTTTATGGAAAATGTGGGAAAAACCTACCGTTTTCTATGTCTAAAAATCTACAGTCTTTTGTTTGATCAATGGATAATTAAGACACTAAATGTATTCCATTTGGTTGTTCTACACTTTATATTTACATTCACAGGTAATAGGTCATGTTTTACTGCTTAATATCAAATTCTTATATGGTGTCAAAATTAAGTAATGAGACTGGCAACGCAGCGCCCGATATAGCAACACTGCGGAGACTAGACTTGGAAGGGCGGTAGGTTAACATGTAATGCACCTTCGGTACAAGTTTGAAATTGTTAGAGTCATTTGTTTGTTCTTTGTGACCGTTTTCGTAAACCGTTTTTTTCTAGTGCATTTTAAAAATGAGTGAATTAATTAATTTTGAGCGACGATGTGCTATCAGGTTTTACTTCAGACTTGGACACAGCGCAATGGATACTCTTGCCAAACTTCGACATGCCTAAGGAGACAATGTTTTTGCAAGAACCCAGGTTTCTCAGTGGTTTATGGTGAATATGGAGTCGATTGAAGGTGAACCACGCAGCGGAAGGCCTTCATCTTCAAGAACCGATGAAAATGTCGATAGAATACGGGATATTATGAGTTCGGATCATCGGTTGACGACAGGAATGATCTGGGTTAAAAAGTTAAATTTTAATCAGCAACATCAAGAACAACTAGATGTTGCATCACGACAATGCTCCTTGTGACACAGCTATTTCAGTAAACGAGTTTTAAGCCAATAAAAACATTCATGTGACTCCTCAGCCTCCTTATTCGCCTGACTTGAGTCCTTGTGACTTTTTCTCTTTCCGAGATTGAAAAATCACCTCAAGGGACGTCATTTTGGGACCATAGAAAACGGCTGTAACTGGCCAGCCGAAGACTATTCCAATATATGAATTCCAACACTGCTATGAGGAGTGGAAGAACCGTCTCCAGCGCTATGTGGCTTCCCAAGGAAATTATTTTGAAAGAGACAATATTGAATTATAATTCTATTCGAATAACAAAAAAAAAAAAAAATCAGTCTCAATACTTAATTTACACTCGTAAAACAATGACTCCCAGTTCAGAAGAATAAAATTGATTGAGTTGTACTTCAGAGGTGTTGTTATTTGAAATCTATTTTAACTTCCTATAATTTTAGTATTGATAATAAAGTACATTTATAAGGCAGTTTTAGTTTTGTTATACAAAACTAAAGAATTTTAACGACTTAGAAACGGAACATACTAAGTGGGATGCATTCCACTTGATATTTCAATGTAGACGCGAATACCTGTTACGGTTTTTGCTTTTTCCTTCATCTATTTAACATCCTCGAAACACGTTTCACGTTACAACCGCCACACGCCACTTTTATCCCAAAGCTCATTTACCCATACACGCGTTTTCCTTTTACGTACGCTGTTATGGTAATATTGTTATTAGTGAATCCGAAACGGACTGTACAGTTACTGATTATTCTGATTAACAATTCTAATGCGCGTTTATTGCGGCCATAAGCAATTAATTATATTTGTGATCCTATTTGCGACATAGCGTGGCCTGTATAATTTAATCTTAAACGAGAAGTCGGATCGTCAAAATATTTAAATTTCGCGCTCTCATAAGAGAATAAAACAACGCATGGTGATGCAGAGTAGTGGGAAATCGTAAAGTTAAGCATAAAGAAAATAACTACGAGTTATTTTAGATTATCTTAGTTAAATGACAAATACGGATATACGATTTTTGACGTGTAAGTAACAAAGAACAAGGATATATTTCTCACTTCGTCTGAACTTGGCGGTTTCTCCGTTAGAGTGCTTTTGTGAAGGACATTTGGTAGGTGCCGACTTTGTATGACAGCCAAAATATGTCTAGTGCGCACTGTGGGTCTCTCACATTTCCTTCCTTTCTCTAAATAAAGCCACAGATATAATCAAAACTTGACGAAAATGGTCGAAATCCATGACTACGTGTGAAAATTCTGTTTGAACCTAAAAGGCTTCCCGTGTTGAATAAACCCACTGATCATCAATCCTTCTCAAGTAATTTTCGATCACAAAAGCTTCTTGTTCTACCGTGATTACCATGTTTAATTTTCGTAATAATAAAAGCTTCAGAACTTGACAGTCGTAAAAGTACCAATTCAAGACATAGGATCGATTCTGCGGCATACTTTTTTATCTGACACCTTTTTATATTGCATGTATTTTTTTTGTCAACAAATACTTACATTTTACCAAAATACAACGCGGTATTTTTTTATGAAATCTGCAAACACCCTGTATATCGTCTACCAATACTGTGAGCTTTAGTGTACCTTTTATACGAGGTGTGTAAATTAAGTAATAAGACTGGCAACGTAGCGCTCGATCTAGCAACATTGCGGAGACGGGACTTGGAAGGGTGGTATTTTAACATGGAGTGCACCTTCAGTACAAGTTTGAACTTGTTAGAGTCACTTATTTGTTCTTTGTGACTAAACTGTTTTTTTTTTCTCTAGTGCGTTTTAAAAATGACATTGATTTATTCTATGATATTAATTTGGAGCAACGCTGTGCTCTCAGGTTTGCTTCAGACTTTGACACAGCACAACGGATGCTTTTGCAAAACTTCAATATGCCTACGGAGACAGTGTTTACAGACAGTCGACACGCAGCAGAAGGCCTTCATCTTCATGCAAGGACCAATGAAGATGTCGATATAATAAGGGATCTTGTGCGTTCAGATCGTCGGTTGACGACAAGAATGATCGGGGATGAGTTAAATTTGAATCACACCACTGTTCATCAGATTTTGACTAACAAATTGGGGATGAGAAAAGCTGCGCAAAAATGGTTCCAAAAAACTTTTCGCGGTAACCAAAGGACATCAGGACAGAAAGGTGTCTTGACTTTTTGGAATTTTGTGTTTGAGTACGACCTGAAAACCAAGCGCCAAAGCATGGAATGGCACACTTCAAGCTTTTCAAGACCCAAAAAGCAAGAATGAGCAAGTCGAAGATCAAATGCATGCTGATTTGATTTTTTTGATAGCCGGAGAATTGTCTACAAAGAGTTTGTGCCTCCAGGCCAAACAGTAAATCAACACTTTTACAGAGAGGTTCTTGAAAAAGAACAATTAGATATTGCATCACGACAATGCTCCTTGTCACACATCCATTTTAGTAAACGAGTTTTAAGCCAATAAAAACATTCCTGTGACTCCTCAGCCTCCTTATTCTCCTGGCTTGAGCCCTTGTGACTTTTTTCTCTTCCCGATATTGAAAAATCGCTTCAAAGGATGTCATTTTATGACCATAGAAAATATTCAAACGGCTGTAGCTGGTCAGCTGCACTGCAATGAGGAATGGAAGAAACGTCTCCATCGCTGTGTGGCTTCCCAAGGAAGTTATTTTGAAGGAGACAATACTGAATTGTAATTCTGTTCTAAGATAAAAATTTAAAAAAACTCACGTTACTTAATTTACACACCTCGTATACTAAACATTACTACAAAAATGGGAGGAGGCAATGCGTTGTACCATATCAAGACAGCGAGGTACCCTGAGCTGCCTTTTTGGGTTTTAATCGATAGTTTCGATCTATGTATGTGTTCCGCTACGCCTTGCCTGTCTCCGCAACGTCACTGACCTGCGAAAAATCCGCTAAATTATGAGAATCCGTCTACACGCCAACTCTCACAATTCATAAGATGGCGTGATATACTCCATTTACTCCAGAGCAACACCTCGACGTCCGAGTGTCTTGGGATTACCCGCCTCGCCCCTCTGCCGTCGCGGTCACGGCGGTCTCGCCGCAGCCTACTCGATTTTTCCTGACCGACCGGCAACTGTTAACTGGAACCCATTTTTCTCGCCGCTCCCGATGACTATTCGGAAGGGCATCGTCCGTTTTCGAATGCTAACTGCGCAAAGAATAAGATAAAATTAAATTCGTATGTTTAATGCGGCGACCTGGGCCACATCTTCGAGCAGTTATGATTACATATTTTCCCGAGATCATTAGAGCGCGCGGTTTTTGTACGAGCGGCCGACTAATAAGGAAACTGGATGGACTCTGTTTATGGGCGCGTTTTATTCTTGTTGCCCGGGATTGATTATATCGTAACGTATATCACTTTTTGCGGCGGTTATCGGGAACGCGTTTCCTTTCCTTATTGATATGAGTAATCTTGATGGCGGGATTGTGGCCCGAAGGCTGGAGCTCATTTGTCAAAACAAGATGTAACGATAAGGCGGCGGCAAACGGACTTACTGCTGGTTTTGTCACGTGTCGGAATGGTCGCCGATTCGCCAAGACTTTGTAGGTCAAAAACTGGGTAACTGGAGATCGAAAGTTGGTGCATTCGTTAAATCTTGGCGCGTAAGAACAAAATAATCCTTCTAGTCTTTGTAAACTAAAGGAAAATACGAGGTGTGTAAATTAAATAATGAGACTTTTTTTTATCCGAATAGAATTACAATTCAGCATTGTCTCCTTTAAAATAACTTCCTTGGGAAGCCACACAGCGCTTGAGACGGGTTTTCCATTCCAATAGCAGTGCTGGAACTCATATAAATAGCTTTCAGCTGGACGGTTACAGTCTTTTGAATGTTTTCTATGGTCCCAAAATGACGTCCCTTAAGATGAGTTTTCAATCTGGGGACGAGAAAAAAGTCACAAGGACTCAAGGCAGGCGAATAAGGAGGCTGAGGAGCCACATGATTTTACTGGCTAAAAACTCGTTTAATGAAATGGCTGTGTGACAAGTTCCAAGCTGTTCTTGATGTTTGGTCTCATACGCATGACCCTTTTTCGAAAGTTTTTCAATAACCTCTCTGTAAAAGTGTTGATTTACTGTTTGACATGGAGGCACAAACTCTTTGTGGATAATTCCCTGGCTATCAAAAAAGCAAATCAGCATGCATTTGATGTTCGATTTGCTCATTCTTGCTTTTTTGGATCTTGGCGCTTGGTTTCCGGGTCGTGCTCAAACACCCAAGTCTCATCATCAGTAATGACACGTTCCATAAAATGGTCATCATTTTCAATCGATTTTCAAAGAGTCAAGACAACTTTCTCTCCTGATATTATTTTGTTCGAAAGGTTTTTTGGAGCCATTTTTGCGCAGATTTTTCTCATCCCCAATTCGTTAGTCAAAATCTGATTTTTTGGTAATTTTTTTATTTTCTAAAAGGCCAATGAAATGTAGTAAAATAAGTGCCACCTTTTATTAATAGATTTAGTATATATAGTACATATAGTATCTTTATTTGTAAAAGAATTGAAAGTATCTTAAATTAATTAAAAGCATCTCAGAGTTTCTTTAGAAGTTTGTAAAAAGTACTTAAAACTTAAGTAACTTAGATACTATTTCTTGGGTATCTTTAAAAAGTATCTTAGCTATTTTTTTAAAGTATCTTCCTCAGCTCTGGTTTCCGACGCAACAGTAATAGGAGATGTAATTCTCGAAAGTGATGGTAGAGGTTTATATAAAGAAACTTGTTTAGATAACTGGGTTTGTATTAAAAGTATCGGGACTCATTTTTTTCCTCACGGGACAGTACTTCTTGGCACACTTGCAGCTGGCGGCTTTGATGGTGGGGAGTCTAAGCTTCGAAACGGCGGGTTGGGCAGTCGTCTGCAACCACTTGTTTTGGCAGCATCGTATTTTTAGTGTACTCTGTGATAAAACTCGGTCGAAGCTTCACCACGACAATGCTTCAAGTCACACCTGCTTCGTGGTGAGCAGCTACCTCGGCAAGAACGGGATTTCAACGATTCCCCAGCCGTCTTACAGACCCGACCTGGCCCTCCCAGACTTATTTCTTTTTCCGAAGCTTAAAACCGCTGCCACGGGACCCTGGACGCCGTTAAAGCGGCTACGACGCGAATTTTAAAAGACATTCCGGAAGCTGCCTTCAAAACCGCCTTCAAATCGTGGAAACATTCTGGCAGAGTGTGTGGATGGCCAAGGGACTTATTTTGAAGAGTATTAATGATTCACAATATATTACTTTTTACAAAGTTAGTGTCGTTACTTTTTATACAAACCCTGTATATGTATTTAGAAGATACATACGAGTATCTCTCTCTGCGCTCATGGCTGTGACGTCGTAAATGACTCATGTATACTTCACACCAGTGGTTGATAAGTGATGACACGACTGATTTCAGTATTTGTTGGTTAGACTTAGGGGAAGGTGGGGGAATACCGCGCACCTAAGGGAAAATATTCGTTACTAGTAAATAAAGTTAACAGGAAAGTTAAAATATGGATTTATCACTTAAATATTTTATTAAAGTGTAGTTAACAATGTCTAACTAAGTTTTAAACAAATAGTTTTTCTGTGAAAAAAATATTTTTAAACAAGTTAAATGCGCGGTATTGCCCATCCTGCGGGGTAATATTGCGCATGGTGTGGGGCAATACCGCGCATTAAAAAATCTTAAGTTAAAAATGTAAAAACTTTTTTCCACTCTTCTGTGATGCAAGTTTTATACCAAAATCGCAACTGAAATTGTCTGGTGAGTCCCATCCGCTGCTCTGTGTGCCCACTCCCACTCACAGCGGGAACCACATTTCTCCATCACGACCAAATTCTCCGCAATCAAGCATTCATTGTCACCATCCGTAAAATGTTCAAGTTGCACCGTCATCATCATCATCATTGATTATATCTCTCATATCGATATCTGATTCTTCTGTCTCGGTGTCACTTTGACACACCTTCATTTTTCTTTTTTTATGACTTTCTTTGCTTTAGACTTACTTTTTCGCAGCTGCTTTTATTTTTTTTTTTCCCCCCCTCTTCTTTCTCTTCTGACAGCTGTAATTTTCATAGGTGTACTAGTTAAAATTTGTGAGCTGTTTTTTAGGTCCTCCTTTTTTAATAATTTTACGAACGCTTTTTTTGGGATAGGAGCTACATCTTGAACGGATATGACTGATGCATGTAGGCTTGATGAACTTTGTATTTCGGAACTCTTAAGTGCTGACGTACTCGGTATTGGATCTGGTGTTGCTGACGTACTAGTTATTGGACCCCCAACTTCAGATGTAGTTGTTACTGGTGTTTCGGCTATTTTTGTTTGAATACCATTTTCTAATTCACATTCAATCCGTATGGTGCGATACTCAGCTCAGGAGCAAAGTCACTTCAGTAAATCTGTCCACATCTAGAGGGAAAAATCCCAGTAGAGCGGAAACCAGCCACAGCTTCCATCGAGCCACTCTGACATAAGCTTTATTAAATAAACTGGCTAGCTCAACGTTTATCTTTTCATGTGCTGTTACCTTTAAATGTAAATCGCATTCACGATAAAAAGCATTTTTTAAAGGCCCAAAGAAGGACACATCTAGTGGTTGGGTTGAGAGGTGGGGGGGGGGGGGGACACACCATGAAAGTGGTGCTCTTTCCAAAAATCATCATGGCTAAGGAAACGTGACTTCCATGATTGTCGCAGACCAAAAGAACGGGATCATCTGAAGAAGGTTTTGCATATTTACTAAAGTGCTCTAACCAGTCTACGAACAAATCCATCCATTCGGAACAACGGTTGTTGCACCTAGGCCCCCCCCCCCCAGGGTAGCACCATTCGCTTACGAGGATAGATAAACATTGGAGGTATATATCCCCCCGCAGCATTCATACAGCACATAACTGTAACATTTCTTCCGCGTTCACCAGACGGGCAACTCCAACCTGTTTTGTACCTCGAGCAGCGTAAATTTTACTGTTTCTATTAGGGACATTACTAATGCCCGTTTCGTCGCAGTTATATATTTTGTCTGGACGAAAATTAAATTTAGAATACATCTTTTCCATATTCGAGAAAAATAACTTTACTTCTTCAGCATTAAATGAACTAATGCGGTTAATGCTTGTACCTTCAGGTTGTCGAAGGCTTATTTGGGGGTTTCTTTTAAGAAAAAGATATAACCAGTCTTTTGCCAGCCACTTGTTTGGCATTACTAAAATTGTGGTTTATACCACTTTTTGATGCAAAATCATAGGCTATTTTTCGTAAGCTTAAAGGAGTCACTCCATAAAAAGTTTTGCCAGCTTTACAACATGTTCGACCAACTCCTGTTCTTGTTCGGGAGTGAATGGGCCTTTCTACCTAAAGCGATATTATGGGTGATCGAAATTTCAGTTTATCTCGTAGTGTCGATTCGGGAATGAGAAAATCTCGTCCTTTTTCGAATGGAACATCCTCCTTTGATAGCTTCTATTCTTTTTTTAGGTTGGCGGAGCTCCAAGACTTCCTATCAGTTTTCCTCTTGTAGTTTCGCGGCATCTATAAATTATAAAAACGAGAATTCATATTTTACTATTTAAATCAATGAGGGGTAAACCGCGCAGTTCGTTCTAGCATGCGCGGTATTACCCCTTAGTGTAATGCACAAAACATTTGTTTACATAAAAAAAATAGGCACTTGATTTAATCTAGGCAAGGTTACAAATCAAGCTCAAAGGCTACAGAACTGGTATAAAGAAGAGCCATCAGTTTTAATATAAAAATTATACTTACTTTACTTAATCAGCCAGATCCGAAGTTATAACAAACACACTCTGGACAATTGAATGTCAACTGGCATCATGCCGGTAATTGTATTGAACCTTAAAATATCGGCATATTAGAGTACCCACCGCTAGATGACACGTATGTCCAAATATTAGAAACCTGTACTAAAACGCCAGGACGTCGGTGCGCGATATTACCCCGCGCGCGATATTCCCCCCTTCCCCTACTTATGAAAAAAATTATTGACGCGGTAAAAACTGAAAAGAAAAAATACAACCGAGACCTTCTCTTCAAGGACTGCATGCGGCGTCCGCTGCGAGCAGAAGGCCCATTTGCGACGCAACTCGGCGTGCCATATGGACGCTATTCGGCCAGATTGGCTGCAATCGACAGCCGGGACGCAACTGTCTGATTGAGATAACACCGTATTCATACTCCATTTGTCGCGTATGGTGCCCGAATGTTGCTTTTCGTGTTTGTTCATATTCATTATACTAATGGAACATCGTCGCATGCGGCTCATCTCTATTTATCTCGTGGCTGGTTATTATTTTTTATAATATTAAAAACCGAACCGACACATGGACGGGCAGATAACGCGAATTTTATTAGAATGCAGAATAGTAATAATAATAATTGAGATAAACGAAACTAGCTGGAACGCGATTAATTTACTGCCGTATTACGTTACCGAGTGTTCGGTTAATGCTTATACGGCTGCGCAATACACTAATGGAAAAAATTAAAGGGCCAAAAATATTTTCCGAATTTTTAGTGATTTTTTCAGAATGCTGTATCTCAGTGAAAAATGGTCTTATCGAGGTCTAACAAAAACCATTTTGAAACTTCAAGTTTCTAGTTTTGAAATATTTCGGCAAAAAAATTTTTTAGAGCTACATGTTTCGCACAATTTTAGGAAGTAGTGTGAGAAAAAAAATATGCAAATTTTTTTGCTTTTTTTACCACGTGGAGGTTGCACGATCGAATTTACGCTTCTTACACACAATCTGTGCGTGTGTCGAAACGCGATTTAGGTCATCAACTTTCATTTAAATTAAATTAAAAATTGACCGTCAAAAACGGTCGTGCACCCTTCACGTGGTACGCTTTGGATGATGCTAATGCCGACGATATTGAAAATCAAAATTATTTCAAGTTTTGGAAGCCTTTTAAAAACATTTTTTTCAATTTTCGAAAAAACAGCATTCTGAAATTTTTTTTGAAAAAAAAATTTTTTGTAAATTTCAACGGTATTTGCGGAAAAAATTGAGGATAAACTCGAAAAAAATTGTTTTTTCACTTTAGCCATGATTAGGACATGTTTAAGCTCAAAAAACCAGACCCTTTAATTTTTTCAAAAGTTTGACCGTTTGCAACAAGAAAACGGTACGTTAGATCGTAATGTAACTTTGCATGATTTTTTAGGGTATATTCAACTGTAAAAGGCACACACAACATTAGTCATTTCATGAAGATTTGAATTTCAGCCGTTGATGTTCTGAAAAACCATCAATTACCCGTTTTTTTCCTGTTTTTTCAAATTCATGTCAAGGATAAAAAAAATATCTCCTCAAAAACCGCAGCAGCACCTTGTAGGGTGTTTATTCCCGTTTTTAGAACTGCCCTTAGATTTTCTGTGCTGCCGTTGGTTGCTGAGATATCGTCGATCAAAGACAAAAAGGTCCTTTTTGATTTAAAGTTCGATATCTCAGCAACAAATGGTCGTATCGAGATTAAAAAAAAAAAGAAGCAAATTGAAGCTGAATAAACAAGCTATTCGATCCATACCATGGCTAAGTTTCAAAAATTGTTTTCAAGCTCGTGGACTTGAAAAAAAAAGCAAAAAAAGTCGCAATTTTTTTTTGCTCACACTACTTCCTACAATTGCGTGAAACATATAGCTCTAAAAATTTTTTTGCCGAAATATCTCCAAACTAGAAACTTGAAGCGTCAAAATGCTTTTTTTTAGACCTCGATAAGACCATTTTTCACTGAGATACAGCATTCTGAAAAATCACTAAAAATTCGGAAAATAAGCAGAAGCAGAAGCATAAGCAGAAGTCCAGATTAACCGATCACTCGGTAACGTAATACGGCAATAAATTAATCGCGTTCCAGCTAGTTTTGTTTATCTCAATTATTATTATTACTATTCTGCATTCTAATAAAATTCGCGTTATCTGCCCGTCCATGTGTCGGTTCGGTTTTTAATATCATTTCGCTTTCGGCTTTTACAGCCGAAGTCGCGAAACGTCTTTTTTGCGGTAAGCACGGTAACTCTGGAACGGCTCAGGACCAAAATTATTCTGTTAATATAACTCAAAATGCAGTCCTTGAGAGAAGGGTTTGGTAAAATTTAGATTAAAAAAAATGGTAGCACTTTTACAAAAATGTGTTTTTTTTACAACTATATAGGTACCGTGTGTGTAAAGCCGACATCGGCCAGTTATGAAAAAGAGCAAACAGAAGTAAGACGATAAATGATAAACAGTCGCACACGCATCGAAGGTAGTGAGGGAATAAGACTGGCCCTCTCACAACCTGTGCTTGTTGTTAGAACGAGAAGTGTAGCATTTGTCGATTTTCACAACTACTGTATATATTTTTTGATAAATAAAGTTTTTCGTCGAAATGAAAAATCTTTCTTTCAAGGACTGGCTACTGTAATGACAAACAGATGTGCAGAATCTAAAAAAAAAAATCGATTCAGTTGTTTTTGAAAATCATGCTCACCGTTTTGAGTCGGTATGTTTATAAAAATGAGTTTTCAAAAAAAAAAACGCATTTGAAGTTTTGAGCAGATATACATATGTACTAAGACAGAATAACTTCATCCGACATAAAAAATCTTAGATTGAAAGCTTGGGCTCTGGGGACGCCGGGGAAGATAATACAAATACATATGTATAATAGTAGCTCAATTCAATAGCAGTTGCAGTTATGCATTCACTCGAGATGACGTACTTTAAACACCCATAACTTTCTCAATAATACTCCAGTTCTTATGAAATCTTGTGGAGATATTGTTGAAACGTTGCACTTAAAGGAAATCCAATAAAACAAGAACCAGTTTTTGAACCAATCGAATCGGAGGTACCCTTTAAAATATCAACATGAAATTTGGAACACTTCCATATCGTTCAGAGATTTTGGAAAATTATCAATTTTTTTTACATACAAGTACATATATTCACACGTACATAATTACACCGACAAATTTTTGAGACATGTATTTATAATGAATATTTTGGGGACATTTAAGACATATTCTTAAAGTTCAAAATTCTGAGGAATTTTTGAGGAAAAACTTGAACTTCTAGTAACATAAATACACACACCTGCAAAACTAACTGGCCACTGGATATTTAAGGATATTTCAGAAGCACTTTATCTTATATATATATATTTTAGCATTTATCATTAATTTTTTTGGAACAAAAAAATCTCAATTGTATTCAGTCCGAACCTATGGGTTCTTTCAACAGAGTGAATAAAATACACCACATTTTAAAAAGAACTGCAATTAAGACCACCCACAGGTGAGTGCTTCTTCACTCCTCCCTTAATCCCTGCCACGTTTACGTCACCATTTCACCACAATCTATACGCCCATGATTTATTAACACACACATTTTTCGCCACCTTGTATAAAACTATCAAATCTAAAGTTAATTATCTACGTCCAAATCGTCTCAAATTATGAGAGACAAATCAGATTTTTTATTTAACTATAACTAAAATGTCGTAGGTAATTTATTTCATCTGTTTAAGAGTCCAAACATTTAAGCATCGCGTTTAGTCACATTTTGAACTATTATCCGCTAATAGAGATGTTGACCCGGACATGGCTGGACTTGATTAACACATATGTACGTCTAGCACCTATACATGAAAACAGATGCGCTAATGATCGTTATGGTCCTTTTTGAATACCTAACAATGAGAAAAAAATTGGATCCCGCGAAACACACAAACAACACTAGACAATAAGAATCCCGACTCAGAAACCTTGACATCACTCTCCGCGTTGAATTTTTTTTTTGCCTCTAACATTTGGCAACTTGGGAAACTATTCATCATAATTATCTTAACAACAGATATCATCACATATGGCTATACAGAGATCTGCACATAACAAGGTGTTATTTTTTTGTAACGTGTTTCCATGTACGCGTAATTGCGGTTACTGACGCTTTTCATTGCAACAAGAATAGAACTACAAAAAGAACAGCCAACAATCGTGTCTAATTTTGACGTGTATACAGAGAAAAATAATTCTTTGAAGCCAACATGCATATGTTAGCTACTCCGGTGTCAACAAAATATGCATATCTTTATGTATTTATACTATATATATACTTTATACTATAGAGTAAAATGGCCAAATATCGGATAATTGCCTAATATCGGACAGTGTTTTATGCACTCCTCTATACAATATCTTATTACCAGCACCCCATATAAAGATGCCCTAGAAGCGAGTCTTGAGAAACAGAATAGAAAGAAATAAGTTTCAAAAAAAGACCCGAAAATTAAAACTAGAGAAGAAATGGGTACCTCCTCAAGATAAGAATAAAAAAAACGGAAAAAAGCTTTTCCAAGAAACAAATGACATGCAAACTTGGGAAAGAGAGTTAAAAAACAAGAATCCAGCCATTCATCTGAAGAAGATGAAGAACTCGTTTTAGATGATGATTCTGACATGGATTACGACATTGGAGAGGAGGATGCAGAATGTACGGTTTATTTCAGACTTTTTTCTGAAGACAGAGCAGGCGAAGAACGTCCGAAACATTCATGTGGATTCAGTCTGTGCCAATGTAGGCAAGAAAGATAATTACATTTGTAATGTGTGCTTCGATGGCTAAATAATATTATTGTCTTAATATCAGATACAATATCCGAAATTTTTTCTTCGCTCAGAAATTCCATGTTTTCTTAGAATCCATATTTTTACTTTTTAACGTTGGAATTAGCAAATTTTGTTTTAATATAACGTTCTGCCCTTTGTGTTATTGTAAAAGATTATGAGTTACTATTAGCATACAGCTAATATTTTAGCTCTGGCAAAAAAAGTATCCGATATTAGGCAAATTTACTAAATAAAATAATTGCATTGTTAAAGAAAAAATCCTTTATTTTAATAAAGAAGAAAAGCCATGTTCAATGATATTTCATTAATTGTATACGATATTTATATAATTGGAATAAAAATTAATTTAACTTACAGAACAATAAAAATTAATTCTTTAATTTGGTAAGACATTTCTTAAAGTAAAAAATAGTTTTTACATTTAATTATACGTGTCATATACATTAGGCGCAGAAATTAAGGGATATAAAAAACACACATTTTTTGGTCATTTTCAAAGAGTTATTACTTGGAGAAAAATGGTCGTAGAGAAAAGACAAAAAAAAATGGAGGCTCCACGGTTTCAGTTTTTGTATCTTCACTTCTCTTAGCTTTAGCGGTTTTTGAGTAATCATCAAAAAAAAAACATCGAAAAAAAAGTGAGAATTTTTTTGTATTTAAAAGGTCCATGGATTTCAATAATTTTCTCGACAATTTCATCATAAAGTTCCTTTAGGTAGTTTAATTCTCTTTAATTTGACCAATTTTCGAGCCTATACGATGAGTTTTCGCTGAGTTATCGCCATTCAAAGCAGAAAAGTCATTTATGACTAAAAGAATTTTAAATTCAAAAAGTAATTTTAAATTTTAAAAGGCATTTTAAATACCTAAAAGAAACCATGATAGTTTCAAAGTGCTGCGATTTTTTTTCATAGTGCTTGCAATATTTGAAGGTCCATTAAAAGTGCAGAATACTGCCTATATATTTTTAACCAAAGATGGTTAAAGATATACAAAGTTGATCAAAGATATACAAGGTCAAAAATGCTACATCTTTAAACGCAAATTTCAGCCTATATGTTATGCTCCTCCTCTAAAAGCTTGTGCTTAACTCGTTCGGAACAAAAAAGTTCCTTAAACAAAGTTATATAATTTATATAAGTATTTATTAAAAACGATTCTTGTGTACAACAAACTGACTTTGATCGATTTCACCAGTTTCAGGTTTGGTCAGTTTCAGGTTTGGTCAGTTTCACTCCTAGAAACGGCGATTCTCATTTCAAACAAACTTTTTTCTTTGTGTATAAATGCGTTCAAAAAAAGCCGATTGGCTTTGAGGAATTCCAAGCGCGGCATGGAGACGACCAGCATCCATTATATTGTTAAGATAAATGGACTGTTCGCATATGGTTGAGGTTAAATCACGCGCAACAATAAGGTGTCAGGTTGTGTACAAGTTGGGAGTAATTAATACTCATATAGAATATAGACTTGCGACTAATTGGTGTAATGACGGGTTGACAGCGAGAGAGGCGCGCCGACAATGACGGACAGGAAGCGCGGGGTGCCGGAACGTAGGGGGGGGGGGGCTTTCCGGTTTTTGGTTTCAATCGTTTTTTTTGTTTTTCTATCGAGAATTTATTGTCCTATTTTAAAGGCCGTATGATATTGGATAGTGACAGGGTATGCCGGAAAAAGAGGGGAGGAGGAAAGGGGAAGGAAAAAGGAAAAAGGGAAGAAAAAAGAAAAAAAAAAAAAAAAAAAAGAAAAAAAAAAAAAAAGAGAGGGGGGGGGGGGGAGGGGGGGGGGGGGGGGAAGGGAAAGGGGGGGGGGGGGGGGGGGGGGGGGGGAAAGGAAAAGAGGGGAGGAGGAGGGAAGGGGGGGGGGGGGGGGGGGGGGGGGGGGGAAGGGGGGGGGGGGGGGGGAGAAAAAAAAAAAAAAAAAGGGGGGGGGGGGGGGGGGGGGGGGGAGAAAAAAGAAAAAAAGAGGAGGAGGGAGAAAAAGTAGGGGGGGGAGGGATGGAAAGGGGGGGGGGGGGGGGGGGGGGGGGGGGGGGGGGGGGAAAGGGGGGGGGGGGGGGGGGGGAGAAAAAAAGGGGGGGGAGGGGGGGGGGGGGGGGGGGGGGGGGGGGGGGGGGGGGAGAGGGGAGAGAAAAAAAAAAAAAAAAAAAAAAAAAAAAAAAAAAAAAAAAAAAAAAAAAAAAAAAAAAAAAAAAAAAAAAAAAGAAAGAAAAAAAAAAAAAAAAAAAAAAAGAAAAAAAAAAAAATGGTTTTTTTTGTTTTGAAAAAAAAAAAAAAAAAAAAAAAGGAAAAGGGGAAAAAATTGGGGTAAATAAGAAAAAAAAAAAAAAAAAAAAAAAAAAAA
This sequence comes from Aromia moschata, assembly GCA_029963805.1. Classification (NCBI taxonomy): domain Eukaryota; kingdom Metazoa; phylum Arthropoda; class Insecta; order Coleoptera; family Cerambycidae; genus Aromia; species Aromia moschata. Next base: position 2,875,986 of record JAPWTK010000022.1, on the reverse strand, counting down.
AAAAAAGGAAAAAAAAAAAGGGGAAAAAAGAAGATGAAGAAAAAAAAAAAAAAAAGGAGAAAAAAAAAAAAAAAAAAAAAAAAAAAAAAAAAAAAAAAAAAAAAAAAAATTTTAATAAAAAAAAAAAAAAAAAAAAAAAAAAAAGAGGGGGAGAGGGGAAAAAAAAAAAAAAAAAAAAAGGGGGGGGGAAGGGGGAGGGGAGGAAGAGGAAAAGAAGGGGGGGGGGGAGGAAAAAAAAAAAAAAAAAAAAAAAAAAAAAAAAAAAAAAAAAAAAAAAAAAAAAAAAAAAAAAATATGCCGTTTTTTTTTTTTTTTTTAAAAAAAAAAAAAAAAAAAAAAAACCTTTTTTTTCCAGCGAAAGGGCTTAATTACCAAGGTCACGAAATTTTTTACACAGGTTTATGCGAATTAAAATTTTTAAACTTATATTCTATTACTATATCTTTTAACTGGCCAAACATATAACTTTATATTACAAATTTCAACTGTACGTCAAACAATTGAGATCTGTCAAACAACTGGAATTGAAATCATTGAAAAAAACTCTTTCAGTTCTTTTGCAACGGCCAAATTTATAACTTTTGCGTCAATATGAGGGATAAGTCATCCATATTGATAAGCTGCAACAAAGTAAGAAAATATGTCTCATGCTTGTGACTTGGATGGAAAGTCCAGTAATGGCTCATAATCAGGAACTGTTTTAGTCCCATCTACTTCTGATTTAATATGTAGGTTAAGGTTAGAACCAAATGGTGCTTAGTGCATCTGTGACATGATTTTGGTCCCTATTTTGCCGGTAAATAAATGCTGAAAAAAATCAGTTGTTACATACAGCGTCCGCATTCTCGCCATATGTCACAACTCTTTGATTACGTCACGGGAAGATCGTAACTGCTCCCAATCCCAGAGAGACTAGGGGAATTATCAAGTTAAGTTGCACAAAGCGCCAGTGGGTTCTAACTCTAATACAGACATACAGGTATGGAAAACGTTCACTTTGAGATAATAAATTAACACCTAAAATGTGTTCTTTCCTTCAGTATGGAAGAGAATAGACCACGCCTTGAACCGCCTGTGACAGGTACCCTTATGTTGCACAGCTCAGTTTGAACGATGACAATTTGACGAACGATACAGCATTAAGGGAGGAGCATATGCGCAGAAAAACTTTGTCCTATGAGAATTTCCAACCCTATATAATCAATCCAACTCTGTGATTAAACTGTTTCTGAAGTTTTTTTTGGTCCTCGAGAAAAACCAACCACCAATCATAACTCACTGAGCATTAATGACTAAGTCGCAGATATGAACAGGTTCGGGTTTCGTTCACTAACGTGAATTCTACCGCGTGCACAGAACTGAAGCTAAATATGTAGTTTAGCTATTTCGGTATATCAGTATTAAATAATGTCTTACGTAACAAAACAACTTACTCATTTTCATGTCGGTTAAGAATCATCCTCAGAATGGCGGTGTTCATGTATAATCACTAACACTTTTTCTAAGTTACCTGCTGTAAAATTTCGACGCCTGTCACTTAATGTTAATTTATGTAAGGAAAATGAGCGTTCAACATCTACTGATGACATGACTGATGACAAAATAGGTAATTTCCCCTAATACATAAATCCCCATAAAAGTCAATGCAATTTGCAAAATTATTGTCAATGCATATTTGAAATAGATCTTGTCAATTATTGCGTTTTTGGGCATGTTCAATCCGCCCATATGTTGTCCAAGCACTCTAAATTACAATGACACTGATACGCGTAACGAAACACTCGATATATACGTACAGTAGAGGAAATGCGACAGCGTGGGTATTCTCGACGGAGCGAGATTTTAAACTGACTTTATTGCGATATTATGAATGATTTGTTATTGCAAGCGCACAACACTACCCATTTCGGGCCTCTCGTATGCCAGACGCAGACAGTCTATAATTCGCTGTGTTGTACGAGCCATTATTGAAATTGCTTATTTTAAATTATTAATTACATGGTTTGTATAAACTATTTCACATACAATGCCGTATTCCCCCTGATGAGCTCCTGTTACGCTCCGCGACTTGGTCTTTACTGATCATAAACATGAGTTGTTTACAAAAAAAAATGATTACGAATGAGAATAGTTCTTTAAGGACCTTTTGTTTTTTTTACATCATTGGACATTTCTATAAAACTGTTGCTACACTTTTTTACTACATTATTTTTGAAAGCCACATTGTAGCCGGGCTTCCGTTCCATTTTTCCATGAGTACAGACGGTTTTCCAGAAATAAATAAAACGCGTAATGCGTAAACTACTCGTATAAATAGCGCACGGTTTTATGTGCTCCAACTGGTCCGCACCTGTTTCTAAAGCCTCAAGACTGCTCGGAAATCGATGGGGAACAGGTGAAAACCGCCGAAAACGCCTGGGCTGGCATAAAGGACGACCCGGCGTTTACTTCTCGAACTTTAACGCGAAACAACAAGGCAATTTGTCCGTGGATTACTCTACAGTTCGATAAACACATAATGAAATTAGTCACGTCATCGTAAATCACGCGCCGCAATCGGCGAAGATTTTCGGAATCACGTGCTCATCACTCGCGGACAGCGTACTCTTTCACAATTGTTGAGATATTCGGTGGTGGCGTATAAGTCTGTTTTATTTAGGCATGATAAAACGTGTCCCATTGGTTCAATCTTAGTCGCATCAATTCACAAATGTTCACTAATACCTATCAATTAATGCTTATTAATAAATAATAACACAGGCCAACCAAATTTCACTGATTTTCGGAAGCAGAATTTTTCCGAAGGTTTCCGGTGCGCTGAATCCGAACCTGGCTTCCATCTCCTCAGGTTTCCTAACCTAAGAGAGAATTCCTAACCTAAAAGTGCAAAAAAACACTGTTTTTTGACATATTTGAGGGTATGTAACATCATAAGGTATTTTGTTTTCACAGAACTTGTGATCTGCATTTAAAAGTATGAATCTTTGTCTTTAAAATCAATTTTCAATCGTTCAGATATTTTTTTTTCACCAAGATATGACAATTTGAAGGTTAAGGTATCTCAAAAATCTAACATGATAGGGCAATTCTGAAACCAGATTCGCATTCAGCGCACCGAAAACCTTCAAAATAGTGTACCTACTAACTTTTTACTTTCAAAAATCAGTCAAGTTTTTAGTTAAAAAGTGAAAGTTATATTGGATCCGACATTTTGAATTTTTAGAATCTTATAGTGGATATGCAATACGCTCAAAGGTAAGTATAAAAATAATACGCTGGACTATTCAAAATTGATTCTAATGAGAAAGAATGATACTTTTAGATGCTATTACTAGTTTTGTGATAATAAAATACCTTATGATGTTACATAACTTCAAATACATTTCACAACCTTGTTTAAGGCGGTTACCATGGCAATGAGGTAACCTGCTTATCGTATGCTAGATTGTGTTGCAGACTTCGAAGCCGCTTCGCCTGCATTTAAACGACTGTGGAACAACATTATTCTCTATCAGTCAGCAAAGTTATACCATCATTATTATTGTGTAGATATATCCGTCGAATTCGTATTCGAGAATTAAGTTTTTACGAAAGTTCTTTTGAGTATCCTTTTTCATGACACTGACGTCACTTCACCTAAGTATATCTCAGTCATGTGATAAATACTTTGTCCTCTAGTGTATACATCCTGTATATTTTTGGTGTCGTGAATAATTGAGAAATTTGTGTCAGTTATAAAAACCTATAATGAATGATACGATACAATCAAAACACCCTGACAATGGTTCTGCAAATGTTTTGTCTTGCATAGCTGTGCCAGTTAGTTCAAGGTATAGTTTTACATTTTATCAAGGTAATTCTGTTTTGTCGACAATGAGATACATCTTATCAAAATTCGACATGCTGCTATTTTTTTCACGAAGTCTGTAAACACCCTGTGTAGCTATTAAACTACGCTAAACTGCGACTGCCTTTTTTTAACTCAACTCACGCCTATGACTCATTTCATTATTTATTTGTTTAACTGTAGTTAATCTGGTTTTACGGTCAACGTTCGTCAAAGTGATATGTGGTGCGGCCTGTCTAAATCCGCTCTGCTGCTCTTGACTACAATAATTATACGTTTAAATACCGAAACGAGTTTGTCGCAAGTGTGGCCATATTTCATAGTTTCTAAAGGTTGGATGCTGTTGACAATTATTCTGGAGCACAGACGGCGCACAGGACCGTATTAAAATATTGTTGGTCCTCCTAGTGGCGAAACGCTATTCCAATTCGACGACAGTTCAACCTATCGTTGTATGTATATTGTTACACCTACGTATAAAGTACCTAATATACCTTTGTTTAATTTTTTTAATGCCATTTTTTTTAATCGCTTTGTTTAATCCTTTTTTTGCTGACGAAGGCCATATTCCATGATTTCTAAAGATTGGATGGTGTCGAGAATTATTCTGGAGCACAGACACGGTACACAGGACCGTATTAAAATATTGTTGAGCCTCGTAGAGACGAGAGACGTATTTCAATTGTATCAAAGAATTTAGAGTATTTATTTATACTGTCTTCCTCGAACCCCAAAAGATGAAGCTCTAGATAGCAAGGAATTTCCTAGATTCGTATCAGTCGTCTCATACCAAATACAATTGTATTTGTATAACATACCATTACATTACATGACTATTATTATTATCAAAATTTTTTTGTTAACTATTTATTTCTTTAATGAAGAAAATTTACTGGTTTCACACGAAGAAAAAAATAAGAGAAATGGGCTTATGAAAAGAAACAAAATCCGATTTAAAATTCGAAACACTTTTTTCACTGTTCGCAATTTTTTCTCCGGTTCGAGTGGCCCTTAGTCCAACCCTGTGCGTATAACGAAATTTCTAGTATAAATGATAAATTAATAAACAAATGTTGAGACCGCTAACTGCAGAGGATGCGATAACGATTAAGTTAGTATATGTATGCTTCTTTAAATATGATATAATTATTATTTATTATTTTATCTTGGACGAACATTCACATTTTTGGCAAAAGTTCTGAGGCATTTATCATTAAATAAAAAATGCACCGCTACTATTGTGATGCTCTAGTTTGTCATGAAAAATGGAATATTATGGAATATTATCCGTGAAAATTATAATTATTCATTCTGAGCAAGAAGGCATCAAAATTAATAATTTTCATTAGAACTGTTTCTCATAAAAATATTCAATTTCAACTTAAATGGGAATACTAGTACATTATGTTTTTAAAATAAAACTTGTAAATTAAAATTATACAAAAATATACAGGATGTACGATAAAACCTATTACCTAAAGAGTTTTATTATTACTACCAAAATTCATATTTACTATTAGGTACTATTGAAGTTCCTATTTATTTCTCAAAAATATTCAGAATGTCTCATTTAAAAATCCCATTAGCAATTATTATTACTAGGTCCCGGAAATGTCTTCTACAACGCAGGGCTCAGCACTATGACATTATCTATGATAATGAAAGTATACACCGTATTTTTTAAATGCCTTGTAAATTATATACGCGGTGTATACCTACGCCACTGACCGATCCTGCCCATGTGCCAGGACTCGCGTCTGCGCAGTAATATGCCCATCCCGTGCGGGAGTGCTAGATAGTTAAATGCAGTTTAACATGCGGTAAGACGGGATTTCCGAACCCTAATTATTACTATCAATGTTCCTGTTTGCTATTACTATTAAAGTTTATATTTATTTCTCAGTGTTTCAACTTTTTTTTGACATTATTTGAAATATTATAGGACTTACTAAATTACGCAATTAATTCTTTCATTCCAGAATTAAAATTGTTTTTTTTTTTTACTGTCTTTGTAAGAAACGTCTTCGTAATTTATAAGTAAATTTAGACGTTGGACTTCCACTTAACTCAGTAGAGCTAATTCCCTTATAAGAATATTACACAGCACTTCGTTCAGTGGCACATCCACAGAGGAAGCCAGGAGGCCAAAACTCCTTCTAAGCCATTCATACTCTGAAATGAAAGAAAAAAATGTTTTATCAAAAATGGTTTTATCAAAATTCGTATCAGAATTAATGTAAAATATATTTAATTATTCTAATTGTAATTTCCTGGTTCCCTCGACTTTTTCCCCTTTTCCCTTCAAATTAAGTTGCCCTCCCCCCAAGCTACGCCACTGACTTCATCTACAATGGGAACTAATCGTCACCCCTTCGTACCTCCATTATAATTTTACAATAAATAAAGGGAAGCCTAGTTTTTATTCAGCCTCAACAAAACTTGATTTGTTAGATTATTATTGCCTCTCAAGACGAACAAAAAACCCCATTATATACCTCCAACTATTCGCCGGGGGTGTTTACACAACGCGACGAGATTATCTCTCTCTACGCACCCAATTTACGCGACTAATTTAGATACAGGGGCCTAATGACAACCGGAGCCACCGGGGGCGTATAAATTTTAAGTGCAGATGATCGGATCATCTGTCGGGAACACCCTGTTTAGCGGCGTCGTCCGTACGTACGTACATATGTCGGTTTGTCGGCGGCAGCATGTGCGAGCACAAAAGTCAGATGCGAGTTTTTCGCCGACAAGGGTGCGTGGACGCGACGAAAAATCCGGAGGGGCGCAAAGTCCGGTCCATCTGCCGGTCCCAACGAATTCTTCCAGCGACAACTGTTCCGAAGCGCACCTTTCGGGGTTTCTTAATGATAAGGCGAGGAGCCGAAAAAAATGCGCAGCTTGGATCTTTTCCCTAAAAGGTGCACGAGTTGGGTCGGATCGATGGTGAATTATCAACGAACTCGCTGGGAAAAGTTTAACTGTTGTTCACTATATGTGTGTCTTTCGTATTAAATAATAAATTCTACATTTTTCCACATCTACGTAGTGGACTGGAGGTATAGAAACCACGAAAACTTGCAAACGATCTTTATTTGCTAAATATGCCTACCTAATATGTTTTGGAACGTCTAAACTTAAATTTAAGGGAAAACAAACGTTCTGCAATCACTCAGTCACACGGGTTTAAAAATCAACTAGAAATTTGTAACACTTACATACGGCCAATTGTAAAGTCCGACCGGTCTACCATGATTAATTTAATCACATTTAGGAGTTGGGCAAAATTGGGTAATTTTATTATTCAAGATAGTTGAACTTTCGAGTTGCGACACATGTACGAAATGACTAGACTGAGGTCTTCCAACTTTTAGATACCATTTTTGTAGTGGGATTTGACTTGGCTTCAAAATAGGCCTCAAAAATGTTTTGGCGATTACTTTTGGTAATTACACAGTGGCCAAATTTCTTTCCAGCGAGCATTCATTGTTGCGGTTTTAGAACAGAAAAGAACGGGGTGCCACGATCTGGCGACAAGACCGTGGCTGCGGAAGCAAAATTTGATAAGTTCAATTATGCAATTTTGCCATTGTTTTCATTGTTTTGTGCAGTCACGGTGCATTGACTTTATGAAACAGGGCTTCCTGTGCTTCTATTATTTTTTAATTCAGGTTGTCTCTATGCCGTTTTTTAACGATTTCATCCGTTTTGATATAAAATTGAGACACATAAATAACGTTGTTGATGGCCTGGTCCTTTTGAGGAATAAATGAATATTATACCTTGCGTATCCAGATTATTGTTGCCATAAAACCTTGCCAGCTAACTCATTGAAGTTTTTCTTTGGTGTATGATTAAGAGATTTTCGGTTTGCATTCTACAAAGTTTTAAAATATGGCATAATCCCATCATTCTGATAGAATTAAAACATAGGTATATAGAAAATATTGAAAATAAAATTTGTACATATCGACGCAAAAATTCAGGTTTATTGCGCTTGAACAGCTTCAAACACTGTTCAGAATCATTAACACGTTGTTGCTTTTGATCGATTGTGGTCGAACGCACCTATTTTGCACACAGCTCTTCTCTATGTACAAATATTCGTGAATGATATGATGTACACGTTCAGATGATATCTTCACAATGTCTGTTATCTAACGAGTCAACTTCACTTTGACGGTCATTCAAAATTATTTTGTGAACTTTTTTTTTTTGATGTTTTCGTCGGTGACAGCCTCTTATAGGCGTCCACTGCGTTCGCCGTCTTCGGTGCTCATTTCGACCATGTTTAAACTTAGCATACCAATCAATGATGGTTGATTTTCCTGGTGCAGACCCCGGAAAACTCTTCATCAAGCCAAGATTTTGCTTCAACTGTATTTTTGCCTTCAAAAAGCTACCATATTTTATCAGCACACGAAATTCTCCAAATCTTTTTTTCCATCTTTTGAAATAACAAAAGTCAGCTACACTCACAACGCAATATCTCACAAACTAATGGTCGGACTGCTGTCAAATTTTTACACGTATCGTTGAAGGTTGGTTGTACTTTCAATTTGAGACAACATGTACAAAATGACTGAGACTGAGAGTCTGCAAATGTAAAGATTTTTAGCCTAATAGTGTGGGAGGTTGAAGGGGTTGAGGAAATAGGTCAACAAATGATTTGACATAAATTTTAGTAAGCACACAGTAGACAAGAGCTTATTAAAATAGTATACTACATATCATAATACATGTATTTAATGCACAATATTTCAAAAACCTCTAGAAGAAAGTATGACATAAGTATGTTAGTTTTCATATTTATTACCAGAAGAACAATGATTAATTCGGTAGATAAAAAAGAATACAGGGTGTTCCATTAAAAAAAAAACTAACGTCAATTAAACAGCTGTTACATTTTTGTTTACATTGTTTTTTAGACAGCATTATTCTGAAAATTAATAAAAAAATTAATTACCGCTAGAAGGGGGGGTTTTAAAAAAATTTTTTTTCCTTTATCTGCGACCCTGTTAATCTCATGTTTCAAGATAGTAACTGCCCATCGTGTTCCACAATCTCCAAGGCACTAAAGGATGAAAGTTCCCATTAACATTCCGTTGATGTAATCGGGTGGTAAATCGCCGAAACGGGAATTCCACGTAAATGGTCAATATTTAACAACGTGAACCCCACATGTCGACGCCTCCAGAGGGATTCCTTGTTAATTCACCAAAAAGGAAACGGAACAGCATCTCGTTTATGCACGGGAAGTCCCAGACGGAACACGTGTTCACCAAAAAATTCGGAATTGTGTGGTCCGAACATTTTACGATGTACATTTCGAAAATTCTGCGTTACACATGTTGTAATCGTCAGGATGCTTAGTTAAGTTCCGATATTTTATTGTCTCCTGAATCCCAACAGAAACAGATGGCCCTAACATGATTTTTATAACGCGATTCAACACCCTCCGTGTCGTGTTCCGACATCGGTAGCCGGCACTAATTTTAAAATGTGTATTTTTAAGTGTTTTATTGCCTTGTAGTCGGTTGTAGTCGTACCGCATGTGTTTGTAAATATCAATGGGCCATCTAACTGGCACGGTAATTTCGCCCAATTTATGTTTCATAACAAAATATGTTTTATTGCCTGCAAGTGCCCAAATCCATTGCGTCCGGGTAACAGTCCAGTAGCAGATATTTTTATGTGTTCTTGAAAGATATAGGGCTAGTTTTGACGGTTCCATATGTATTTTTTTGGGTAGAACACAATGTGCGGGGTCCGTAGAGCTGAAACCGTCCTGAAATTATTTTAATTAACAAGTTGTGAAAAAAAACGTCTTTTTTCACATTTTCGCCTATATAATAATAATAATAATAATAATTATAATAATAATAATAATGCTTTTATTAAAACAAAATAATTACAATAATTAACATAAATAAAGGTTATATAAAGGATTTTCAAAGGGCAGAGTTCAGGGAATTATTAAATAATACTCTGCTCTTCCACTCAACTCATCATTCCACTCAACTCATATCTCCGTTCCTTGGCATATTTTATGCAGCATATGTATAATGGGTTGTAGCCCTATTGAATTTCCTAGATTTTAAGCCCAATCCGAAGTCTCCAAGTGCTATTGTTAACTTGCAAACGACTGCAAGTTTGCGAAAAATTTTCAAACAACACTGGAGACCCCCCTTTCACGTACCCTGTGGAAATTCAGTATATTTTTCATACTCCAGAAACAAATAAGGAGACGTTTTTCGATTTGTTACAAAATATTTTTGTTTCAAAAAGTTATGGCCATTTTAATTTTGGGAAACAAAATATTCCTATAAAATTAAAATGGCCATAACTTTTTGAAAAAAAAAAATATTTTGCAACAAATCGAAAAACGTCTACTTATATTTGTTTCTAGATTATGAAAACAAAATATACTGCAAATATCCCACAGAGCGTTACTGAGAACCCAGGGAATGCTCCAGTGTTTTTGAAAATTTTTTCGCAAACTTTGCTGACGATTTTTTCACTATAAATCCTTTCTGTAAGAGGTGTATAGTCATCACCTAAAAAGTGAAGTGGGTCCCATGCGTCGATTTCAAGATATGGCTAACTGAAATATCACACACCGCCACTGCACTCAACTCATCATTCCACTCAACTCATATCTCCGTTCCTTAGCATATTTTATGCAGCATATGTATAATGGGTTGTAGCCTATTGAATTTCCTAAATTTTAAGCCCAATCCGAAGTCTCCAAGTGCTATTGTTAACTTGCAAACGACTGCTGAAGTTGAAAAAGTGCTTTTTTTTTTCACTATTTTTTTATTTCGAAAGTAGGGCGACTATGATCATGAAATTTCTTGGAGGGACTGCTGTTTGTAGTATGAAGTTACAAAAAAAAACTCCAGCTCGATCCGTTAATAACTTTTGCGAGTAATTAACGATCGATTTTTTTTTTGCCTTAATTGACAATGACGTCATTTCTTTGTTTATTGTACGATATTGACCGGGTACGGCTAGAAAAATCATAAATCTCTTCAAGTTAGCGAGACTTCTTGAGATTTTGAAATATATTAATTTGGGCCTGTTTTATAACGTTTTCTACGCGACTACATTTTTTGATGCGACGTATATATATTGTTTTAGCGTTGCCGCTTCGAAAATCTCGGAATTGCGACTATAATATCTTGACTCCCATTTTTTTTTAAATACGCGTCTTGAAGCCATGCTGGCGGCATGCATTTTGGACATCTGCTGCATTGATAATTATTCGTTTTTTACTATTTTAATGTAACGAATTTCCTACGCCGGAGAAACTTGTATCAAGTAAAGTATCACAAGCCCCTACTTCCAATTTGAAAATTTAGGGGTTGTAGCTGTCACCTGATGGGGGTTGAATTTAGGGATGACATTTTTACGTCGCAAGATGTCATTTTAGAATTAGAAATTGACGTGCCCCAGGATTTAAAAAATACATAACAATAGAGCTACTGAATTTATTCCATTTGGCTGTTCCACACTGTACATACGCCGCGTCAAAAAAAGGTAGTCGCGTAGAAAACGTTATAAAACTGGCCCAAATTAATATTTTCCAAAATCTCAAAAAGTCTTGAAAACTTGAAGAGATTTATGATTTTTCTAGCCCAACCCGATCAATATCGTACAATAAACAAAGAAATGACGTCATTGTCAATTAAGGCAAAAAAATCGATCGTTAATTACTTCTCAAAGTTATTAACGGATCAAGCTGAATTTTTTTTGTAACTTCATACTACAAACAGCAGTCCCCCAAGAAATTTCATGATCATAGTCGCCCTACTTTCGAAATAAAAAATAGTGAAAAAAAGCACTTTTTCAACTTTCAGCAATCAGTTGCAAGTTAACAATAGCACTTGGAGACTTCGGGTTGGGCTTAAAATTTAGGAAATTCAATATGCTACAACTTCTTATATACATATTCTACATAAAATATGCCAAGGAACGGAAATATAAGCAAAAATGTAAAAAAAGACGTTTTTTTTTCACAAATCGTTAATTAAAAAAAATAGCGGACGGTTTCAGCTCTACGGACACCTCGCATTGTATTCTACGCAAAAAAAATACATCGGGAACCGTCAAAACTAGCCTTATATCTTCCAAAAACAGTTTTTGATGATTTTGGCTCCCTGACTATTGGACTGTAAAAGGGAATTATTTTCGGGAGAGTGCCTGCGTCGTTTTTGCCTGCTGAATTTTCGAGGAAGACCAGAGATGTCATGTGGTCGACAAATTTCGATGGGTTTGTGAAATTAGCTTATTCGTATTCGTAAACTTACCTAATTGCTTTCGGATCCTGGAAATACCGTGTAATTGGAAAGGAGATGTTTTTTTCCTGCAGTCGGTCACGTTTCAGAATGCATTGTTCGAGTGCACTCAAGTGCATTTAGGTTTCTTGTCACGATAATCAAAAAGTTATATTCTTATAACTTATAACCATTGAACAAAACATAATAGATCTGGATTATCGCTACTCTTTTCTAGAGTGATGATGCATTTATAAGCTACATGGAGTAAAAAATCAAATGTCATTCATGTCATTGAATGTATATTCGTAATAAAATTTCATTCACTTGCAGGATACAAAACTACTACTAGTTTTAAAAATCGGTATAAATTCAATCACTTTTTGGGAAAGTTTTTACAAAAAAGATAATAATAATCAAAATAAGGTATCAAAAAATAATTTTTAAAACCAGTGACGAAACAGAAAATATTTGAAAAAAACTCAGCACTAAAAACTTTTTACCTGGGCTACAAATACCAGTGACGGCTAGTGAAATATGAAATTCTCATATCTTCGTAAGGAAGCATGAGACCTACACCATATTTTAGGGGTACCTAGATACTAGATCCAAATCGAAGGCTAGAATATGAAGAAACCTTCAAATTAAAATTGCTGTTTGACGCACCCCCAGCAAATTCTGGCAACGTACTACAAAATGTCTGCAGTCTTTTTATTCTAGTGCCTTTTTCGGAATTTTAAGATCTGCTAAAGTTATTGAAATTAAAATTTTTATTTCATATTTTATTTCGCTTTTGATATTTTGTAATATGCGTTTTTTATTATTATAGCCTTTTGAAAATTACATGTAGTACCATTTGTAGAGATATAAAAAATGCGTACTTAAAACAAAAAGCAATCTTAAAAAAATAGTGGTAATAAAAAAAGTTATTTAATTTATTCACTGTATAATCATTAGATACATGACTATAACTATATTAAGTTTAACCATTTTTTTTATAAATAGTTCCATTTATCAAAAAATGCCAAATAGAAGACAATTTTGAGAAATCCCCCACTTTGCAAAAAACCCTTTTAAAATCTCTAGTGAGAACTTAGGGGATATTTTACAACTTTTAAATATTGTGAAGAAGAATTCTTCCCTAGTATTTTGAACTTTCAATACATAAACACTGATTTTTACGAATTTATTTTTAGTTAGGCAGTTATTTCCTTATACAGCGGATTTATTTAGAGATAGTTGAGTAGCTACTATGATTAAACTATACAAGATGGGATATTTCTTTAAATACTAAACATCTGGGAGTTATAAAAATTATGGCTTCATTTACGTTTCCTGGGAAAGTGCTTATATTCTGAAAACAACATTTTTGCAATGTTTATGTCTGTAATTATTTAAAGAAGGTTAAGTAAAGGAGAATGATCAATTTCAACTTTTTTCAGTAAATTAAATAATTAGTTTTTTTACTGAGTGACACTTGGTGATTTTAGAAATCATAAAAATCCAAAAATCACTTACCTACTAAGGCTTACTTGCAAGATTCTATTTTTAAGGCAATAACATCAAAGATTGGTAATAGGAGAAAACGGTAAAGACTGTTCCTTATCTTTGGATTTTTTTATTATTTACCGAAAAGTTATTGTTGTATATTTTGTACGCTTTTAATCCAAGGTGTTTTTTAAGCAAATTATTTTTCGGTCATAATCATATATTTGAATGGTTTAAGAAAATAAAAACAGGATCATTTTTTTCCTCTCAATTTATTTGAGAAAAACCCTGTAAATGTTTTATTACAGTTGCCAACAGAGCAAGCTTTTTTTAAATAATAGTATTAATAATAATAGTATTAATTACTTCCATATTCACGTAGTAGAGTGTACTCGACGACCAGTAAAAGAAGAGTACTTTGGAGAGGAATATTCCATGAAGTGGAGCACTCATGAAACAATTTTAAACATTTTTTATCAACTAGATAGGCCTAGAATATTCTAAAACGTCGAGGTTTTAAGTTTAAGACGTTTTTATCCATCTGTCTGTCTGTCTGTTAACCTTTTTTGTGTCCACGATAACTCGAGAATGCGTTAAGATGTCAAGTCCAAATTTGGAGTACTTATCTACCATGACAAGGTCTCGACTTGATTAGATTTTAAGCTTAAGCAGTTAAGGGGTTGGGGGTTGAATAGTGGTAATATACTTTTTTAAAGTTTCTTTGACTATTATAGTGGTTTTCAAACGAAGCAAGATATGTATTTCAAATTTGAGAAATAGACAACATACATAACAGCCTCTACAAATATGATTTGTAGACGCTGTTAGACGTAGAGATGGTGCATCTCCTTACATGGCAACGAAAAATATTTTTATTTAAAATGAAATTTTAACACCCTGTAACTTTAACACCCTGCTACTAAAAAAGTGGTTCTCCCTGGGGAGAACCACCTTTTTGTTGCAGGACTTTAACAATCTATAGAACATGATATTTTGAGAGAAAAAGTTCCTATAGACATTATGATCTATCTAGCTTCCTATGGGAGATACAGGGTGTTAAAGTTTCATGTTTTACGGTGCACGACATGTCTTAACATGGATGAGATCAACATTTTTAATGTTCTTATCAAAAATACTATACTGGATGTTACTTTTTTCGAATGCCCAGGTCAATTCGTTAAAAAAATAAAATGAAAACTAAAAATTTTTTTCGTTGCCGTATAAGGAGATGCACTAGCAGACTAAAAATGACCAATATCTCGAAAACCGTCATAGTTAGCACAAAATTGCAAGACATCAAAATTGTAGCAAAAACATCAATCTTTTATAAATGCTAGTCAAATAAGGTCAGTGGCGTACGATAAAAAAGTTCTGTTCAATAGAAATTGTTGCTCCTATTGAGGTTAAAGCGTCTGTAAAATATTAAGCGAAAATACCATTCCATTCATAAAATATTAAAAAACTGAAACTTTAACACCCTGTATCTCCTTTATGAAGCTAGATAGACCAGATGTTTATAGGAACTTTTTTTCTAACATAAAATATCCTATTTTATCGGATGTTAAAGTTCTGCCACAAAAAAAGTGACTCACCCTGTATATTTTTTTAATCGGAATTAAAAACATTAGCATTTTATGACAGTTAGTGTATGTTGCGAGTATTACGGTACACACTGTGTACACAATGATCTAGATAAAACATTCGCAACGCCGCAGATCCTTTGTTTTACTTCTAGGACAATTATCCGTCCACTTACGGCCCGAAGGACCGTTACGGAAATTACGCGCGACCCAACGCTGGAAAGCAAGCTGCAAGCGAAAATTCGTATCGTAAATAAATTAGAGGAACAATTAAAAGGCACAATGGGCACGGCGCATATGCGGCGCGGAGGGCATATGTGCAAACATGTGCGCGGTCTTATGGGAAATCACCTGGTACGTATCGAGGGTGTCCCGCCATGGGAATGGGGCCGCTCTTGCGTTGCGGCGGGAAACCCATTCTTGGCCCTTATGCCGCCCCTCTGCGGCCTGGCCGAGGCAAAGCCGACGCCTCTATTAGTACGAAATCCGCGGGGCGCTCGCGGACTTACGAGGGCCCGATTTTTGAAAAAAAAAACAACAAATTAACGCTACCAAAGTATTTTTACTACAGCCGTTCTTCGGGGGTTCAGGGTGTTCAAAATTTAATTTTTTTGCAGTGGCGCGTAAGAAATTTTTACGCACATTTTCAGTGTGTAAGAAAAGGGGGACTAGAACTTACATACATAAGGTCTGAACACTATAGTATATTTGATGGTTAGTTCCTTTTGGTTTCATCATATACTTAAACGGTGCTAGCGAACTAACAATTTTTCCGATTTCCGAAAACAAAAAAATTTTTCTACAGTCATTCTTAAAGTACTACTTTTATACACGCTTCATAATTTTTAAAATTGTATTATTTCGTATTAGTGCGTAAAATTATTTTGACACAATAGTGCATGAAGAAAAGGGCGTTAGATCTGAGGATAGAACGAAAATACCCAATTAAAATACCTATATTTAAGGTTTAGTTCCTTTTGCTTTCATCATGTTGCGCTGATTTGTTTAGATTTAGTAGTCACAAGGACTCAAGTCAGACGAATATGGAGGCTGAGGAGCCACGGGAATGTTTTTACTGGCTAAAAACTCATTTACTGAAATGGCTGTGTGACAAGGTGCATTGTCGTGATTCAAACCTCTCTGTAATAGTGTTGATTTACTGTTTGGCCTGGACGCACAACCTTTTTGTGGACAATTTCCTGGTTATCATATATTTGGGTCTTGGAGAGCTTGAAGTTTGCCATTATATGCTTTGGCGCTTGGTTTCCGGGTCGCACTCAAACACCCAAATCTCATCACCAGTAATGAAACCATAAAATGGGGATAATTTTCAATCAATTCAAAAAAGTCAAGACACCTTTCTCTCCTGATGTCCTCCTCTCTTGTTCCTACGAAAGGTTTCTGGTACCATTTTTGCGCAGATTTTTCTCATCTCCAATTCGTTAGGTAGTCAAAATCTGATGAACACTGGTGTGATTCTTTAACTCTTCCCCGATCATTGAATGCACAAGATCCCGTATTCTATCGACATTTTCTTCGGTACTTGAAGATGAAGGCCTTCCACTACGTGGTTCATCTTCAATCGACTCTTGGCGTCATAAAATAAATTAAAATACCTATATATATTTGATACGTAGCTCCTTTTCGTTTCATCATATATTGTGCTGATTTGTTTAGATTTAGTATGTTTTAGTGAATATATCAAAAATAAAATTATTACTCTGTAAGATATGTCATTTACTATTATTAACATTTTATAACATACGTGGACCCTGTTTATGTAATTACATGTAAGTCGGCTATGAGTGATGACATTTGTGAATTCATTTTCAGCAGTTTGTGGACGTTTACGTCAAATTAATATCTAATCAAAAAGGTAAGTTTGATTTCATTTAAAATTTGACTTCTAAACATATCGCCGATTTAAAGGTAAAATCCATTAACTAAAATAACATCAAGCTATTTAAAAAAACTGCGATTTTCTAACTGGTGTCTTTCTTTAATACACTTTCGAATTTATTTTTAACTGGCTCATTTGTCTCCTATAGCTTGTAGTAGCGAATTTACCTCGTCCACTATTTGTACTGACTCCGCTAACAACAACGCACTATTCTGTAATTTTGATATGGCGTCATACAAACCTTTATAGTTACTATGAATAATTCTTAAAGCTGTTTCAACGGACACACCTTAAATTTTTTCAGGCTCTCTTTAATAGCTGCAGTTTCGGCAGGATTGAATTGTAAAATAACAGCTTTTATTTACTGGAAGTATTCAGCATGATAAAAAGTGGCCTACATCCATATTTCCAGACGATTAAGAAACGGCTGTTGTGGTTCGGGAATACATTTGCTGTGAAACTCACGAAGACGTTTTGGGGATTTTAAGCACAGTTTTTCTACCTATTGGGTAACAATTTGTGAGGATGTATGTTTTTTTTTTTTGGTTTATATCTTTTTATGACATTGAACCATGAGGATATCACATAAATCACACGTACCTATTAAGTCATAAGATATTAAAAAAATCAGATATTAAAATGATTTATAAAAGTAAGTCCAAATTAGAGGCAATTTCTGATGATGTCATAAAACTGGAATGTTTCTGGATAAAAATTATTGAAAGCGTCGCGGTGCGATGCAGTTTTTGAATTCTAGCCTATTCCTTTAGTCGTTTACGGATAAAATGGGGTGGCCGTTATAAAACAATCGCCCTGTACATTTTTGCGAAAAAAAGTTTGGAAGTTTTACTGCTTCGAAATTCATGGGCCCCGGGCCTCCTCCGTCGCCGCGATTTGGTCGCGAATCGTGAGAAAATATCGGGAGCATTCACCTGTTGAGATCTCGTGGGAATTGCCTCCGGAGCACCTGCGCGGGTCCATTCCCATTCTCTTCGCTCTCTTCTCGCTCCGACACACAACGCGAAAAGCAAAGCGTCCTGGCCCGACGCGCCATCCGCCCCGGCTTTGTGGCCGTTTTACTGCTAGTCCAATATTGAATTCGATTTTTTTCCACCATAAAAGAGCTCTCCGAGATATTGTTTGCGGTTCTGAGAAATCATTCTGTGAACGCGGACGCCGTCTGTGGTATGGCTTTTGTAGGTTAGTCTCATAGTCTACGGTCCACAAATAATCTACAAATATATATATGCTGCGGAAGATTACTTCCATATCTCAAAAAAAAATGTTTCTCCTCTGCTTTGTCCAATTCAAGATTGTTTGGTCGTTAAAATTGGACCTATTGTCTATACTTGGTCCCATTTTACGCATTTTTGCGTTTCATTTTCACGTTGGTACATCTGTTGTAAACTTAAGAACAAACTAAATCTGATCGCCACCCTTAATTGTAATATACAGGATGTTTCCAGCTGAAGTAGCATATATTACAACAGTACATAACAGAGATCAAAATATGTAGGTCGATTGAACCAATCGTACCTTAGTTCAAAGTTGCATCCCTTTCAAGATATAGAATCCTGAACAGTTTCCAAGACAAAATTCATTTTAATTAGTAAATAAGGAATGCGCTGTTATATTAACAGTTAGTGAAAACAAATACATTTGGTCCATATTTTTAATCCACAATATCACATGTTAAAACAAATCAGTCTTACTGCCAAAAACAAGGGTATGGTGGTGGTCTAGTTATTATGCATTTATCTTGAAAACTATAGTCCAAAACAGAAAAAATGCAAATTATAAAGAAAATACATTATAACTAGGTTATAGTCAGTTATATCAATAATGATCATATATGATCACAAATTTTCGAGAAAAACTCTTGTATTCATTAACAATTATGGCGGTCTCTATATATGTAATATTATACTTCTTTTAACCTAGAAATACTATTTGCTTCCACGAGAGTATTCATACCAAGTACCAGTGGCGGTGCGTGATATTTCAGTTAGCCATATCTCGAAAACGACGCATGGGACCCACTTAAAGGGGGGAAAAACAAAAAAAAAAAGGGATTAAATTTCAGGGAAAAGAAAGTTGCTAATGGAGAGAAAAATTTTTTAAAAAAAAAAAGGAAAAAATTTTGGGTTTTTTAAAAAATTTTGTTTCAAAAGGTAGGCCAATTTAATTTTGGGGAACGGAAGGTTCCTAAAAATAAATAAAAATGGCCAACTTTTTGTTGCACAATCCCCTCCTTTTTCTAGATTTAGGTGTATGACTATACAAAGTGTGTTCCCCTCTCGTTTTAATCACCTTTTTAATCAATGGACAAGGGCGTAGTTTATAGTGAAAAAAAAAACCGTAGAGGCAACAGCGACGAAAGCCCCCTTTTTTGGTTTACTGCCCCTTTGGGGCGCGGTTAAACAAAGCCAAAGCCTCCCCCCTATTTTGGTTTTTACCCCCCCCGCCCCCGGCTACGCCCGTGTTAGGACTCTGTGTCTCAACAGGAGTGCAAGATTGAACAAAGGTACGTACATATTGACGTTAGTTCAATCGACTTATTTTGACTTCATTTTGAATATATTCACTAGTATCACTTATGCTACTTCTTTTGGAAACACCCTGTGTGTTGCTGAAGATAGAGGGCAATTCCATATTTCAATAAAACGTTTTTGTACATTGTCAAGTTCTTGTTAATACATGGTCATTAAGAGCACTGATATCTATCAATGCAATATTTTTAACTATCTAAAATAGTACCAAGTGTACTTTGGTCCCATTTTATGTATAAAAAAAACCATGTTCAACCAAAACACAAGATTCAACAGAAAATGTGAACTGCGTGTTCAAACCAAGGATTCATCAAAAAGAACTATGCCCAGTTTTTTATTAAACTTGGGCCATCGGAGTGCAGATATGAAACCTGTCTAGGATTTTAAGGCATCCGTAGAGGATCAAAAGTTCTACGGGCACAACTCTATTAAATCAATCCTATAGATGCTGGAGCGCTCCAAAATTTGCCCTTGTTTTCATAGATTTGTCTTGAGTTCTCTGCGTCCAGGGCACCTCCCCGTGGTGACGGCGGTATCGGATGGTACTAAATACATTGTTTTGCACTGTATTTAGTAGGTTCATTATTTCGGCTACGCACGACACAAAGATGAAATCCGTGCACCATCGGGGGCAGCCACAGACATATTTATAATGCTGCAAAGCTCCGATGAGGAGCAAGAACCAGAAGCGTTTTAGAGCTCTCATTCATACGAGACGTCCAGGAGCGCATCAAATCGATCGATATATCACTCGTCACTGCACTTTCATGGCCCAAACTGGACATAGTTCTTAAAGGATTATCAAAGTAGTTTCGCTATTAATATGCAGAGACAAATAAATGTTTTACGTGCTATAGTAAAAGTAGCTTTCTTTCTTAGCCATCTTTCTGTCTTGACTGAAAATATACGTCTTGTTTTGACTTTGTCAACATTGCTATTTCTTTTAGTGGATCGATAATGTGATTATATTGAAGTACAAGGATACGGGCGAAGATATGTATGAATATATAGCTATAAACCGGCTGAATGAATATATAGCTGAGAAACCGGCGTTTTTGCCTACAAATGATGGTTTCCCAAGTCGTGTGTTGTTTCCCATGTTACGCTTTACACAAAATTCTTGTTAACCACTATAATTTTTTCGTTGAATATCGAATACCATGCCTCTGAGGTCAATCTAAATGGCCACCTGCTAAAAGTGTCAAATAAGAGAGATAAACAGAAGAGGTCCCACAGCTGATCCTTGCGGGACACCAAACGGCGTCCGAAACACCTTCCGCTTCAGGCACCAGGCACTATTCGCACCTTACGTTGAGGACGGCCGAATCTTCCCATGGCTGTACTTGGTGGTAGCAACAGGTGGCGGATCCGTTACCCGACGCATCGACTCCCCAAAGACGTCGTTATCGTAGTAGGCCGAGCGCGCACCGACGATTAGAAGATTCGTGCGTAATCTAAGGCAATCTGTGAGGAAGCACGGTAGGCGAGCACCGACTACGGGCCTCCGGGCTCACCTGCCGCCTCCAAGAAACTCTGCAAAGCACAGTTCCGGATCCCGCGCGGCACCTGTGGACGTCTTCCGGTCGGCTCAGGTGGAATCCTCGAGAAACGACCGTAACCGTCCCTAGAAAAGTCGAAAAAGGCGTTGGTTTACATGTCATGTCATCCTCGGTTTCGAAATCGTAGACGTAGACAAGCTCACAAGAAAGTTATCTGTACTGGGATTACGAATAATCGAAATAATTACAAAAGAACAAAATAGGATTCGATGCTCGTACATCTGAAAAAAATCAGAATAACTGGAAACGATGGAAATGGGTATCTCAAGCAACAAAGTGATATAAAGAACCCGAATGAACTTACCGAATACTAACTAGCTAGCTTGAGGTCTAAAGTCTCTAAAGGGGTTATATCAGTTATTTTGTTCTCAGAACGAATAGTCAGAAGTCCGTGAAAGATCCATTTCTCACTTTAACAGTGACCTAAAAGGTTGAGTATTGGTGCAGCTTGTGTTTGAAAGATATATACAGAGCTTTTAAACGCTAACAGGTCAAAAGTAAGAGTTGGTGACAACTGTAACTATCAAAATCTAAGTAGTTTAATAAATTTGAAGCTGCAATTTTCATCGTGATAAATCCAGAAAACCAGAAATACTTCAGTGAGGTGCATGGGGACAGACCACCAAGACATTAAAAGCACTGATTTACATTTAAGTCATTAAAGGAGACTTCAGTGAAGAGTTTGGAAAAATATTTCACCAAGACATAAAAGAATTTGAATATCGGTAACAAGGAAGATGGGATGTTAATATGTTTCAAACGTTTCTGCTTCATCAGTAGTTAGTAACCTTAACCTTAGTACGATTCGTCAGTGTTGAAGTGGAAAATATGGATATTTTAAGACCTTATCCGTTCTGAGAACAAAACATTCGAAGAAAATTCAGGTGGAGCTTATTGACAGTTGTGACAGTGCTCATTGTGCATGCTTACAGCACAGTTCTCAGTGCGCATGAATGTAAACTCGCGTATGATTGGTAGATATTAGTGCAGATGTTGGAAACACAAAAAAATCTTTGGCAATCGGCTAACATTAACATAAAGGTAACAAAATTGGGAACATATGAATATAATAATCTATAACTTGGGGTTTTCTTTAGCATTAACATTAACACTGTTGTGGCAAAGCAGTATCACTTCTGTAACAGTTATAGAATATCTGGGATCAGATAACTTTACGAGACTTCTTGTCATCTTTGTAACTGAACTATGCAAGACTATTGTAATCAATTGTTTCAGTAATCGCTAGTTCTTACTCTGTAAATATATCACATATATATACAACTGTTGATATACTACGGTTATAAATCAAACTAACCTATTATCATGAATGTTAATCTGAAACAACTAATGAATATTTCAAAAAACAAACAATAGGTTAAAAAGTAATTGTTGCTTAATGGATATATTTTTTATATTTTTATGGTTGGTAAATATGATTTGGGTTTAAAGTTTTTTTGTGGTTTTATTATTAGATACCATTTAGGAATGCTTTTGTCAATATTTATAAAAATAAAGTATCTGTTATCTGCACATTGTGTAATACAGCATCAATTGAAAGAGAGAGAATTGTATCAACTAAGTGTGTCTAGTTTTAGACACCTTCTAAGAAATGTTACCATTTATATTTTATTGCGAAAAATTGTAAACAATCTTCTTCTGTTCTTCTATTCTGCCCATTTTTGGGAAAATATGTTTACATACGGGAATTCAATATGGAAAAATTCCTCAAGAACAAAAGGATTCTAAAACAGATGACTCCTAAAAACCTGTTCGATAACTCTTATTCAATGTTCTGTTTATCAGTATGAGCTATACATATCCTTTTTTTGTGCCTCAGATTCTAATTAAAAATGAGGTATCTAGCAACACCTCGAATAATTCACATTCGTTCGTTTGCTTATTAATGAAACCTGTTAACTTTTTTTACCAATTAGTATTTAATTAACTAAGTGTATGAAATTAATGGCGTCGGCTACCTCTTAATGAAGCCACGGTGTACAGCGAGTGAGACTTGCAACCGCCTTCTAGGCGTCGGAGCTAGTCTCTAGATAATTTTTGGAATAAATATCTTACTAATTAATTTAGTTGCAAGTTGCGTGAAGACCATTTTCTTATTAAGTAAGGTGGGGTTACTTATTTTTCAATTAGTGTAATGAGCTAAGATTTTATGAGAGAACACTTATTTAGAAAACTTAAGCATTAACTGGTCTTCATGTTAATGTAACAGTAAAAGTCTAACCCCAAGAAATTTACATACGAGTATGTCAAAATATAACAGTCATGTAAAATCCTTTTATAACAGTCATGTAAAATAGATGTGATAAATGTGTGTCTCACTTTATTTTATGTACTAGCTACCGTCTGCCATGTGAGAAAGAAAAAGATACCTATACAAATTGTGAGTTTTTCAAAACAAAAACAACAAATTGTCGAGATTTCCTAATACAGTCCTGAAATTTTTGAATTTTTACAGTGTAATTTTATAGGCTATAACGTGTAAACATGAGTTAACATCCACAGATCGTTAATATGTTTTTGGTTCAACGTTAGAATTTTTTAATGTCAAGGATTTTTTTTTAAATAGCTCAGTTTGTTAAATAGATACTCTCAATATTTCCCTTTAATTTTACCTTTTCAACGATATATTTTCATACAATCGACATTACATTACCGTAAATTTGAGCTTTTTAGACGAAAGATTTCACAATCTGTAATGGTGTGGCAGACCAAATCATGGAAGCTTCACCGAGACAATGTACCGGACCATTCTGCTTTGTCTGTGAAGGCGTTTTTTGCTAAATACGGCATTACTGTGTTGGAACATCCACCATACTCGCCCGACCTTGCCCCCTGTGACTTTTTTATTTCCCAAGGTCAAATCGGCACTGAAGGGGACAAGATTCGAAAGTGTGGAAGCGGTTAAAGCAAAAGCGACGAAGGTTCTGAACCAGCTGACAGAAGCGGACTTCCAGCACTGCTTTCAACAATGTAAAAGTCGTATGGAGCGGTGCAGAGATCGCCAAGGGGAGCACATTGAAGGCGAAAAAGTTGCTACTGTAATTGGTAACGAATAAAAAGTGTTATGACAGCAGTGCGGTTATTTAACAGCCACACCTAGTATGCTATAAGTTGAAGGTCAGAGTTACAGGGTCAATTTTATAAATGAATACTATCCTTTATCTATACAGGAGGTATAAAACACTATATTAAGCTTTTTATTGAATGTTTTATTGTGCAATTGTTTCACCATCTTTTTTTTGAAAATTTTCGAACACTTCATTGGATAATTTTGTAAGGTAATTTACCAGTAAAATTAAATTTTACGTAATTTACCCATCTCTACCACTACGCTACTGTTTGTTTACGCAGACCACACGAGGCACGAGCACGAAACGAGATATCAATCGATGGACGTGGACGGTATCGCATATGCTACATCCCTTATTGCATTGCGCCGTTTCTATCTAACAGGCTCAGCTCTTTAATCGCCTATGATTGAGTATTTCGCGTTTAGTTTCGTTGGTGAATTTAAGCGCTGAGGAAACTGTAGTTGTATTTACTACTACGTCACTATTTGTTTACGCAGACCATAGGAGGCACGAACATAAACCAAGATGGCAATCGATGAACGTGGACGGTATCACGTATGCTACATCCCTTATTGCATTGCGGTGTTTCTATCTAGCACTCACACTTCGCGTTTTATTTCGTTGGTGAATTTAGGCGCTGCAAAATTTCTGCATTTCCGAAAATCTGCATTCCTTTCCAAAATAAACACAGCAACTGCCAAACACCCAACCTCGTCCCACCTGCTCCCCTCTAGGCCGTTTTGTATTCGTCAATCGAAGATCGCGCGGTGCACAATAATGACCTTATAATCAGGCAATCTGCGCTAAAGGGTGTCGACTCGCAATTGGGGTAGTTGCGACGACGGTCTCACGGTACGTCTGTCGGTCGTCGCGTCGATAGGAAGGAAAAGACGCACAGCTGCCTAACGCAAGTGTTTGCCAAAATGTGCCGGGCGGTCTTGCAATACAGGCCCAGATGGAAGGTAACTCAGCCCGATCTTCGAATATCCGGCTGTTCAATAGCAGTTTTACTATAAAAAAGCATAACTTCTTTTTATCTTAACCTTTTACGTACACAGGTGGAACAAAATGGTTAGTACACAAAGACAGCTTTTAAGAAATCGAATAATGTTTTGAAAAATAAGTTAAATAAGGTATTCATCACGTGCTATAACATCACCGTATATTCAGTACAGTTCACAATTCGCAATTTTTCTTGGAGCAATTTATATTGCAGCAATTTTTATTGCGCAAGAGATTTCGGTGTTATTTTACAATTTGCAATTTTCATTGTTAATTTTAGTTGTCAGCCACTGTTACCAAAATAGAACTCATAAACTCATTTGCTACAAAAAGGTTTAACCATTTTAAACAAACAAAATAAACATGATTAAATCTCATTGAGGGAAAACTCAGAAAACCACAAAATTCAGAAATTTTGGATTTCACAGAACACAATACAAACGATGGCACAGCACGTAGAAGGTTATATCAAACAGTTGGCAACATGTAAAATTGCAAATAGCCGCAATACTTATAGCTCCGGGCTTGAAATTTATATCTGCAAGAAATTGCACGAACAAATATGAATACGCATGCGTGCAATAAACATTGCTGCAATTTTTCTTGGTAACAATTAAAATTGCGAACAATAAAGCGGCTTTTAGTTTTGTTAGCAGTACATTGTTCTGTGTCTTCTACATCATCAATAGGAGTTTCTAAAACAGAGTATTTCAACTAACGCCTTAAAATATTACAAGAAAACGAATCACAAAGTCAAAAACTGTCTACGTGTTCAATTCAATGATATGATTTTCATAAAATTCACGTAAATAATTAATTGTTTCTCTGATTTTTGAATTCCACAGTTCAAAAGCGAAAAAGTAGTACAATTAAAGTAGCTTGAAAAATGGAACAAAGCCTAATCGGTCTAATCAATAAATGACAAGCAAAAGTCTGCCTTAAGAAAGTGATGTATGGATTCCAGACAATACGTATACATATGTATATCATCTATATTACACTCGTATGATACGATTTGGTTTTATTGTTTTTGTCTGCATTCTGCCTACGACACGGCCTGGTACGAAGTCGCCTAAAACACAGCCGATTGTCACTGTTCCATCTGCATGTTTGGACCGGGTGTTCTCTGTTTTCTGTTAATATCACCACCATAGAGCTCCTAACAAATGGCCTTTTTTTTCATAGCCCGGTTGTAGAATTTCGGCATTCATTTACCACGTTTTAGGCGGTTCATTATGTTAGAGATCAATAGTACAAAAAAAAAACTTTTAAAATATCAACGAGCACGAATATAATCTTTCTAGGAAAAAGTTGATACATTAAGTCAAGTGGTATAGGATTAACGAACTAACATGTACAAGGTGTTGATACCAATATTATGAGACTGTTAAAGAAACTAAAAATTTTAATGAATATGATAAATTAAGATCTAAACTAATTAAAAAAAAAAGAATTCTCATGAATAAATTGGTATTAAAAAAGTAAAAGTTGTATTAAAAAACGAATGTTAAATAAAAACATTTTCTACTCGTACGTTTTCCAAACCTTAAAGCAATCCCAAATAATAAAGCAAAAAAAACATTGAAATGTCTCCAAGTTTCACGTAGCTAATCACTACTCTGAATTAATCTTGTAAAAGTAATGAAAAAATAAAGTTTAAAAAAATATGGCCACAGACACAAGTCCTGTTAGTTTTCTAAAGGCTACTCTACACTTCGTTTGTGATTAAGACTATACTTATAAGTACTGCTTCCTAATGCTCCCTCCTCTTCCTCTATTTATTCTCATAATCATTATTATAACCAAAAAAGCAAAAAGGAGCAAATCGAAAATCAAATGCATGCTGATTTGCTTTTTTGGTGGTCAGGGAATTCTCCACAAAGAGTTTGTGCCTCCAGGCCAAACAGTAAATCATAACACTTTTACACAGAGGTTCGAAAAGGGTCATGCAACTGGATGTTGCATCACGACAATCCGTCTTGTCATACAGCCATTTCAGTAAACGAGTTTTTAGCCAGTAAAAACATTCCTCAGCCTCCTTATTCGCCTGACTTGAGTCCTTGTTACTTTTTTCTCTTCCAGAGATTGAAAAATCACTTGAAGGGACCATACAAAACATCAAACGACTGTAACCCACTACCGGAAGGCTATTCCAGTATATGAGCTCCAGCACTGCTATGATGAATGGAAGAACCGTCTCCAGCGATGTATGGCTTCCCAGGTATTTGAAGAAGACGATACTGAATTGTAATTCTATTCGAATAAAAAAATTTAAAAAATCAGTCTCGTTACTTAATTTACACACCTCGTATATGTATATGTAGCAATGTATTTGACGGATACAGGCGATATAATTTTCTATACTTATTATTTTGTATATTTTTTATAAATAATAAACAAATTCAAAACAATGTTTATCTCAAATATTGAATGAATTTATTTCTCATTGGGATATTGAAAACAATGTAACAAAATACTAAATTTGTTTAGAAAAAAAATGTATCTACATAGTTATGCATCGTTATCTAATTTATTTTTGGCGCACTATCTCAGACGAATGACCTTGACTTTATACGGTCACTTGGCTTATATGTACATATATCGTCCGAATATTGGTTATATCACGTACGCAATTTTTTATGTAATAAAGAGGATAGGTTGTGAAAATTGCGATAAAATTTATCGTGTCGAGGACACGAATGTTATTTATGTAGATGATTTTCCGAAAACTAGACATTCCGAATGTCATTTATGTGACAAAACTAAAAACCTACATTTAGTCAAATGGGAAAACAAATAAGTAAAGAAGGTGCCTAAGAAAATAGTGCTTCCAAATCCAACTTTTACATAAGTATCTTTTTAGATTATACAGGGTGTCCCGGAAAGTATGTCACAAACTTCAGAAGGTGATAGTACATATAAAAATAATATTAAAAGTCTTTATAAACATACCCCCGCAAATGCTTCCATTTGGAGCTATGACCCTCTTTAGGTATCTAACCCCCAGGCGAAACATATTCATTTCTATTTTTTTTTTTTTGGCCCAAGTAAGGATATGCCATTTTGAGAATAGAGTTGGACAAACAATTCCCTTATTTGATGAGAATATGAATAAAATCCAGAAAACGTAAAGGGTATTTTTCGAACACCCCGTACACATTTTTGGCAGGAAAATTGACATTGATGCATGTTGTGCAAATTAAGTATGCCATCTTGTGTAAAAGTTGTTTCATCCGTCTACAAAATGGTACGTACAAAATCTATGTTTCGGTGATGAAAGTCCAGCATTAACTGATAAATGTAAGTGGATAATCCTGGGGTTGTAGACTTTGCACCTTTTGAAAATGGTAGGGGTGCAGAAAATTTTCTTTAAGTCTCGCCACACCAACATTCTACTAACTTCCAACTGGTTAGCAATTCTTCGGACACTTGCTCTGGGATTCTGTTTAACAGCTCTCAATATTTGACCATCAAGTTCAAAATTTCGTGCTGAAGTTCTGCTACTGCCAACACAACGAGCCACAACACTTCCAGTTTCACAAGCCGTGCGGGAACCTGTATAAACGTTCGAACCGACGGTCTGCGTCTTTCGGGATATCTTTCAACGTACATTCGTTGAGCTGCTCTTGCATTACCGCTACAAAAACCATAAATAAAATGCATATCTGCATATTCACGGTGAGTGAAATGAAAATTATTCATTTTTATTCTCTGATAATGTCGGGGATAAGGCCGCTGTCAAATAAGCCACAGCATAAATGTCACTGCAAGTGGCAGACGCCTACTATGTAAACTTTTAAAGTGTTTGTCTCGGGGTGAATAATGAGGTGACCTCTTTTAACTTTTTTTACGGAAAAACGACACGTTTCTCGAAAAAATATCTAGAGAAAAAAGTTTCAAAATCGAATTGTCTTTATAAAAATAATTGAGCCACAAATGGTATAATAACCAAATTTTTTTTTCCCGACAAAAATATGTACGGGGTGTTCGAAAAGTACCCTTTACGTTTTCTGGTTTTATTCATATTCTCACCAAATAAGGGAATTGTTTGCCCAATTTTATTCTCAAAATTTCATCTTCCTACCTGGGCCCAAAAAAATTAGAAATGAATATGTTTCGCCTGGGGGATACCTAAAGAGGGTCCTAACTTCAAAGGGAAGCATTTGCGGGGGTATGTTTATAAAGACTTTTAATATTATTTTTATATGTACTATCACCTCCTGAAGTTTGTGGCATACTTTCCGGGACACCCTGTACATAAAAAAAATTGTATGTAACCAGGAATATGATTTTAATACTCCCCCTAAGGTACCTACATATGTCATACACATATGTTTTAGTACCCTTTGAGATAGTTTTAGTACCCTATTTCTCTTCATATGAGTACGTACTAGGCAAACCAAAGGATAGTGAAACAGCAAACACATTTTGCCAGCCTTTATTTCACAGTCAGTCTGATTTTACATGTGTATTAACAAATATCACAATATTACTAAATTAAACAGGATTAAACACGGCGAAATTACATATACTTGTAAAAATGCTACTATTTAACCAAACTGACTTTAGTCCATAAGTTATTGGTAACCAAGATACAGGGTGAGATAGTTATAATTTTATTTTAGTTAATATTTTATTATCACCAAATTTTGTGAACAAATGTTGTTTTTTAAAAAAGTTATTTACGGAATTTGAGAATAAAATTATAACTGACATAATACAGGGTGGGCAATTTTAATCTCCCCAACGGAATTTCTCAGAACCTAAGCTAGATACGAAAAAAACGTTTAGACATAAGTTGGAGGGGGCAGACGGGACCACGCACTGGTGCCAATGACTTTGACCTTGAATCTGATTTTCAAGGTTAGTTCAAGGTCAAAGTGGTTGTTTAAATGGGAACACCTACTTTAGACCCCGGATTTGAAAAGAGCTGGAAATTTTCCGTTCAATGTGGTACTTGTCAACAGGTCGTGGCAAGGTCGAATGAAGGTTAAATTTTCGAAAATTTTTCTGATTAAAGTCAGGGTTGAATAAGGTCACTTCCTGATACCAATGACCTTGACGTTAAACCCGGGTTTTAAGGTTATTTCAAGGTCAAAGTGATATATCAAGCGTGAAACTCTGATTTGATAAAAAGCAAGAGAAATTCATAGAAAATGATGTTTCTGTCAAGGTGATGATAAGGTCGAATGAAGCTCAATGAAGATGAAGGTCAATGAAGGTCGAATGGAAGATAGAGGACCAGCCAAACATGAATGACTACGATTTTATTAAACCTAGACCTTCAAATTCCGGTGGGGAGATTAAAATGGCCCACCCTATATATTGGTTACCAATAACTTTTGGGACGAAGAAAAAATTGGTTAAATCATAATATGTTTACCCAAAGAATCTGTAGTTTCGCCGTGGTCCCTTAATAATGGAACAATCTAATTTTTCTTTAAAAAAAGTTCACAGTATACCACCATGACTTTTGAAATTGGCCTTATCTTAATTTTTATAACCAATAAACAAGGTTATCTACATCCTGTCATTTTTAACTACATAATTTATATAATAGTTTCCGACGATTTAGGATATTTTAGTAGGAATATTTGAAGAGTACAATAATATTTGCTAGAAATCGCGACTCTTCCTTGTTTGTACTTTATTTGCATACATTTGCTTGTTTACGAATTATTTTTAAACACTTGTGTACTGAATTAGCTACAAACGATAAAAATATTTTTCTCATGTCGTGATGTCATGATTCAAAGTCGTGGATCATTTTTTTATTTTTCTATTTATACATATTTTTTCCGTATATACATATTCCTTTTGCTCGTACTGGACGCCAAATATCATTATGATTGAGTATTTATAGTGTGTCCCAAAAAGTTGGAAACAGTTCCGCAGAATCTAAACTATTAGTATTTCCAAAAAAAGTTTCCTACAAAAAACATTCACATCACAAACCGCCATCGACCAGTCAAAACGACGTCGATATTATTCTACAGGGTGTTTCACAAATCAGAAAAAAATGTTTCGGTTAAACGGCAACACCGCTTAATTCGCATCTAATCAAAAAATGTTATTAAGAAAAGTTGTTCAGAATGCCGAAATATGGCGATATACAAAAAATCGACGCGATAGTCAAATGTTTACAAATTAACGCTGCCCAAAAAGTTGGAAACAGGCCGAGAGGAATGTCGACGTCGTTTTGACTGGCCGATGGCGGTTTATGGTGTGAATTTTTTTTGTAGGAAACTGTTTTTGAAAATACCAATAGTTTTGACTGTTTCCAACTTTTTTGGGCCAGCAGCGTTAAATCGCAAACATTTAACTGTCGCTCTGATTTTTCGTACATTCCCATATTTCGGCATTCTGAACAACTTTTCTTAATAACATTTTTTGATTAGATGCGAATTAAGCGATGTTGCCATTTAACCGAAAGTTTTTTTTTTCTGATTTGTGAAACACCCTGTAGAAGAATGTTGGCATCGTTTTGACTAGTCGATGGCGGTTTGTGATGCCAATGTTTTTTGTAGAAAACTTTTTTTGGAAATACTAATAGTTTCGATTCTGCGGGACTGTTTCCAACTTTTTGGGACACACTGTATATTTTTTTAAAATTTACTTTAAATTTCTCCTATACTTGAAAGAATTTATTCAGAAAATAGACGGCGATTTCGTTGGTTTCTACCAATCAAATCAAAGGTAACGAGGAAACTGTTGAGACGAGATCTGATGCTATTTCGCAAATATCGAAAGTACTAAAATTTAATTGTCGAGATATGTATGTAACATTAACATTTTTTTTTTCAAGGAAAATATCTGCTTATTTTTTTCTCATTTAAAAGTAAGTACAAATTACATTGTAATTATTCTTATTATTCTATTAGTTTTTGACTTAATAGTTCAGATATTTCTAATTTGGTCAAATATGAACTTAACAGGTTTTTGCAGTAAGCCCACGAAATAAAGCACGTATTTAGGTTTGATATGTTTATTTTGAAAAAGTAAAACTATTTTTTTACGAAATTGTTTAACATAATTTTAAGTACTTAGAATATTAGACATCAAACTGAGTATCGTCAATCTTTCTACGCGATTTTTTTCTTCATTGGAAGAGTTCTGGATGTTCATTTATTCCATTATATTCTTTGGCAAAGGTAGTTTCTTTGAATGTACTGAAGTTTTTTCAATATCTTTCGCTTTTTTTAAATCCTTGGCTGAAACTGACAAAAATGATATATTTACATTAACTTTAAAATACTAAAACTTACATCTGTCGTCTATTTATGCATTCCTTTTCACCAAATTTATGCACCACGGAAACTTCATTATTCAGGAAGCATGTGAAATGTTAAATGGGGATCTCCTTTAATCCAGGACGAACAGCGAGGTAC
Source organism: Aromia moschata (assembly GCA_029963805.1). Lineage (NCBI taxonomy): Eukaryota > Metazoa > Arthropoda > Insecta > Coleoptera > Cerambycidae > Aromia > Aromia moschata. Next base: position 2,843,305 of record JAPWTK010000022.1, on the reverse strand, counting down.
ACAACAATACTGTCATTACAAAAGGAGTATTTTAATTTTTAGTGGTACAACACACCAATAGAGACCAACGGACATTTCAATACACAATAGCACAGTAATTAGTTTGTTGAGCGACCACCAGGTCGCGTAAGGCTAATTTTGAATTCTCTATTGAGGTGCCGTGAAAGAAGAGAAGACAGTATCTATTTGCAACTTCCATAGGGACGTCAGCTAGCAAACAACTCAGCAAAACCTTTTATCATTCTTATGTAACAGCAACTCGTTAAAATCTCGCAATAAAGCTCAGAGGATCGCGCGCGTAATATATCATTCCCCCCCCCCCCCCGCTTTTTAGTAATATATCGTATCGTTTAATGAATCAAGTGTAATGATAGACTAAATATCAGATATCGTTTGAAAATGTGCAATCGCGATCGCAAGCCGCGTGCAATCGTCACGTGGCGGCGTTCATTAAACCGACGTCCGACAATGGACCCCGCTGCGCTTACGCCCCTGGGATCAGCGGCTCGAGGCGGTTAATAAAGCCCGGTTTCCGCCCCCGACGCATGCCGCATCCATCAGTGCAGTTATCGGCGTATTACGGTTGTCACTTCTAGTCTTCTTCATCGATGTACACTCGACATCCGCATATCCGAACTCACCATATTTCCGAACTTGTACTTCCACACAACCGAACTTGTTGCTGTCGAATGTCAAATGTCGCTGTCGAATGACCAATGAGCCAGAAAAACCCTTTGCGCATGCGCCAGCAATTCGGTTATCCGGAGGTGAAGAGAGTTCGGAAATTTCGGAGAGTTCGGAGAGTTCGGATATGCGGATGTCGAGTGTATATATAATGGGTTCTTTTGGCGCGCGAATTTGAGTCGGGTGAACGAATTAGAGTGGACTTCTAATTATTTTCGTTCAAAATATACTCAAAAATAATAGGCGACTATTAAATAGAACAGGCTCGCCTCTGCCACCTTTGGGAAGAGTGTCAAAGCAAGGAAGAGTTCGTTGATCAAACGGATTCGGAATCAGATTAATCAAGAATTAGACAACTTCAGTATAAACATTGATTATCCTGATTTGGAACAAGAGCCCGATGAAGAAGAACAGAGCGATAGACCTGGCAGAGCCAAATATTTGGTATTCCTACGTTACAATCTACAACTCGAGTTACGTTAAGCGTTAATTACGAGCACTAATTGCTGACGATACAAGAACAAATTATTATTGTTTTCTTATTTAATAGGTATATTTTCTTTTTAGTTTGGTTGATTTTTTTTTCAGAATTTGAGGTTACCTTCTTTAACACTTTTATTTTTAAAACTGACAACTAAAATATGTATTAACGGGTAACGCCACTCTAGCGACTGAAAAAAAGGCCTATTTTTGATAATTTATTGTGGGAGTATGGGAATCGGTACAGAATTTCTTTTTTAGACAGTTCATTTAGCATGTGTTGAAGTGAAAAAAATCTTTTTTTATCATTTTGTTACAAAATGACGGCGACTGAGCCAATTTTCGAAATCGTGATTTTTTGAAAAGCCTTGGTGGGAGAAAGGATTTTTCGCGACCTATGACACCTGGAATAAAAAAACAATTTTATTTCTTAATTGCCTACAGAATACGTAGGTATTTTTTTAAATCAATTTCTGTAAAAATGGTGCACTTTTGAAAAAAAAAACTCGATTTTTGGTCAAAAAATATGTCTTAAATTGTTATTAAAAAAAAATACTTCAAACCGAAAAACGGCTACTTACTTCTATAGAGAATGTAATTGAGAAGCTACTGTCAAAATTTCAAATACATAGATCCATGCAATAGTATTCGAGTAATCTTTTCTCCTAGTTTGAAAAAAGTGATTTCGAGAAAAACGCTTTTAAAGTTTTACGAATACTTAAATCCTTGAAATTCTCATTTTACCCATTCTCTTCTGGACACGATCCATACACTCCTTATTACTCACAATACAATCTTTATAAGACTGTGCATCTATGATACTTAGAAAGTTTTTGAATCGCCGCCGCGCCGTCTGGACGTCCCATCGTGTTCAACGCACGCTCCGAGGCGCTGCGGCAAAATCAAAAATTAGGCTATTTAATTTTTTTCGCTGTAAGACCAAGTGAATATTATTTTTGAGACAGTAAAGTATTGTTTAAGCCAAGAAAAAAAATCGATTTTTTCAAAATTCTAGATTGGCGTTAAAAATTCATGTTCACAGCACATTTATTTATTTATTTATTTATTTATTTGGATACACCATCCAACAGATAAATCCATTTATAGGATGGGGACAACATACAACAAATCACGACAGTTTAAAGACAATCACAATAACAATAATACTAAATATACTTATATGATACTAAAGAAAAAAATTGAAAAAAAAAGCAAATTATATACCTACATACTTATAAAGAAAAGGGTAACAAGTAACTAATTATCTACATACAGCTTTTTTTATAGAACAGATATTACAGTATAAAATATCCAACTTATTTTGATTCATATGGTAACTATTACATATATTAAATAACGGAGAGAACTTTGGTAAGTTGGTCCTTGGGGTTGGCAGGTAAAACATATTAGTATGCCTAGTCGCAAATGTGGGCACATTAAACATAATTTGACGCAAGATGGAAGGCGAATCTAGGTAATTGTTAAGTATTTTGAATAGAAATATCAGAGAGTGCATTTCTCTTCTACTGTGTAAGTCCATGATCTTGTGTCTTAATAACAGGTCTTGATGAGGTGTGCCTACAGCTGGGTAATAACCATCTACCTTATATGAAACAACTTTTAGAAATTCACGTTGTATGTTCTCCAGATTGTCTCTATATACTTGATACCCAGGATTCCAAATAAGGCTCCCATATTCTAATTTAGACAGAATAAAGGCATTAAACAGATTAAATAATACTCTGTCGTCATTAAAACCCTGAGAGTTCCTAATTATGAAACCAAGATTTTTGTACGAGGTAAGTACAATGTTGTTGATTGTTGATGCACATTAAAATGCAATTGATGCACATTAAAACATAAAACTGACCATTCGGCAAACGAACCGAATATTCGGCCAAAGACCGAGTAATTATTCGGCCGAATACCGAATAATTATTCGGCTTCGATCTCATCTCTATTATTTACACATCACCGACGTTGTCGACATTCATTGCAAAGATCCTGGAGTGGGTACTGGAACCTTCGGCGTAGAAACAAAAAACTTAACGTTTTTTTCCACGAAACACCGAACTACTCTACTTTTCTCGACGCGTATTTCGCCAACTATGTTGGCATCTTCAGGAGAAGATTAAAACTTAAATTCATTCTAAAGGCGGATCCAGTTGAATCCACTTTTACAAAAGCGACGTTTGTCCGCCAACGTTTCGAACCCGTATCCCAGCCGCATTTAGCTGAAGAGATCGGATCGGGCCAGCTGCGGAAACAGTCGCGCATCGAGTAGCTATCCGCGACACGAGCGTGCACGTGTCCCCGTTGTGAACCACACGCGATCGCCGTTCACACGATTTTTCCGCCCCTATTTCGGAAATCTCTCTCTCCCCGTAGCCTCGGCGGCCCTTTGTTCCGGCCAGTCTCTTACGGACGAGAATTAACGGATTACCGTTGCCCCGAAGACGACAATGGACGCGCGTGAGCAGCGTGAGGGCGCCTAGTTCATTAGATTTTTCTGGAGATGAGGGAAAATTGGGACGCGTGCGAGGAACGATGCCGGCGCACGGCTGGAATATTAAGTTCGCTTTCGAGGATTTGTGCAAGCAATAAGTAAATTGGTGTAGGATAGGCTTTTATTGTAGGCTAAGTACCGATCTGATATACAGGGTGTCAAATCGTCGACGTGCAACACAATATTTATAGTACTGTGTAATAATAATAAGAAAATTATATATTCTCTTAAGAATATAGAAAAATATAGACGAATGCATGCATATTTGTATTAGAAAAGTACATACGAGGTGTGTAAATTAAGTAGCAAGACTGATTTTTCTTTTTAATTTTCTTATTCGAATAGAATTACAATTGAGTATTGTCTCGTTCAAAATAATTTCCTTGGGAAGCCACACAGCACTGGAGACGGTTCTTCCATTCCTCATAGCAGTGCTGGAATTCATATGCTGAATGTTTTCTATGGTCCCAAGATTTTTCAATCAAAGAAAGAGAAAAAAGTCACAAATCATGCGAATAAGAAGACTGAGAAGCCACAGGTATTTACCGGCTAAAAACTCGTTTACTGAAATGGCTGTGTGTAAATGTGTTGTTTTACTGTTTGGCCTGGAGGCACAAACTCTTTGTGGACAATTCCCTGGCTATCAAAAAAGCAAATCAGCATGCATTTGATCTTCGACTTGCTCATTTGCGCTTGGTTTTCGGGTCGTACTCAAACACCCACAAGTCCCATAAAATGGTTTCATAAAATGGGGATCATTTTTAATCGATTCCAAAAAGTCAAGGCATCTTTCTCTCCTGATGTCCTTTTGATGCTGCAAAAGGTTTTTGGAATCATTTTTGCGCAGATTTTTCTCATTCCCAATTCGTTAGCCGTTCAAAAACAGATGAACAATGGTGTGATTCAGATTTAACCCTTCCCCGATCATTATTGTCGTCAACCGACGATCTGAACGCACAAGATCCCGTGTTTTATCGACATTTTCATCGATTCTTGAAGATGAAAGCCTGCGTGGTTCATCTTCAATTGACTCTCTTCTTTCTCAGAATGCCAAAAAAAGTTATAAGGGTTTAAATCCATTTGAAACATCGCATATGGCACCCTCTACCATACACTGTATCCAAAAACTGAGAACTGATGTATATTTCCCGGCCCCAAAAACCCAATTGCCAAATTTTACAGAAGCAATTACAAAATATCAAAATTTATTTTCAACTTTCAACAGAGACACCCTGTATGTCTGTATTAAATCGACTTATTTTGGCTCAAAGAAAGTACCATTATAATATGGACCATTCATTACCAAAAAACAGCTTAATGTTTTTAAATCTAGTTTTTTGATTATAATAAAAGAGAACATCACCTATATATTGCAGCAACAATAGCTTTGTGCACATTTCTTTTGTTATTGCAACCGTGAGAAGTATTTTATTGCTTGTTTATGGATATCTCATATCTCTTTATAGCACATATTCCATTTTTTTTAACTTTTTTCACAGAACACAATTTTAACATTATAACTGGCAGTTATATTCTACATCTAACACTTGTTAAATATTTCATAGTCAAAATTTAAAGACTACTCAATTACTATTTAAAAAGATCTCTTTCCTATAAATAAAATGTTATTTATACGAATTTTAGTGACATAAAAATATACATCATGAACTCAATTGAGAAGCAAAAACTCTCAATGATAACTTACCTAATAAGGTAATATTTTTCGAATAAAACGCGATTGCAAAATAATTTTTCTGCGTCACATTTTTCTACAGGTGAACTAAAAAACAATGGTATTAGTTAGTGTAGTACGACTTTCCGTGGAACACAGAAAAAGACTTGGGGTTTCAGTTCAATTCACTAGAACAAAGCATTAGATAGATCGCGATTTTTGTCCCAAGTCAGCTCATGTCAACATAGCCTATCCAAAGACTCCAACAGCTACCAAACCTATAACTAGATCAGAAATTATTTATATAAGTAGATCAGAAATTATTTTTAGGTACATAAACTGACCACTCATAGATCTTTTTCATTTTGTACTTAGTACCTCTTCCTATTTTATGTTTCTAAGGTAACCTTTATCCTTAAAGTATTTCCTAACGGGATACCATTTTAATGCTTCTGTGTCCCCAACCTTATACTAATTAAATTCACTCTCTCTGTATCCTCGTTTCTACTAAACTAAACGCTCCATAATACATCATATTTGTTTTGGCAAGCGACTTCGATACACCCACACCAACCAAATTAATCTCGAGCGAGCTGTGTCGACATCCACGATGGCTCGTCAGACGATCTAAATCAGTCGCATTCACGACAAATCAAGGCGGATGACGAGACCCGGACGTGGTCCTCAAATAAAGACACCCCACATGTGACAAATACACAGATAATAACGTATTTCGTGTTAACAATCTGTTAAGATTCCGCCAAACCACCCATACGAACCAGACGTCGCCCAGCTGTGCCGTCGTCCAACGAAACAGTGAGCCGTCCTTGAAGGAGGAGCAGCTCCAGCGTTCGTCTGGTCCGATGGCCTGGTAATACGTAATTAAGAGGCCCCTAATTGGCAGCTTCCTGGCAAGTGGTGGTGTGTGACGGTCACAATGGACCTGCTACTTGGCGTAATTGATTATTATGCGGTCGTATTTATTAGGTGGGTCTTACGGATGCAACGTGGAATTAGTTTACGAGTCCTTAAAGTTGGTATGCCGTCTATTCCAATTATGGTGTGAATAAAAGACAAAACCTTTCCTTTTACCTCAACCAGTGGCAGCTGGTGGAATTTGAGACTATTGTATTTTCGTAAGGAAACATGGGATCCAGACCAGATTTTACGGGGTTATTACTAGATCTAAAAGGAAGGCTATAAAAGCAAAAAAAAAACTTAAACGAAACTTGCGGATTTTTTTTTTTCAAAAAATATCTGCACCCCCAGAAAATCTTGAAAACGCACTGTAGTATATTTACAGTGTTTTTACTCTTGTGTGTTTTTCTACATTTCGAGATCTGTTAAAGTTATGGACATTGTGAATTTTTATGTGACCAGCATCTCATTTCCAAAATTTTGTAATATATATAACTTTAACAAATATAAAAACTTTGCGAAAACCATAAGAATACAAAGGTTGTATATTTACATTGTGATTATGAAAAAAAAAACAATATTTTGCACCCCGTTTCCAAAATCAAGGTGCAGACATTCTTTGAAAATTTTTCCAAGTCTCACTCGAAGTTTTGTTGCTATTCTAGCCTTCCTAGAATTTTCAGTCCTATTAATAACCTCCTAAAATATGCTGGTTGCCATGCTTCCTTGCGAAAATATTAGAATCAAATTCCACCAATCTTCTTTTTTCGTCTTGGTCAATCTTCCATGATTTGGTCTTCCACAAATCGGGTCTTCGTCTTCTCACACGCTCACGAAGGGCCGTCAGAACCTCGATGTAATAATGTTTATTGACCGTCTGACCCTCATGGACCCAGTGAATGTAAACAATGCCTCGAATGTTAAAAAAGGTGATAATCATCGCTTTGAATTTGGATTTGCTCATCCTGACTTTTTTTTGCCTTGGCGAGTTCGGGCTCTTCCAATGCATGAATTGACGCTTTGTTTCGGGGTCGTAAGTAAAAAACGATTCATCACGTGATCACCGTGTCTAACAAGCCTGGATCAGTGTCAATGTTGTTTAGAATGTCAGCGCAATTGTTCATTCTTGATTCCTTTCGCTAGAGAGTGAGGAGTTTTGGCACCATTTTTGCACAAACTTTGCGCATGTTGCGAAATATGGCGAACACATTCTTTGTCGATTTTTTCTGACGTTAATGGCCGTCTGGGGCGCGAATCGTCTTCGGTCGTTTCACGTCCCTCTTTAAACCGTTTAAGCCATTCAAAAACTTGTGTGCGGGATAAACATTAATTCCCATACACTTCTTTTAACATTGCATAAGCTTCTGTAAAAGTTTAACCAGTTTAACAAGAAACTTGAGATTAACCCATTGCTCCATCTGAACACTTAACATTTTTTCAACGCGTCACTGGTGCGTAGACTAATTCAAACGACTGCTAAAGTCAAACTGACTCTAGCAGTCTAGTGCGTAGACTAATTCAAACGACTGCTAAAGTCAAACTGAGCGACTCACTGGCTTGTCCTGCGAGCTCAGATTAGGGAAAGTATCACCAGACACAGTTCTGTTCAAACTTGTCGAGACACGCTCGCAGCGCTCTGGTAGCAGCATCAGAGCCACACCTCGTATTCTCCTGTTGTACATTGAATCTAAGAGAAGCCCTTTTCGAAGCATTTCTGTTTTTCATTTGTTTTGTTAGCTAATTTTTAGTATCATTCACATACTGTATTCATCACATACTGTACATAAGTACGTAAAGTACCTTAGGCTAGCAATTTTCGTAAAAATATCGAGACGGACATTCGAACAAGTGGACACACTATGTGTGGTCCGGAAACGTAATTAAGAATTCTGATTAGAAACAATGAAGCTTCGTTCCTCGTAAGAATATTAAACCAAGATGGAGTGTATGATACATTCTGAATCTGACACGCGTTTCCCTGTTCTATAGATCTTCCAAATTACTTCTATTTATTGTATTAATGTCTTAATTATTCCGCTAAACATAAATACAAGCAATGCTTGTGAAATATTAGATATGAATATCGAAACAGAGCTTTACGCAGATTTGACCTCTCTCTCTCTACGCCGATAATTCAGCCTAGCTCCGTTTCTCCCAAGTTTCCAAAAATGAAAGGCTGTCGATTCGATACGTTAAAAAATCTAAATCAAACTGAGCAACTGTTTAAGTGAAATCTAGATTTCTGATTTATTCTCACTTTATTTGTATACTTTATATAATGATTCATGAAGGTTAATTACATTCTTCAAACAAATCAGCTCATTATTTTTTTTTAATTAAGCTTAACTTGCTTTAGCTTCTTGACAATGCCAAATCTTGTTTTTCATTAACTGTCAGACGTAAACAAACAAGAAGAAAATAAATATGATATTTTCCATATTTGATCTTGAAATTATATTTACTTTTATTTATACAGTGCTTTCACAATGGAGGAAACAAATTTGATATATCTTTTTAGATTTTACAAAAAAAAACCGGGAAGGTCGATTTTGTTTTTTTAAAAAGGCACATTTTCAATAAATTGAATTTCCAGATCGGCCTTTGTTTTAGAACTATGATATAATTGGACATTTTTTTTAATGAAAAATTTTCTACGTGCAGTTCTACGTACTACAATAAAAGTAGAATGTCGAAGAGGATATATTTGACTTTACAGTTGACACAAAAACACCAGTTTTACCAAATTAAGATAAATTTGTGATAGTGCATCTATAGATCTGTTAAGTGAGTGCAAATAGTATTTTAATTCTGCCTGTAGATGTCGAACGGTCGTTCTCAAAATATAGAAGAATCTGGCTATAGAACGCAACTATAGAAACTTGTCTGATGCTACAAAGTTTTTACGAATCTTCTCCAGTTCGTCATAGTGGGCCTACTGTTAACCAAGCTATGTCGTCAATCTAATTAAAAGGGTAAGTCTTGCATACATACTTGCATGCATATTTGTTACTACATTTAATATTGAGTAGTTACTTTATTACATGTAATATATTATGATGCGTGCGCCTATGTCCCGCAGCACATTTCGGCCAACTCTAATTATAACTTACCCCAAAAATGTATATAGTGTGTTCTCACACTAAACATGGAGCACACTGTTACTGTATCCGTTTTTATATTTTTACTTACTTATTTATGTTTATATACCAGATGAATTTCTAAGAAGCTTGTCAAAAATTCAATTGCCAAACACTTGAATTGAAAAATCCCTCACATTTTGTCACATCGTCATTAACAGCAACCAACAACTGTACTGTAAGCATGTTAAAACACCGTATATCCACACAGATGTCATTGAATTGTAAAAACCAGGCCACAGCGTAAAAAGCACATAAATATTTGTGAGGTCCCTGGTGTTTAATTAGGATAGACCATAAAAATGATAAAGTAAATGATAAACTCGTTTAAATATTTAAAAACTTATCATTTTCGTTTTATAAATGCAGTTTCGTAGCGTCGAACATGTTGAAGCTGGAAGCAAACGACAGGAGACGCGCTCCCTAACCATACCTCCTAGCGCCTCCCGCAGAAGTCAAAATCTGAGCGGCGATCCGAGCGCTGTGCGTTTCGAATTTGGCGCGCGCGACGCAATCGAGCGAGATAAACTCGGATGTTATCCGAAGACATTTAGTGTACATGCTTTTTCCGAAGTGGTGAATTATTTTCGCGAGAGAGAATGGATTTCCGTGCGTTTTACTTAGTGTTTTTCCTCTGGAGCACCGCAACGTAAGTGTACTTCGTACTTACCCTTCCACGAGCGCGACGAGAGGCCGAAGAGACCTTAGGTCGCTCCGTATTTTGACCTTAAACGCTGTGGCACGTTTAATTATCAACTAGGTTAGATAAAATCGCGTAGCACGCGGCCAGAATGTCGGAGAATCGTCGGCGATTTCCCGGAAAAATCGCCAGTTTTTGGGGAATTTTCTGACCAATGTGCATCGGATTCGGGGTTAGTTCTATTTCGGGATTAATTATCTGACCTCCGTTATCTAAATAGACTACATTCTATTGTTTATTTTAGTCGATTTAACCCACGCGTTCACAATTGCGACTCATGTTTATTAATTTTTATCGAGGACTGCTCGAAGTTTATCGGACGGACTTGCCTACGATTTGAGAGCGTGGAAGAGACTTATTTTATACGAAAATCCACTTCGCAGCATCTGTGAAGGTAGAGTTGGTCTGAAATGGATCATTTCATTGCGGCCACTATTTTAGATTTTTTTCATCTCCAAATGTTTGCATAAACGTGTAACTCATCAGGAATTATCCGAGAAAATCGGAATAAAATTCGGAAATCTATCATCCACTGGGGATCCTGCATGCACAATGAATTTAAGTATAGTCCATAACATCTATATAAGAAATAAAAAAAAACATTTAAACCAAGCAACATACTCGAAGAAAGCGTTGCATTTTGTTGGTAACAGTCGTAGTTTTACACAGGGCAGTATTTAAATATAGCTACTTACACCTATTATATGCCATCTTTCACTTTTCGTTATGTTTTCTCTCGTCAGTACTTTTAAATTTAAACACAATCTTCGAAAAGCATCTAGAATGCGTTTGCGATGTGATAGATAAGAAGTCTTCAAATGCAGTTCCCTATGCAAAGATTCTGCAGTCGGTTTTTCATTCTTCTTAAAAGTGTCATAAATTTTATTTTATCACGCTCTCCTAATAGATGTGCAATTTTCTCTATGGTGTCTCTTCTCCTTAAACAGTTTTTATATTTTTATGTACATTAAGTATTATTTCTTGTTCCAACCTGTATAAATGTTGTCAAGACATTTTATTTCCATTTTCACCTAAATTAGGATCGTATTCGTCATCGTCTGAACATTATTTTCCTAATTATAAACGATATATAAAAAATATAACTACGTATAATACTAACGAAACCACAATGAGTATATGAAATGGCAAATTAATAACCCAGTTCTGCATTTTGAAATTTTTTGTCCCTCCATGATATTTTTTTGGGTTTCTTGTATCTACTGTAATGTGCTGAATTCAAGTATGACTCGGTTTTTACCTATCACCTATATTGAGGGCCCAACAGTATCCGCTAACATGTTTGGGGACCATTTTCCACTATACTGCTTCTCCATTTGAGCAATTTTATGGTAAAATCTTTCGCCGTGTTCGTCTGAAACTGCACCTAAATTGTCAGGGAAGAATTCCAAATGTTGCAACCTGCCTTCAAATTTGTTTTCGTAGAATCAATAAACAGTCACCACTCGGTAGGTTTATAGGAAGTGCCAAAACATGTTACTGATGATTTCTAGATTTTGCTACAGTGATACGACAATTTACAGGTCAATGTAAGAGTTACATAGGTAGAAATTGTCGAAATAACACATTAGTTTGGCGAGGAGGATTTTCATGCAGAACAGTGTAATTTGATAAATGTGTGCACTACCGCTTGTATCGAAGCGACAGACTATATACTTTAATATATAATGCGGCTGGTGGAATTTGAAATTCTCGTATTTTCGTAAGGAGGCGTGGGACCCACATTACATTTTAGGAAATTATTACTAGACCTAAACAGAAGGCTATAATAGCAAAAAAAAACTTCAAATGAAAAATATCTGCTGCCGCAGAAGGTCCTGGAAACGGTTTGTCAAATATTTGCGATTTTTTTTCACAATTACAAAGTTAATACAAAATCTTTTTTATTCCTGTGATTTTTGCAAAATTTATTTATGTATTTTGCAAAATACATATTTAATTTTTTGAGAAAAACACATCAGTTCAATATAACTTACTTGCATTAAATCTGCAATGTTTGATCCATGAGGGGGATATTCCTCTGACTCAGAGATCTTCAATCTAGATCTTCCACTCTCTTCCATCCTCTCACTTCTGAGAATAACCCACCAAATGCTCAAACCTGCTTTTCAAGTTTATACTGTAATTACTTAAATAATTAAAATAGGGAAAATTCATTTTCTCCCATTGACCAAAAATGCAAACAAAAAAATACACTTGGGTTTGAAGTGGAGGGAATCCCTATTATTATGGACAATATTACTATTTGGATAATACCTGCCCTTTACTACGAACCTTGATGTAACTACACAACAAGGATGCGTCATTTTTCAAACTGTGGTTAGTGGTATTTCTATTTGGTTAGTAATACCTCTTGTAAAAGTGCCTCTTACAATTTCGTAATATTTTGTCGAGTAAGTTATAAAAAGTACCACAAAATTTTCACTTAAACAAGCTTTAAAATATCTACAATTATTTACAGTTCGCCATGCTATTAATAACTTGTTTATTTTATTTTGTTGTCCTTATATCATCGGTCGCAAAATTTGATAATAATTTAAGACATATTTACATAATTTTTATTACACAATTCAATTGTTGAGAGCGATAACTAACAATAAGTTAAAACATTCTTCATTTTCCCACAATAAAAATAAAAAACCTTGAAAATTTATTGAACGATTCATGATTCTGCTTTACCTGTTTGTGTCCAATAAACCAAAATACTTACAGGTTCAATACTGATCCGCTTGTCTGATTTCTATACTTAGAAAGTGCATTTTTTTTTTCAAAATTAGATCACCATAAATAACCAGAGAACTTCTATGTTCGGGAGATAGAAAAGTACAATTACTTTCTCCCTCCCAGGTATTCAAATTCGTTAAAAAAGTACTCAAAAACCATAGCCACGATATTCCTGGAAAATCGACATGATATGATGGGTTATAAAGTGATTGGGGAACTTTTTTTAGTAATTCCATGTTTCTCTCTTTTTAGAAAAAATTCTGAAGTGCGCCCGATATTTGACTTAATGGGAATATAAAAATATTTTTTATGCTAATACTCATTACGGAATGATATATCAAATAAACGATTGAAAAGATTAGTTCTTATTTAAATATACACATGCATATACAATATATGATACTTGTAATATTGACAGAGAAATTATAAATATGTGTTAGTGTGAAAAAGATAAAGAGCAGGTGATGATTTTTAAATATGGGTTTAACATCGTTCTCAAAAACTGACGCAGAAACAGTCGAGGTATTAACTTGGTATTTATCTACTACATTCCACATTTTATTTCTTTTATACAATACAAAAAATGTAAATAATTTACCAAGAATGCGAAACTTTTTATTACATCTTTATTATGTATGTATATTAAATGTGAAATTTTTTTAGATATAGATAACGAAAGATAAAAATATGTATAATAAAGAATAAAACATCTACTAATAAAGTTCTGCTATTGTTGGTGCACAGAAGCATTGTCTTTAATAACCTTTACCAAGGAAATATTTAAATAATATTTTAAGAACACTATCGTTTAACATTATTTTTCAGTGTTCACCAGTTTCATTTAACATGACAATGTTTAAAACTCATCTAGACATTGGTTATTCTATTTTACATTTTAACCTAGAGTGGAAAACAAATATATTGATACATAGTTTTTGGCATTATAGAAAACGTATTTTTATAAAGAAGTATGAAACAAATATTTGGTTATTCTTTTGGTTCTTTCGATTTATTATGGTTATTTCCAAATAACATAAAAATGGTCTTGGTATTATCATTTTGATGAGTATCCAGAAACCTCCAACTTATCATGACGTTCTGCTTTGTGATTGTAGTATAAAATCACTTTTTAAAGATGGTCATGAAAGAGAAAGAGTATTTCTTTTACGATATAGAATGGTAATCACGATGATGATGATAATACTAATAATGATGAAGATTTATAATAATCCAGTGCCATTTATTTTCAGGTCTGCGCCGTATCCACTTGATGCATCGGACTCAGAAACATCGACTCAATTACCAGTCCACCTTGTACAAATGGGGCTCGGCTTAGAAAAAATACCCCAAGGCGCTCAACACGTGAAGTACATAAATTTCGCCTACAACCGCATCTCACTGTTGCCTCCTTACGTCTTCCACCACAACAATTACAGGGGTCTGCATAAAATCGAACTGTACCAGAATAAAATCTCCAACGTCAGCCAGAGGGCGTTCAGGGAGCTGAGACAGCTGAAGATCGTCGATCTATCGGGCAATAATATCACCTCCATCGAACCGAGCACCTTCAAGTCCAACACGAAGCTGGAGAAGCTAGACTTGTCCAACAACAAGATGAACTTTTTTCCGTACAAGCCTATTCTGAATTCGCAGTCCTTGGAGATACTGATACTTGCCGACAACAGGATAGAACAAATCTTCGAAGTTACCTTTTCCAAGCTGCCCAAGTTAAGGAACTTGATGATGGACAACAACATCATCTACTTGATAGAACCCAATAGTTTTGCGACGCTTAAGAGTTTGGTGTGCCTTTCGTTGGCCAATACTGGAGTTTTTCGCCTGAGGGAGGATATGTTCAAGAACCAGACCTACCCGAGGATCATCGACCTTACGGATACACCCCTAGCTAATAAATTCGATCCGCCGCTGAGAAAAGTGAAGAATAACGCGGTCGTGAACCTGATCAATATCGACAGATATTTCTAATGGTGTCCAATGGATGTGGAATACTTTCCCTTGGGCATCATATTTCTTTATCCATGGCAAACGTACCATTGCCGCTGACTGATTTAACATTTTGCGAATCTATACCTCAGGTACCAGATAGTATTATTCTAGACTTTATTTATTGGAAGACGAGGATGTACAATGAAAAAAAAATGAAATTTTTGCAGTAGTATCGATGAATATAGATCTGAGGTAGAGATGTAATTTTCTAAGAAAATTTTCTATTAATAGAAGGTGAATGAAGAGGAAAAATGAAGATGTGAGTTATTGAATGAATGGAGAAGGGTGTTGGATGAATATTGTGGTGGTATGCGATGTAAATTTGGACAAAATATGTTTACCTGATTGGGTAACCTGTGGTTTGGGAAAGCAAAATCTTCCTATTTACTGAAACTAAATTAAAAAATATAATGATAATTGTTTTCCAAAATAGTTTATAGACAATCTAACCTGACTACTAATATATGAATTTTTATACTCCTTTATGATATATAAGTAGCATGTCCAATAAAACACTGCAATAATATATCCTTTTGCAGACCTGACAAGGGATTTCCTATCTGTAATATACAGATGAAAAATTAGATTCAATTATAAGAAAAAAAATCCCATCACGAATTGGAAACCGTATTAACATAAAAGTAGATGCTGTACTGTACAACAATGCCATATAATTTCGCATTCACTTGTTTCCCATGGCACATCCTCTCAATATTCGAATATGAATATTAACGCTACTTTGCATATTATTAGCTTTAATATTTTCCTGTCGCGTTTTTTTCTTACCTTTCGGATAAAAGGCTTATAGATATGCGATGTACGTACGGCAAACATTGGCAGAGTATTTAAACGCTATTTCGTTAAGTATGCGCCATTAGCATGTCGCTGTACATGGTGGCCAAAAAAATTCACATGTCGCAATGAAGAATGTACAACTTTGAAATTACAATTTTGAAATTTTGGGAATAAGTAGAGAACAAAACCAAACCAAATTGATTTTGAGAAGGTAAACTTATTAACTCTGAATATTGATCTGTTTTCACAGTTTATTCTAGAACTAACTGTAAGAAGTAAAGAAAAAAATTGAGAGAGCTCTGTAGACTTATAGGCAGAATTATTCATCGATTCAAACAAATTTTATAATATCATGTTGTACTTGCGGACAATTATCTGCTATATTGTGTGAAATTATTTTTTTCTTAAAAGTGTCAAAGGGTATCTAACCATTTTAAAAACGAAAATATTGACTGACTCGAATGTTGGCATTTAATTTAGTACTGAATGTGTGAAACTGTGCAACATTTGTATGTAAATAGATTGTATATTTTGTAAATCTAGATATAAAAAAATATTGTCTATAGACGCATATAAATAAACATATTATTTATATGAGTTTAATAAATAGAGATGCAATAAAATACAGCGCTATAATCTGTGATTTTCTCTTGTCGCAAATAATGCCTTTGTGTAATGCCTAATTACATTAGCTAACTAATGTAATTAGCTAATTAGTTAGCCTTTAGCTAACGCAAATGTAATGCCTTTAGCTAATATTTTAAAAAAATTCAAAAACTTAAACTTTTATTATTTAAACAATTAACTAAAACTTTTTGCTTTATGTTCAAATTCGAGTTTCTTCATATGACTTACAACTTATAATTTCCATAACTTACTTTATTACACATTATAGACAACAAATTCATAATAAAACAGTAAATACTTAGAGATACAGTTTTATTGCACCTTTTCTAATAAATTCCACATTATTGCTACTACCTGTACTAGGTTAAGTTGTGTATTGTACATATCGTTTAAGTGATAGAATAGTAGCTTAGGTGTCAGTGCAGTACAAATTTGCATCACGTAAAGTCAAGTGTACCTGATTTAGAAATTATAAGGTTTTAATATATGTATGCATAATAAAGAGTAAGGCAAAAACATATTCCATGTTTACCTATCTATTTCAATGGGCATAAATCAATCAGCAGAAGGCTGTGTTTGCTGTGACACTACAAAAAATGTAGGAAACAAATGAGTGTAAGTGAAATCGACATTCCACAAGTTGGCTCTGGAATGGCATTTTTAAGTTGTTGATAAAATTTGGGTTTAAGTGTTTAACATTTCTAAAAATGGGGTAGTCGCAGCTCACACGTAGAAGCAGGTAACACCATCTCTTTACCGCCTCTTGAAAACAAATTAATTTATTTTTTATATAAAATGATATAAAGTGAATTCTCGAAATAAAATGAAGTGTTCGATAAATTTCAGGATTTTAGAATAATACAGTACCTACATCTATAGTTATAGCCATAATAAAAATATAATGTTGCATTTATCAATTAACAATTTAGTTTATCAACACATGACATGGTCATAATTAAATTTGAAAAATCGCGGACTCTAATAGAAGAGCATTAAAGAAAAATAGGTAGCTGGAACAGTTAGAAAACATGGAATCCATGTCATATTTTGAGGACTAAATATTACACCCAAATAGAAGGCTAAAATAGCAAAAATTCTTCAAATGAAACTTGCAAAAAAAATCGAAAATGAAAAAAAAATATAAAAATTTTTTTAAAAAAAAAAAAAAAAAAAAAAAAAAAAAAAAAAAAAAAAAAAAAAAAAAAAAAAAAAAAAAAAAAAAAAAAAGGGGGGGGGGGGGGGAGGGAAAAAAAAAAAAAAAAAAAAACAAAAAAAAGGGGGGTTTTTTTTTGGGGAAAAAAAAAAAAAAAGGGGGGGAAAAGAAAAAAAAAAAGGGGCGGGGGGAAAATTTTTTTTATAAATGTGGTTTTTTTTTTTTTTTATTAACCTTACACAAGAGGGGGGGGGCCCCAAAAAAAAAAGGGGGGGGGGGCAAAAAGGAAAAATAAAAAATTAAACCAACACCCAAACACCCCCTACCCCTCACCGACGGGGTTCGGTTAGGGTCCGCCAACCTCTCGACTCTATTTATAATCAATTTCAGAGGCTAGGACTTTGAAAATGTTTTTCTATTACTTTTTTAAGGAATACTCCCATCTCACAAATCTTTGAAGTTGATATCTTTAAATTTAATCTTTATGTTCAAACCCTTATACCACACCGCTGGTGTGCTCGGAAAACGGCCTAATCTCTAAAAATTACTGCACTTTACTTGCAAATAAATTTAATCACGCGCAACGTAAAAAATATAATCAAACTGCACCTCGGCAAAAATTACACTCTCGGATATCTCCCCAAGTCACTTTTTTGGCGTAGTAAACCCATAAAATCGCAATTTGACATCCATCGACGGTGGCGCTCAGCATTTAATTGCGTTTAATGCTGGCGATGAGACCACCTAATACGAAAAACGGCAGCCTCTGGCTAGCCACATATCAAACACTAGCGAAGAGAAGCAGAAGAGACCCTACTAGACTAGGATCTATATAACATCGATTAAGTAAAAATAATGCAATTCTCATTTTTCTCAAGTGGGTTGTTTACTGTCAATTTCTAGTATGTATACACTGTGATATTATGAAAATTTTTCTTCAAATTTCATTTCACCGTGAACATTTTTATAACTTTTACAACAAATATTTAATTAACAATCCACTTTTATTCGCACATGTTACTTCTATAAAGTATTTAAATTATATACATATACTCAGTATAATTTATAACCATATATATAGTATAAATTGTAACTACAAAGCCTTCTGTTTAAATTTCTGTTTAGAAATCAGTGAAGTTGGCAATGAAACAGACTATGAACTATACTAGGGCCGCCGAAAAAGTATAAAAAATAAATAAAATCTGACGTTATACCGGTTTAAATGTCGTATAAGTAATGCACAATCAATTCTGATATTATATTGGAATTGCCTTCAGCGACACCAAAAATCAGATACCAACTGGTTGAATAATATGAACAACAATGGTACGAGTAAGTCATGAAAATCGTGATCACAATATATTTCCATCTATTTTAGCCATTCAATTTTCCCACCACTTAAACAAATTGTATTTTCTGTTACTTGAGGACCTATGCAATTTTCTAGGGTTTACTCGCTTCTAGAAAGGGAGCAAAAATAAGCACTCTTTAATACATTCCTTTCGTGGTCAAAATTAACCCCTTGATTGCCGAGAACACAGATCTTTGTTTTCTTTCGACTTGGCCCAAATTGTCAAAAACTGACGGAAAATCACAAATCTTTGTCCTATAAGTAAATGCTCTACTAATGCCTGATAATGTGTGAAATGTAATCAAGATGTGTTTTGTTTCTATATTTTTGAGGATGCTCAACGTGATCCCGGAGTTTATTGGGTTCTGTTTTGCACCAAAAACAGACTAGAGCTCTAAGGAAATGGCCATTTATTCAGTTTTCTAAAAAATCTTTGTGCTCACATACTCAAGTTATGTGCCGCATTTAAGGAGTGTTATTTTGACAAGCTGTATCATGTCCGAGGTATTTTGACCCGCTGAACATTTTGGTGTTGTCAACATTTGGCTCAAGTGCTCCTAAAGGCCAATATTGGGGGGAGATTGCCCCAAAAATTACTCAATTTATGCATTCGAAAAAAATGTTTTGATTTCTGTTCTGACTCTCAAAGATTGTATATTCTTCAGAAATACAAGGATTGAGGCGCAGATTGGACAATACCTACTGACTCAGTGCGTCCAAATACGTCTGAAATAATGTCTGAATAAAATATTGAAAACTGTAAATTGAGGATTTATGAGATGATTCAACGACACAATTTAGACTTCATAATAATCTGGCGTGTGTAACACAAATTCAGTGATGATCAATGATGATCAGTGGGTTGGAAATGATACATCTAGTAAACGTAGAAAATGCCATAAATTGAGCCATTTTTGAAGCAATTTCCCTCCAAAATTTGCATTTCGGACGATTTATGCTAAATTCTGATGATGATGTTCAGCGAGTCAAAACACGTCGAAAATGATGTGTCTAGTTAAAGTTTCTAAATCCAACAGTCGGGGCACAATTTAAGAAATTACCGTGGCGATCAAGGGGTTAAGGAAACTTAGAAAACCTAGAGTTCAACCTCATCAATGCCGGGTGGGTCCTACTCCACCGAGCAGCGCAACAGAGGCGCAGACGAGTTCCAGACCGGGCAGCGGTTTTACAGCAGCATGTGAAAGAAATCATTGAACAGGATGCCTTCTTCCAGCGCTCTAACACTGTGCAGACTGTGGCGAGGCCGCAGATGGTCCCTAAAAACCCCGAGGAATCCGAACAGAACACCGCACGGGGCATGTGTCTCGGTCGGCGCCTTCTGCGTGTGGGAAAAGACGGCGCGGCGTGGTCGTCGCGACGCGGAAGAGCGAAATCGAAGCGGTGTCGCGGCGGAGGCCACCATAAGGGCCGGACTCGGACCCCAGAGCGGCGCTATTAAAAACGGGCGAACGGAGAAGCGAAAAAAAGCTTAAATAACGAGGAGGCTATGCCTTTTACAGGTTCGACTCGGTCGGTATTACCAATTACAGCGGTAGGCCGACGGTGAGAATTCCGATACAGATGCAAGTGCAAATCCGGTGGGCAGAATAAAAAAACGTGATCAAGAACGAAATTTGGCTCTAATCCTTTCACATGTCGTACCTCTCATTTTATTTCACATAAAAAAGTATATATCAGGGTGTCCACTAATTCTAGCAAACCTGGGAGGGCAAGGAAAGTCAGTAAAATAAGGATTTTAACGAGTTTTACCGTGGCCATGGAAAATTCATGAATTTTAGAAGCATTCTAAAGTGGGTACTGGAACCTTCGGCGTAGAAACAAAAAAAACTGGACGTTTTTCCACGAAACCCTGAACTACTATACTTTTCTCGACGCGCGTTTTGCCAATTAAATTGGCATCTTCAGGAGAAGATTAAAACCAAATTTCAAACTACACACATGCACAATTTATACTTAAATTGTTGCAACGGTTCACTGAACTGTTAAATTCTAAATTGAATAAACTGAATTTTAAATTATGTATGTCTATCCTATGGTTGTTGTTAAAAGCATGTTGGGCAACACAAGATTTTTCCGTTCTGCCACATTTCAAATGAGCCATGTGTTCTTTAATCTAGTCAAAATAGATCTTTTTTGTTTGCCCAATATACTTTTGATCACAGTCTTTACAACTTATTTCGTATATTCCGGACTTTTCGTTATTGTTGATTTTGTCTTTGGGGTTGCCCAAAAGCGTCTGTAGTTTATTTTTTAGAATTGTAAACCAAATTGATATTAATATTTTTTTAAAACTTTATCTAGTCCGCGGGTGAATTTAGGTTCATGTGGTAACGAAACAAATTTCGAATTGTCAGTATCTCGACGAAAAGTCGTGGAACTGGGGAAGGGGCCCCCTAAAATTTAAATTTAAATTTTTTTTAGAACAATTATCAAAAAATTAATTTAGTTAAAATAATATTATAATAAATAACTGTACATCGCTGATGACTACTACAAGATTATGTCAGAAGCAAGCCCCTAAAGTCTTCAGGTTATCCACATATGGAATTCGCAAAATGGTGGCTACAATTTTTTAAATGAAACGTATTTGTCAGATGGAAATGTTGATAAACAGTTCCAAAAAGGAGTTAAACAAACGTTCTCTCCATCTTTCTACATGTTATTCCTGTATGACACAGACAAGAAAGGGGTGATGATTGTTCAAGAGTTTAAGGACAGTCTAGGTAACAACAGTAGTAAACAAACTTTTAGATTGGTCAGAAATAAAGCTGTTACCATTATATTACCAACAGCATTAACATATCCAAGTGGCCATGTTCGCATAAACCAAAAAGAGAAAAAATATCAAACAGGTGAGAAATTGTATCTTCTAAGAACAGGCAGATTTCGTTCTATAAAGGAAGTTTCCAGTGGACAACCGGAGCGGAGAGGAGAAAACTAATCAAGATGTCGTTGCGAACGACGGAGAGTTCCTTAAGTACACTGTCCAGTAAGGAGTCCGTAAAAGATCAGCGGTTCAAAACATTTTTTTTATGATGCTTCCACTAAAATTTTGTTCTGGTTTTGCCTGGGAATATTTTGCCAATGAATTCAGTTTCCCCAGTGGTTCTGACCCATTGTATGACCCACTGTAGGCCTTGTACCATGAACTCCAGCTCCAGCAGCGGCATCGGTTACTACCTTCTCATCCCATTCAAGCTGGATGTTATAGACTCTCTTAAAACTTAGCTTTGGAGTCATGGTATCACTTCTCATCTCCAACAGGGAGTTTGTGACAGCGTTTTTGATACTGGCATGCCGTAGAGCTGATTCTTC
This sequence comes from Aromia moschata, assembly GCA_029963805.1. Lineage (NCBI taxonomy): Eukaryota > Metazoa > Arthropoda > Insecta > Coleoptera > Cerambycidae > Aromia > Aromia moschata. The sequence continues at coordinate 2,821,197 of JAPWTK010000022.1, read as the reverse complement.
AAAGACCCAGTTTTCCGTGGATTCCAACCTGCATGTTCCCATTCTTGCCTGCACCCTGATATACACATGTATGTAGATACACGCTAAGGTTTAAAGATTTATATTAGACAAAAATTTGTTCGGTGTACCAACACTTTCTGATTTATACTTATACCTTCCTCTTTTTCATATTCTTTGATAATCTCCTGATAATGTCAACTTGAAAGGATGGCGTTTAAGTTTTTAATTGTGCCTAGTACCAAACTTTTTTCATAGGAAAGGCTTTCCAGCAATAAAGGTGACTTGATTTTTATTGGAAGTAAAGCAGGCCTTCATTGTACCAACAACGCTGATTATAAATAAATCCATTAGCATAAATGAACGTCCTATAAATAGCAGTGCGTACGAATTGGCATGCCGTCCATATTAATTTAATAAAAATTATAATGCCATGATGTCATCGTATCTCGTACATCGTACATGACAGCGAATGTACATGTCTTCGGGGTTACTCACGCTGCTGCTAACAAATGGTCCATTTTCATTTTTGTTTTCGCAGCGGCGGCGTAGGTTTTTCCGGGTATACTGGGTGTGCGAAGTCGTCGAACTGGGAGGCGAATCAACGACCTTTCACTTCTGTAAATCGCTGAAATGACAAGGCGAGATGGTACGTTTGAAAAGCAAGACTTTTCCTCCATTGCTGAACAGATTTCTGTATAATCATTTTTACAATTTCACAAAAAATTTCTACAATGATTTAAGATGTTTCGATATGAATTTGCTTTCTTGAGAATTTAGCGTTTTTGCAGATTTTATTTTCAGCAACTGATGCACATATGTATATAGCTTCATTTATGTACTACGTACTGAGAATTATCACCTGGTGATACTGCTGCATCTACGGGAAAATGGTATTATTTAGAGCAATGCCCGTTATATACATTTAAGAACTACATCTACTCGAAATATTTGAAAACAGCTTAATTCTATTTAAGTTCTGTAAGTATCGATATACAGTGTAACCCATAGATCACACTTATACAAGAAATTTGATTACACAGCTAAATTTAGCATCACCTAAAATGGGTCTGTACCTTTCGTCCCAAAATATTGAATTTAAAACATTTTTCTATAAAATTTTGGCCAAGACTTAATTTACACGTACCTCCAACAATCAAATAGGCGATATATTAAACAGAAAAACGTAATTACTTTAACAAAGGAATTTTTGAATTTTGTTTTGGTTGGAATAGGTTTTGGGGATATTGGACAAATATAGAAGAACTAATTTTGCCAACGTTTCGTCTAATATACTCTTCTCTTCTTTAGACTTCTTCAGGGCTTAATTAGTGTTGTATATAACTTTAAATGTCAGTTCTTTACCTGCTGGTAATGGTAATTTTGTGGTATTTGTTTCTTTTGTTTGTATAATAATTCCACATTGAACGAATAATTGCCTAGTATCAATTCAGGTATTCAAGGTAATTAATTTAACTGATAAAATCCAATCAACATTGGCGAATGAAAATTCAAAATGGGTCATACTTACCAAAAGGCAATACGCCCATAAACTAAATGTTTGTATTTGCTGAGGTCTGTTTTATGATAAAATTAGATGCCCATAGGTTTTTATAAACATGTTGTCAAAAACATTTCATTTCGAAGATACAGGATGTAAAAATTGTAAATTGTAATCACAATAATTTTCTTCAAACATATACGTCAACTTATTCAATTAAAACATGACAGGTGAGTAAAATTATTAGTCAACTTCAACTTGTCATTCTTTACAGCCTACTTTAGGGTTCAAATTAGTCTTGTAGTATTTTTACCTTATACAGATGGATATTTCGCTAAATAATTCGAAAACGGTGATGTTGAAAAAAAGATAACAAAAAGTTTTAAAAGATTGTAACGAACTTAATTCCAATCGCAAAAAAAATTAGAAGTGCAGAGTACCATCAGAAAAATCCGGTGGGCCCAAGAAACCTGAAAAGACAACAGCCTATATAAAACTTAAACTTTTAATGATAATTACTTAGAGTGGTGCTTTATACTTCAAAAATTAGGTTTAATGCAATAAAAAATGTAATACAAAATAAAAATCATGACGGAAAAATACCAGGTATCTTCAAAACTGAACGTTTTGACTTATTTATAAGAACTTTCTATCTTCAAATGGTAACCTGAAAAATCACTCTATAAAATATTGGACATTTATTAAAAAACATTGGAAATTAAAATGAAGTTGAACATACAGTGTCGAGTTTTAGACACGAATGCGCACGGGAAAACCGTGACGTCATATCTTTGGCCAGACATATTTTTTCAAATTTCGATCACAAGTTTAATACTATTATACTGACCAAATTACGTAATGAAATAATAATGTTAACCTTTTAGACAATTTCCATACTTTAGAGATTAGAAAATAAAAAATGTAAACCCAGATATGTTCTTCACTTGAGAACGTGGTGGCAAACAAGACCGAGCTCGAGCATCTTATCTGAAAGGCAGCGTGGCCACCCTGTATACGGAACACGTGACCGCAACTATGCGTACAAAAACGCCGCGGAAAAGAAGCGCGTCATTCGTGAACGGCCTTTCGCATGTCGTCCGACGTCTCACTCGACTTTCTCGGAAGTAAGCTTCCTTTTCTGCGACGGACAAAGGCGGTTCGCGTCCTGGTGCAGCTGTCGACTCGTTCGCCTCTCAAGGGGTTGTCCGGGCGACACCGCAACTCTACCTCACGTTGCATACGATACGACCCCTAGAGTCAGCGGGTGTTCGCAGCCCTTTATCGGTGCGCTGGCCCCGGTGGCCTATCATAGAAAAATGCTACGCGCAGGGGAGAGTGGGGCGAGACAAAATCTTACGGGACTAAATTAACGTAAAAATATATCATATCCAAAATACCGTAGCTTTAAATAAAAGGTCAGTAGTGAAAGGTTTCCATTCCCCGGATCTTTTGATTGCTAGGTCATCGATTCCTGTGTTTGCCAACAAGGTGGCTGAAGTTCTTATAGATTCATGGTCTATATAAGTTTCTGGATTCGGCACTTTTTTCTGGGGATTGCAGATAAAATAAATTCACAATTAGAGTAGGAGGTGATTTATTTTCTTTTGATGATTGGTAGACCACTAAAAGTTGTCAAAGTGTTATAGTCGTAGTAAAATTATAGTCAAGTTGTAATCATAGCATTTTAAACAAAATGTCAATAGTGAAAGACTTTCATCCCCCGTATCTTTTAATTGCTAGGACATCGATTCCTATGTTTGCCAACAAGGTGAAGGTGTTTTTATAGACGCATGGTCTGTGTAAGTCTCTGGGTTTGGCACTTTTCTGGAGATTGCAGATAAAGTATTCTTACCAATAAGTTGGTTAAAGCATGGCATTTTCTCATTTTGATACCACGTAAAGTCACTTGAATTCACAAACACCAATTTCGGATCTAACACTAAAGTATTTTATAATGACTGATATATTTTTACAAACTGCAAACATGGGGCATATTTTTATACTCAGCATTTTCTGCCTTCATTTCACATAGCTAATTAGAACGACATGCTCCTGCTATTCCTGTTAATAAATATGTGTCGTCGTCGGCATCTGAAAGAAATTTGTTTATTTCTTCCATGGTGAAACCACTAGACTGCTTGGGTTTGTAACCATCACGCTCTCTATCAAAATATCTCTAAATTTTGAGTGTTCAGAGATATCCCTGTTGCCTTCAATAAAAAATGTTTGCTTCAACATGGATTATTCACAACATAAACTTGCTGAGGATTTTAAGACATTACATTTCTACAGTAAATACTGTAAAGGTGATGCCTCCAATGGCTGGGCCACAGTCTTACACTTGCAGTTGATGGAATTTGTATGATAGGATTTTCGTATTTTTTTGGGGATATAAGACAAATACACAAGCACTATTTTTTGCCGACGTTTCGTCTATTATACTCAGCCTTCTTTAGGACTTAATCATATTATGTAAAAAACTAATTAAGCCCTGAAGAAGTCTGTTGACAAAATATTTATTTTCTCAGCTTTCTATGGAATCTTATAAACCCCGAATAAATTTATATGCCACCACTGAATACCTCAACTATTGTAGCAGAACACGCCCTTCGAGACTGTTGAGCACGTGACCCACAATATCTGCGCCGGTTTTTAGCACGTGACTTGTGACGACTCTTTGCAGTGTTTGTTTGTTAAACTCTACCACACTATTCGAGATAGTTCGTAGCCCCCAATAAACGGTAACCGAGGCTGCCCCTATCTCCCCCCGGCGCGCCCAGAGCCGGGGCAGTTCTCATGGGCGCAGGTGTTGATTCAATCAGCTTGTTACCTTATCTCGCCACACAAACATCATTTCTGTGGGAAAATCTCGGGTTTATAAGCGGTCACGCGATGCACGTCGCCTCGGCGAGAATTGTTTAATATATTTAAGGAATATGTATCTCCTTCGCGTACCCACTTATCTGGCCTATAGGCGTGTATCTTTGTTTGTTTTTGTTTACGGTTTCTGGGAAAATTACACCTCGAGAGCGGCTGTTTGCGTAGCCGGTTCCGAGCCGAGCCTTTTTGTCATTCTTGTTGGCTTCTCTGCGGTTTCCACTGCTCGCCATCACCACCGGTGGCGAATGGAGGCGTTTGATTCTCCCATCTTCATGGTGAGATAGAAAATCTGCATTACACATCTTAAGAGATGTGAAAAAATCGTTAAACATATGCGGGTAATACCGTGTCATCAAATAAATTCACAATTAGGGTGGGCTGTGATTTATTTTCTAATTGTGGTTGGTAGACACCACAGAAAGTTGTCAAAGTAGTTCAAATTGTAGTCAAGTTGTAAAGCAATTATTTATCGTTTTAGAAGGTTTCGTCTGGAATTGCAAAAATAATTAAAAGTTGATGAAATTGGTGATATATATTCTTCAAGTAATAAAATTGTCTTCAGAATTGTTTGGGATTTTTTCACCATCTAGTTTGCGTGAAAAAAATCATCAAAAAAAGAAATTTAACATGGGCTCTTATGGACGTAGCTATTGAATTTGATAAAAACTACGTTTTGCACAATTAGAAAAATCTGAAACTTACACGCATAGAACATATAACGTCTACGAAGAACATAGATTTACATGGACATGATTGACCAGCTGTGTTGCACGCAATTATCAATTTAATGTTGAGTGTTCCACGCAATCGGGCTGGCGCTCTGTCGACGCGGCAAGGCCGCGTCTCCTAATTGTTCCTTTTTGCGTTTCTTCCCTGCCTTAACACCACATTGCACTCTCCGTAATTGTTTTGCCGAAATGAAACGACCTCTCCTACGTAATCTTTCAGATTTCTCATTTTATTTATCAAAATTTCCGCTTGGCCGAACCATTACCGACAAACTTGAAGTTAGAATTACTTTCTGCCAACAATCCGAGTAGCCTAGCCAACTGCTGAAAGCAAACCTTTCAAACCGTTCAGTTGGAAAGTACTTCCAACTATAAATCGACTTTAAAAACGAGGTCAATAAATTATTTCATTGTCCAAACTTTGTATATAATAACACATTATTAATTTATCGTGCATTACAAACATACTGCACAGAGAGTTCCATCTTATATTAACAAAATATGATATCAACATTTCACTTTTGCAAGTTGGAACCCTGATTTCTTACTCCCTGATACATGGAAGAGATAGGAGTTTCCCCCTTGCCCCGCACCTCGGTGACAATCCGGTTGAAATATAAACTAAACTATTACTGACATTTATTTTCGAAGTGGTAGGTTAGAAAACATACCATATATGTATCTGCTATTTACTCAATTAATCAGTGCATACAGTAATTTCGTAATCAGTTTCCAACCTTGTACCCACTTACACACAACTTGGAAATCAAATATACGCTTGTGTTGACAAATTTCGTGAAACAAATCGTCATGTCACGATCAAATTAAACAACTGTAACCCTTAACAACTATGAGCCGCCTCCCGAACATCTGGAAAATTCAGAATCAAAATATACGATGTGTAGTACATATAGTATCCATCCATCTACCAACCAACAGAAAATATACCACTTCTAATATTAATCACTCATTGGAGGAAAGAGTAGCACCACCTATATAGGTTTATAGAGGACCCTCTAAAAGACTTGACGTGAAAGCAGATCTGACCTATCGTAGTGGATTTTAGAATTACACAGCTTCAAGTTTAAATTAGATTCGAAGCTGAAACTGGTGAATCAGACGCTATTCTTTGTGGTTGTATTTTATAATTCTGATTTAATAATGGTCAATATTACTGTCACAGAAACAATGTCAATAATTTCAATGACAAATGGCTTTTGATCAACATTTTCATCCACAAGTCTGTTCGCATCACTCGAGATACGTCGTGAAAAGGCAGACCAATGTTGGGAAAATGAAACTGAACCAATGCCAAAATAACATTTATCATTGACATTATTGAGAGTTCATATACGAATAATACATTTTCGTTGTTTGCCTCATTGGCACTTGTTTTGGAGTCAAACAACTGTATTCTGTATACCTTTTAAGTTGGCATGTTGGCAATGAACCGACCGAATGTCCGACTAAGAAATGGGTCATCAAGTTGAACAATTCGATTCCATCCAATTCCTCCAATTCTTGAAGTGTTAATTCGGTCACATATATTTGGGCATTACTGATTTACAACACCTTCAATTGACCACAGCGAAGTATTGTTCCAAAATAACCTACATGCAATAAAACCCCTAGACAATAAAGTTCAGCAGTAATGGACAGACATTCAGGAACCAGCTCAAAGCGTATCATATCCTCATAATTCCACCAGACACAAAACAATATATGGCCCTCTTTGCCCTTGGGAAAGCCTAAACTTTTACCAAATATTCTGCCACTTGACGTTTAATTAGCCTCTACTTTGATCAATTTGCATTAGGAATACACAACCATTTTTCGTTCTTGAAAAATGATAACCAATAAAACAGCAAATAATCCTAGCAAGATTAATCTTTTTTTTTGGAGAAATAAGCTGCTGACGAAAAATTATTTCTTATTAGCAACTCAGGTTGATGCGTCAGCTCACATCGTGTGTGGGAATCGCCCTGTAACTCCAAACTACTTGTTAACTACGGAACCGCGTTCACACATTTACCAGAGACAAAAGCTGGTAATTACGGTAAACCTTAATGGAGCACGTTTTAAACACAAAGTTATTACCATAAATCATCCAGAACTTTGGGTCAGAAAAGGAGCGTGAGCACTAACAAGGCGATGCCTTTCTATTAAAAACAAGCCCATTTGAGACTCTATATGCACATGTTCAATTAGTACGGATGCTCTAAGTACTTATATTGGTGCATATATTGAGTACATTTCCAATATGGCAAGCAGGTGTGTAAATAACATTTTTTTTAATTCTGTCCGGACTCATAGATGACTTGACTAAGTGGAAGGTGATTTCTAAAAAAAGTTGTGACCCAAATAATTTCACTTACAAGTCATTCATGATGTCACTTTTTAGCACAGGTGCGATAGTAATCTTCGGAGAATTCGTAAATAGTTTACGCGATTTTTTTTATCTCCTAGTGGATACACGAAGTATATTCACTCGATGGCATGACAAAATATAATACATACGAAGATTGAAAAACCACTTTCAATCGCCACCTGACTGTACATAGATACATAAACACAATATCTTACTTATGAACAATTACAATCAATCTTACTTGTCATATTATACTAAAAAAAAATAATTGTATTCAGTTGAATTTCAAATACAGTTAGATAACTTTTGCTAAACTCTCAAACATTCATTAGCATTTTCTTCGTATCAAGTGTTGTTCTAAGCAAAATAATATTTATTGTTTTTATTAACAGTATTATAAAGACACCTTTTGGCCGTCTAAATAATGCAAACAAAAATTAGAAATGAACAGTTATGATTTTTTGTACAGCTGAATCACGGGTAGATATATCTCAAGTGCTAATATACTAAGATTAAATAACTGTATAGAAGCTTTAGAGATAGGTATATTCTGAAGTGTTTACACTATCGGAATTGTTTCAGTACAACAATACCGAGAGTTGATGTTGAAGGAGACTTCTGACAATGGAATACGCTGGAATACTTTGATATATGAAGTATGAATAATGATGGTTGCGAAAGTGTTCTGAAATTGAATAGTTTGGTTTTGATTTCTTTACGTTTGCATTGGCTTAAATAGTTTAGTAAATCTAAAATGAAGGATTGTAGAAATACATGGATATGACAGTTCAGACTGGTATATATTTAGTAATCTTTATTCATTTAAATTCATTTTAGCATCATGTATACAGACTCAAACAAATGTTAGTAAGGTCTTTGAATATATGAGTACATTGTGAATTACTTCTTCCGTACTTCTTCCGTAGTCTGCTGGCACAAACATGTTTGCCTTCAAATATCCCCAAATATGATAGTAAAGGGCCATAAGATCTTGAGTTTTTGGTGGCTACTCTATTATCCCTTGTCTACCTCTTTTCTGTACATAACATGTGAAAGACTCCACGCGTTTTGTGTAATTCAGAAAACGACACCAAGTCAAAGAACCGAATATAAATCAGTTTTGGTATTGAACTTTTTTAAAAATTGACATTATTAAGAGGTTTTTTTCAACAACTTCCCTTTAATCAAATAAAAATCACATAAAAGCAAAAACGTATAAATTCCAGATATTTGTGTGTAATATTGAGTGGAACAATGATATATAATTTAGCCCTTCTCTCTAAAATAGACTTGAATATACATGAACCAAGACTCCACTGTTTCGCAGAACATTTGTTAACCATATTTTTCTACCAGAAAATATGTGCGTTTGGACAAAAGTGTATCATTAATGAAAATCCTAATACAGGTCTCAAAACTTAACCTTGAGGTATTCCCGAAAATTTTACCGGGTGTTTACAAAGATATGGTACACTCAATTAGTTTTGAATGGGGATACACCCGCGATTAAGGTTTTCACTGTTGCAAATATGTAGCTTGAAATTTGTAGTCTTGTAGGGTTTTTCAGCAGCCTCAAACTTTATGCTCGAAAAATATAATTTATGAAAGATTAAGTAATTATCCTATTAAGTTTGATATCATCAAAACGAGGAAGTTTAAAAGATTTTGAAAATATAAAGTACCCTGGGTATTTCCACTTGAAAAAAGTGAGTTGAAGTGACCTTTGAAATTAAAAAAATGCTCCAAATTTTAGTTTTAATGAAAACCGATTTTAAATAGTTTTCTTACAAAAATATAATGTTTTGATGTTTTATCTTCATCCACAGAACTTAAGATTCAAAAATAAAAAATCTTAGAAAACTTAAACCTTTTTGAAAAACAAATTAAATAAATATGGGAGTTCTTTTAAACAAAGTTCCATGTTGATGCCTTCTTATTTAAGGAAAACGTGGGAAATTATAAGACTCCAAATTATTAAATGTACTCTAGACATACTGTGGATTATCGGTACGTTAAGGATAAATAATGGTTTATATTTTAAATATGGAGGATAATCCATTATGTCTGTGCTTCGATACATTTGGCAAAAATGTCATACCACTATATGTAAATCATCCTCATTATATTCATTTGTCAGAAGTACCTACGTATTGTTACTACCAAAAACAATCTTATATTTTCTGAAAATAAAAATAATATGAGGCAGTTAAAAGGAAATTCTAGTGTAGAACATACATTTTTTTTCAATACCTTTCAATTTTGACAAATATTCAAATAAGTATTTACCACGTGAAATAAGTAGAAGAAACGAATTTGTCCGATTCTCAATATTTAAGTAATTACTGTACCTGAAAGTTAATCTTTGAAAGTCCAAGAACGTTAAATGAAAGATCTCTATGAAGAAGAAAAAGAAAAAGACGAGGAAGAAGAGTAAGAAAAGTAAGAAGAAGAAGGGTGAGAAGGAGGATAAGACCAAGAAGGCGACGAAGAAGAAGGCACTCCTTATGGCCCAGATATTCCTGATTGTATCATGCTGTTGATGTTGAATTTATTTCTGCTAAAAAAAAAGCATTTACTGAAAAATGGCGACAATCAAAGTGGAGTAATTTTTATGTGAATAATGTGACCTGTGACGGTCGGTATAAAACCCAACGTACTGCTCACGTAACCACAACTCCTGATATTCGCTAACTGGAAACAGTAAATACTTTTAAATTCCACGGATCTGTAAACGAGCAGCTTTCCGCCCCGCCTGTTTAAGGATATAATTTACACGAACAGTTGGCCGACCATACTCCGACGATATTTCTAATGGTTCTCTGATTGAGCGAGCGCAAATAGCCATCGCCTCGTAGTATAAATCAAAACACCTGACTATTATCGACGTCAATTTACACGTTTAATATACAAATAGGCGCTAATTAAGCCTATAGATTCGATACGATGCTTCGTCGCCTATTCGACAGGAACTGTCTATAAAATAGTTATTTTACTACTTCGCACCTTCTCCGCAACCATACAAGGTGATCTTTGAAGTGTGATCCGTGGGTAAGAATTTTAGAATGCAGCTAACGAGAATTTTAACATGTAATTGGTTGTCGAGGGCGATTAACAAAATAAAAATAAAGTTAATTTAAAACTTGAGAAACAAATATGTATTGTTAACTAGATTGTAGCAGAATGAAAATGACATATGATTACAATGGAGACATCAAAAAAAAAACGTCATCAAAGTTGGCCGAGAAAAAAAAGACGTATTTCTATTCTTGATCGAATTTATAACCTTATTTACTTGTCAAGACTGTCACATCATATGACAGCCATTGTTTATTTTACAAATTGTGACAGTCGCTTGTCAAAAGTTTGACATAACCGAAAATCTTAGACATGACCGCTATTTCCATCTCTTTCGTTCATAGCCAGAGTTGATGACGTTCTTTTGGATTCTATTTTGGCGTTTTTTTGGTCTCTATATTATGACGTATGGTTATTTTGACGACAGACTATGGCTGAAATTGGTTTGTCTCAGTCAAGAAATTGGTCAGTCTCACCTTGTTCCTTGAATTTACTAGAAAGAAAACATCTGTTCTGTATTTTGCGACATTTTCAGTTCCTCAAAAAAAAAAAACATCATCAACTCAGGATATGAACGAGAGAGCTGGAAACAAATTAATTTGCCCTATACAACGAATTTTGAAAGATGATTTGGAGCTCCATCCATATCGTCTGCAATCCACACAGGAAATTCTCAGAGCGGACGAACCTCTAAGGCTAAGTTTGAGAGTCTTATTATTAACAAGTGTCTTATTAACAATTTTAACAACAACAATGATAATTTTCGATAATTTTCAAGAATAAAAAGTTTTTTTTTACTGATGAGGCCCATCACAAAAATGTGACAGACTTGACAATACAATCAGGTTATAAACCATAGATTAGATCAGTTTAAGGTTATAATTTAAGATAGAAATACGTTTTTTTTTGCTCGGCCAACTTTGACGACTTTTTTTTGGATGTTCGTTATTTTGCGCTTTGAAAATAATAATACTTATTAATCGATTTTTATCTTTATTTTGAATAAAACTGTCGAATTCAGAGACTGCCACGATGATGAGCACGTAGCATAACTTTTACTTTATTGCATATTGTTAACTATGAAATAATTATTTTTATTATACTGAATACCTCTTACACTCTATGTTGTAAGACTTTAAATACTAGAAATTTTGTTAATATTCCTACAAATTGAGAAAACAAGCCTCATTGAAACTTTATTTTTTTTTAAATAATTTAAAACATCCGCTGAATACTTTGGTTGAAACAAATTTGGCATATTTCTCTGATCGAATTGAAAATATTGTATAAGATATGAGGATAATCATTTATTTCTTTGTGTTATTTTTTTTCTGTAGTCCTAATTTGAAAAAACATCCGCTGAATATGTCCACTACCTTGGTCCAAACAAATCTGGCATTTTTCTTTGATCGAATTGAAAATATTGTGTAAGATATGAGGATAATCATTTATTTCTTTGTTTAATTTTTTTCTGTAGTCCTAATTTGAAAAATTGCGTTTTTAGGATGATGACGTAAGAAGAAGTCGCACAAAATAATATCGCATGGTCTTGTTGGGAATTCATGATCGAAATTAAAACTAATGATTCTATCTTCAAAAAATGCACTCAAAAAGTTCACAGTTTCTGCCACAGTGTGAACTCTAGCGCCATCTTTTTGAAAATACCCTTTTTGTAGTTTAAAAAAGCTTTTGTTCTTGAGAAAATATATTCTTGGCCTAGGAATTATTTCAAGTGTTACGTATAAATTCTACTTGTAAAATAAAGAAAATAATCGAATTACAGAAATACGGATGACTGACAGTTGACACCTATAGGGACAGTTATAAAATAAATACAAAAAGTGCTCACCGCAAGAAACGACTTCAAATGCCTTCATTTTCATTTTCATACTTCCAAAAACCACTTGACTTGATGTTGAGAGTCAAAAAAGTAGTTATGAGGTAACAGCACATATATACATAAGTAGCATTGACAGATTTCGCGCTCTATAAACCCATTATTTTTTGCCTCTTTCATTTTCCATTTTTTTTTTTAAATTATGTACATTTCCGTCCTTAATTTAAAGCGTCCACGTCATTTTGAAGGCACACCTGAGGAGAAAAATACACCGAACTACAATTACCTTTTGCATTGCACAAAAACATATTACAGCCCTTATAAACTTTTTTTATACTGGTCCTTTTGTAAGACGCAGGAAGGGCTATAGGTAGCGGCAGTCCTTCCTCGAAGAGGAGGATACCTCACAGGTGTTTTAATATGTAGGTAAGTAAGCAGGTGCATTCAGACGTTGCCCTTTGGCATAGATTCTTTAAATTCCTCCTTGTACCTTTAAGACATTGAGTTAATATTCACTTTCCTCAATTCCATCTAACAGATGTAAAAGATTTTTTTTAATTCCTTGTTTTATACAAAATTTCCCTTACAACTTTACCAATATTATTGTTCTTTCTTAATATTGTTTACCAATATTATTGTTTCTTTATTTGTTCATTTAGAAATCAAGAAAAAAACTATTTTTACGCATACTTCTAATTTGTTCTGCCCTTTAAAAAAAACGAGAAATACAGGGTGGTTAAGAGTTTTATTTATTAAAGGAATTCAAATGATTTCTATTATGTGTATGGATTAAAGATACTTAAAAAAAAATATCAATTAATGCAAGAAGTGATATCAATATACATATCTATATAAAAATAACTCTTGGTATATGTAATTAGTAGAGCTTCCAAGTAGTGAACTACAAACAGCCAGCACCGGAGTCCAGGTCCCTACACAGAAAATATTGGGGTGAACCAAAAATTTCTTCCGAAATTCATATATTTTTGTTTCCAACTAATTTTATATCGAACAAAATCATTTAATTTAAAAATGATATATATCATGTTAAAACTCTTGAATTGCTGTTTTATATGGTGTATTAGAATATTAGAAATGATTGTGTAGTTTTCATTTTATTCGGTTTAGAAAAATAATTTAAAAAAAATTAAATTCTCACCCATTTGCGCCATTAGTGGGTGCAAGGCTTCAACGTTATCAAATCTGGCTATGAACTAGAGAGATAATAATAGCGGTTATGTCAAAGCTCAAAGCGAAACTTCAAACTTTTGACAAGTGGCTGTCATAGTTGTTAAACAAATAGCTGTCACATAATGTAACAGCCTTGACAATTAAATAAGGTTATAAATTTAAAACATAACAGAAATACTTTTCTCGGCCAACTTTGAAGGCGTTTATTTTTTGAATAGCTCGTTATTTCATTTTATAAATGATTGAATGGCTAATATAAGGACACTTGGAAAATATAGGAACTTACAGACGTTAAATATTTCAGTTGTTCAGTTTCACATATTCTTGTATTATTACATGAAAGTGTCATATTTAATGACAGGTAATGAGAAAAAAATATGGACATACAACAATTTATCGGTATCTTACCTGTAAATACGGAAAAAATGTATTAAAAGATATGAACGACAGTTTCGTAAATTTGTCACAGTGGTAGCCCCATTTACAGAAACTATTCATCCGCTTGTTTACCGACATGTTAATTTCCTTAGCAGGTAGGACATTACTGGATGCGCTAACGACTCATTGGACGTGAAACAGTTGCCGCTTCATATCTGGACATTTCACGGTTATCTTGATTTACGGGTTCGTGGACTCCAGTTGATGCGACACATGTATGTTTAGGACCTCACAGGGTATCGGTTGCAGCCCCCTTATCGGGGATATCGGGGAAACACAATCTTAAATATTATAAAGCAACACCGAAATTATCGGTTCACGTCCAAACATTCGAAAGCTGCAGATAATTTTTGAGATGTGTGGAGCTTAAAGACGAATCAAACAACAATAAAGAAGTTCCTGTGAAGATAAAGAGTCGAAGAGTAGGTAGTCACTTGGATGTGATTTTTAGACAGACTTCTACGTATAAGTAAAATATACAGGGTGTGTCCACTATAATTTGTATAATAGCTAAAAAAGCATAATTGGAAATACAAAATTTTGGATTAATTGTATAATAAATAGTGCAAAAATAATATTTTAAATTGACTTTAATTATTCGGATGGTGTTCAAGTACTTATATATATACAATTACGTATCTGCTTAATTTGTTTCTTTTTTTGTACCTATCTATATATACTGTGAATCTCAGGATAAGTGAAAAAAGGAGCGTAAAAGACAAAAATATTTCGAATTGAAATTTTTGTCATGAGTGCATTTTCGAAAACTCGAGTAGGTCATTTTAATTCATTATCCTATTCATCGAATAGGAGCAATTTAATTATTATCAACGTAAGTGAAGTGCCTTTTCTAAGCCAAATTACAACACAGGGAATTCCATTTAAAAAAAAATGTTACTTAAACAGCTGCTGTACATTTTTATTTCAATTGTTTCTCTGATATGAATAACGCTAAAGCATATTATCAAATTCCAGAAAAAAAGTTCGTAGCTCTAAAAATAACAGAGAAAAAAGAAATAGAAATTCCCAATCACAATATATCCACTTTCAACTCGAAACTTATTTCTCTTTTTTCACTTATTCTTATTCACAGTACTTATATAGTGTGTGCCAAAATTAAAAACAAATAAGAGCATTCTTAATAAAACAGAAGAGTTTATAATTTTTGTATTAATTTACAATTACTATTTCTGCAACCAGAATTTTGTTATTAATAAAAACCATTGCATGTTTTCGTTTTTATTGTGGATTTATTTACATTTTTGCGTTTGCGGTTAAATTGTTAATAGAAAACGTGTATGTACGTTTTCAAGTCACTGCAACAATCGGCTATAACGACTGTTTAAATGTAGACGGGATTAGATAATCTGATAAGCAATCAGGATTGTTGCCGACATAATGGTCAGGTATACAGAATGGAATTTCCTATCTGAGTGAACAAATGGGCAAATAAAGAAAGAGAGTTGCTTGTAGTTTATAGTAAATGTGGGTTTATAGATTCTTGTTGATTTTAGTGCATTAAGGTTATGCAGATTTCATTGTTAGTTTAACCTTTAAAACTTTTCTATTCGAAGCAATGTATTTCTAAACTCCATTTATGGTTTTAACGTACTTTTAAGTTTCCCTCAGTTAAAACTGAATCTTTCAAAGCTTTCTTCACGTGTCTAATCTCGAAAATATATAATTATCTACTTAATCATCTCTGATTTAAAAACTAAAAACATCTCCCCTCTAAACACATTTATAAATGCTGCTAAATGAACAGTATAGAAATAGGAAAAATCGTTTTTTTTTATATTCATAATATTATGTAATTAATAAGTCGTTTATTGTTTTTTAAAGACCTATTGCTAGATGAACAAAATAGAAATAGGATTTTTTTTCTAATATTCTAAATGTATTGATAATTTCTAATATAGCTGCCACTTCGTTCTAGTGGAATGGATTCGTTCGAATGGATCTAGGGACACCACAAGAACCTACTCCAATTGTTTCGCCACCGTATTCGCCTGATCTAACGCCGTGCGATTTTTTTCTCTGAAGGTGGGTAAAGCAAAATGGGCAAAGTGGGTAAAGCAAACACGACCACAACATGAATGCTCTTCGATCAAGGATCTAGCTAGGCATTTGTCTGCTACCTCAAGATACGATCAATAGAACTATAGAAACCTAAAGAAACCACTTAAAGTAACTTCGAGCTAGACTTCGATAAAGTTCATCAAATAATTTCTCTTAGCTGTAATTTTGCTTGTATTTATCGCACATATTAATACTACATAAAAATAAATTACTTATTAATAGTAATAATAAATGGTACTATGGTACCAATACGGTTCCATTTGAAAAAAATGAGTTCTGCTCCAAAAACAATTTTGATGAACTTTATTTGCTCATAAATCACATAATTCAGTATTTTTGACGGGATTTTGATTTTTGTAGCATTTCGTGGGTCATTTACAATAAATCGGAACCGTCATGGCCCACTTAAATGGAAAACTAAAAATGATAATTGTAAAAAATATTGACGTTTGAAATGTCACTTGTGTGGTATCGTTGGATTCAGAAAATTATACAGAATTCAAAAATGCAATAATATACAGGGTATTCCATTTAAAAATCAAAAGTTAGTGTCACTTCCGGCGAAACCGGAAGTGGAAAAAAATCACTTGTATGTCAGACAGTGCCGCTTATTATGTATATAGGATATCCCAAATTTCAATAAATCATTTTGAAAACTAAAGGAGAAGAGGGGGGTGTACCATGATCCTGTTATACCCGGTATATATAAGGAAATTACCCATCGCGACCTTTTATGCATTGCCCAGGAATTCGGTGGTTATGTAGAACGACAGGCGAGAAGAGGCCGCCCGATAGACAGTATATAGACACAACATAGACGAACTCATTAGGCCGCAGACGTTGCTCAACGCTAATAGTCTTGTAAATTGGAAACAAATCGATGTTTTTCCATTTCTGTTTGCTTTTAGATCATTTCTGGGAACCATTAGGCACGTGTTCTATCTGTAGAATGCGCGCGCCCGTCCAGAGAAAGTCGCCGTAAAAACCATTCCGCTCATCTGAATCGCCATTCCTCTGGGCGATAACGTTCTTTTTTTATACTCTATTTACGCGTTAGTCATCGCTTAATGGCGCTATTATTATCTAATAACGACGATTTACATTGCTGAAATTATATGCATGCAATAACTGAATTCTTTCGCAACAAGGCTGGTGGCTGCAGAGTTAATGAAATATTACACACAAAATAGAAAAAGATGTTAAAAATATATACTTTTCCTACTTATTGTGAGCTACTGAATCGATATCCGATGTTAGAATTTGTTACTCTCAAAAAGTGATGTAAAATCGCCATTATTCTGGTTTAGCGTGGGATAGACTGCTTTGGGACGATCTGTTGGCCTTATAATACTTAGATAATCAAGTCCGCACATTAGACTGGAAATATTAATACTGCAGAAACCGGAAAGCACTGATCCAGGACCTACAAACCCCGAATATTTGGCGGAAACTGCGAAAAGAAATGAATTTTGCCCTAATTTTTCAACGCTAACACACCAAAAACTGTGACAGACTTATATATCTGTAAATTATAGCACCCATCTATTTCATATTTTCAAAAGCCAATACGAATACACCTACAGCAGTCCAAAATATATCGGATAGCTTAAAAATATCTATCGCCTTCTGCTATAGCGTACCTCTTTTTCTTCAAACATATGTAATGGGTTTCTTTTGCATTTTATTCGTCTTCTGGATGTTTCCCTCTTCAACATCCAACAGAAATCAGCAATCATATTAATATATTCCAACGTCCTTTATATTGGAAAATAAATCCAGGTGAGAATGTAGGACGTGCAGTTTACGATTCTTCAAACAACCTTGTTTACCACAGTTGACTACCATTTCCCTCACGATTTGTTCGTAATTCGGGTTTTACTTATTGTCTAAAAATTTCTCGAAAATCTCGCGAACTCTTAGCATCCCAGATATTAGGAAATTGTTGTTGCACATAATTGGTACATGGAATTCAAATTCTAACATCGGATATCGATTTAGCCGCATTTTCTTTTTTATTTTGTGTGCCTCAAAATTATACAATAACACAGGTCTACAAAAAAAAGTTCTGTCTTTGCGATCAGACCCATCATTTCCTAAGTATTTTGATGCACTAAAACCAAATTTGGCAAAAACAATTATACCGCATCAATTTTTCTCTCCACCTCCATATAACCTCCATAAACTCTTATAGAGGAAATTAAAAAAATATATATTTTGGTTTTTTGGTCCCTGATCACGAATCTGAAGTCAAGAATAAATTTGACAGCGTCAACAAGCTGTCAAATTTCACTAAAAAGTAAAAAGCTGATATTAAATGCATATTATAGAATTTTTTGGGTTGCTGATTACGATTCTGAAATAAAAAATGAATTATGTCCAAAATCATTTTTGACTTCAGAATCGTACTCAGCAACCCAACTTAATAATATGCATTTAATATAAACTTTTTACTTTTTTAGTGAAATTTGACAGTTTGTTGACAGCTGTCATTAAGTCGAAATTTATTCTTGAACTCAGATTCGTGATCAGCCACCCAAAAAACCAAAGTAAAAATTGTTTTTAAAAAATTTCCTCTATGAGAGATTATAGGGGTTATATGGGGGTGGAGAGAAAAAATTGATGAGGTAGAAATTTTTTTGCCAAATTTGGTTTCAGTGCATCAAAATACATAGGACATGATGGGTCTGATCGCAAAGACAGAACTTTTTTTTGTAGACCTGTGTAATTGGTAACTTTACAGCGTACCGACCATCACAAAGTAGCAACTATTAGAGCAAATTTGCCTAATTTGGATCACTTCAAAGAAATTATGTGCTATATTAGCCTTTTATCATATTTGTTTAACACACATTGTTTTTATTCCAGCAACCAATAAACAAACAAAGGCTGATAATTTTTAGTATATTATTTGTATTATACAAAAAAATAAATTATGTCAAAAGTCCAACGGACCATGGTGTCCTAATTGGACCGCATTGTTGTTATTTTCATCAAGTCCTTGAACTTTCTTGGGTTTCTCCATTTACAAAATAGATGCCAGAGACTATCATAGGTTTTCTCGTAATCTTGTGTTAGAACTATCAAGTCGATTGCATCAGCAGATAATTTCGGAGTTCGTATGCATTGTCATTTAATCATTCCTAGCCTAAATTACAACATATTAGTAACGACAGGTGTTTTAAGTACCGAAATAACCCAGATAAAGTTTAATATAAAATTTCAAGTAACTAGAAGTACCTAGTACACACACCTGCATGTTCTGGTTATCTCCCTAACGTTGC
This sequence comes from Aromia moschata, assembly GCA_029963805.1. NCBI lineage: Eukaryota > Metazoa > Arthropoda > Insecta > Coleoptera > Cerambycidae > Aromia > Aromia moschata. The sequence goes on along the minus strand of JAPWTK010000022.1, from coordinate 2,801,822 downwards.
TTAAACATTCCAGTTTTAGTTCAAATGTACTCAATTGATCGATTCTCTTATCAATTACGAGGATTTAAGTGGGGTTTGCAACAGGTTGGCAATGCAGAGAGATAATGCTAATTTGACGTCTATGTTTTCTAGCAGCACATCCGCTGATTGGCTGCCTTAATGAGAACAAACATCTCGATCATGAACGAGGATGCTTGAATTTGATTAATGTATATAATTTCTTCTATTGTAAATTTCTAGTCTACTACATTTATGGTAACAATGCGTTAAATTTATTAAGGATAATCATACTTGGGATAGCGATTGAGGAAAATTTGTCGCATCAGAAATAAAAAAACGTAGGTTTGTTGTGAGCAATATAACACATAATGGTAGTGAAAGTTGTTGTTTCCACCTAGCTTTGGCGTAATGTTTAAAGATGTATTATTTACATATGCAAAATATATAGGAGTTAAAAATCACTACAGGTACATTTCAAAATTTGTTGTGTAAAAATCCTAATTAAAAAAAAAAAACAACGTGAAATTAACCCGAAGACTTGAAAATGCTCTACCTGAATACTTTCTTCGCCAACCTTCAGTTTCCTTGTTGCCTCTGCATTACGCCTGACCCTTTCCCAACAAGTAGAAATGTTGTTTGTGAGACCCACATCCACAAGTGCTTGATGACATGTTTTTACTACCTCCATCGTTCTTTTATAGTTACGTACGGTTACTGTTTACTATATGTGTAGATTTTACATAACACAGGGAACAAAAATTTTTGGAAACCTGATTTTAACAATTGGGAAGAAAATTAAAAAAACTAAGAAAAAGAAAGAAAAAAGAGGTATAAAAGGGAAAAAAAAAATTAAAAAAAAAATTCAAATAAAAGAACCAAATAAAAAAAACAAATTAAAAAAACTTATTAAAGGGTTTAAAAAATAGGGTAAAAATTAGTAAAAAAAAAAAGGACCACAGAAAAATAATTAACAATAAAAAGTAAAAAAGATTAAAAAAAAGGTGTTATAAAAAAAAAAAAAATAAGACTTAGGGTAAATAAAGGAAAAGGGAAAAATATAAAAAAAAATCTTTATAAGGTGTTAAAAAGATGAAATAAAAAAAAATAAAAAAAATGAGAAATGAGAAAAAATAGATCCTACAGCTTGCTCCTTCCTTCCCCTTTGAGCCATCCTTGAAGATATTTATTGGCCCTTCTGCGGAAGTTTCATTCACATTCAATTCTGCAAGGCTTATCGAAAATGAATTGGGAAGAGATATTGTCAGTGGCAATCTCTAAAAGTCGCAATCTACTGACGGCGCCATTCCATTGGTCACATCACTACCCACGTTTGTCTGTATACTAATAGCTTTGAGGCACACCATCCTTGTCGTTGTCATCTCAGCTAGATACAAGTCTAGTGGGCGGCAGACATAGCATCACCTCCATCACTCTAGTTGGGGTTGTCTGCATTGCGCCAGTTATGGTTAGACAAGCAGCTCTTTGTACTTAGAAAAGCCTTAGTTTTGCTTTGGTTTGTTGACATTGAGCCACCAAACAATAACTCCATTGGTTATCATCAACGATGACACTACTCGTATATGTACATTCACATGACCACTTCGAATTTCATAACCTATGGTTCTGGGGCCCTGCTCATAAGATGTGTAAGCCTTCTTGGCTCTCCTGTCCAATTGCAGGTTCCAGATTAGTCATCACAGGTTAGACGTCTCTATTCATGAGGTTTAACCACAGCATAGGAAGACCAGCAAAATCTCTCGATTGTCGACGCTTTGAAGTGAGTAAGCCAGGTTTCGTGACCTCAGACTGCTGGTCAGTGCACGTGTACTAACGTTTTGCAATGGAACGAGGTATATTTGCCAGCAGGGTTGTACTAGGAATTTAAAAAAATATATTTTTGTGTTCGGTTTTACATGATGAATATGTGACAACAGTATTAAAGAAGTAAATAAACGAGAATTTACCCCTTATTAAAATATTCTTGAGATGAACAGTAATTTATATTCGCATTATTCATTCGCAGTTGTCTTATAAAGCACAAAATATTTAAATACCTCTCTGGACCGTCAATGCTCACTCAGTAACGTTAGAGATACGACCAACGCTACCTACTGAAGGCAATGTGCAGCATTCAATGCGCGTACTTATGATTTTGGGTAGAGTGATGTTGCTAGTCTTCTTTATTCTGTGGTTTAACTTCACACTGGGCTGAATACGTCCCTACGTATTTTAGAGGAAAATTAACCGTCTCTACTTATAACAGGGTGGTTCAACTCCAAAGTGGGCTGAAGACGCCCCTGCGCGTTTTAAAAAAAAATCGGATAAACAGCAATTACGTACCAGTAATCGGCTGTGTGCGTTAATGGAAAAGAGTAATTGAGTAATTATGAATGTGTGGTGGCTGATCCATGTTTGTTTGTCCACGCTCTGTTTGAGAATCGGCGCCAGGAGTATCGGCAACCGGGAGACCCCTGGATGACCCCGCCGACTGCTGGCCAGCTGCACAAGAACGCCTATCAATACGTTCATTCATCATGGCAGGACGTCTAATTGCCTCTGACGAGATAAGCTAATTATTACTGTTGTTTTGGTGTGTTAAATTTATTAATTTGATAAGGTCGTAGGAAAGAATTGCGTCCGCAACGTCGTGATTTTTGTTTTTTCCAAAGAAAAGTGTAGTCTTCTTTGCTACGCGGTAGGTCCTTATTTATTACTTGTTATTATTTATTGGACGGCAGCTGGGACTGTTGCATCGAAATGTTGTCATCACTAATAGAAGAGGAGTAATAAAAATTTCGTTTCTAAGACCGGATTTATGATTTACTCTTTCTCTACAGATTATCAGCTTAATGTAAATTAATTTTATTCGAATTATTAAAATTTGGAAATTTTTATTTACATCGTTAATCGATATATCGAAAACATATCGTTTCTGAATCATTTTCGTTGCTGGATAATTCTTGATTTGGTTCAGAAATTGACGAACGAAAGTTTTATTCCATATTAAAATTGCGATAGTGTTAATTTTCTCTTGTTTTTTAAATGCCAAAACTGAATTTGAGGCAAATATCTAAGATTTCGGGCAGAAATTTAAAATTATAAATTCAAATTAGGTATACTCTAACATTTTTTTCTTTCAGCTTAGATTGATAACACAGCCCCACAAAAAAAATGGTCAAACCCAGAAGGTAGACCCCTCTTCCCCGTATTTTGATGCGCTGAAACCGATTATGGCATTAAAAATTGATTTTAACTATTGAATTTTCCGCTAGCACCCCCTTTCGGGTTAAAATTGAAGTTTGTATAAACATTTCAAATTAATGTGTATTCTTATGTATTTTGGCGTTCTAAAACCAACCATGACAATAAAAAAATGATATTAGTTGTACCATTTGCCATTAGCGCCCCTTTACGACCCTCCTGAGGGGGTTAAAATTGAAGTTTTTATAAAAATCTCAAATTGATGTATATTCCTAGTCCAGTATTCTGTTGCACTAACACTGATCAATACAATACAAAATTATGTCAACCACTCTGGACCGCCCCATTACCCCCTTGTACCCCCCAGGGGGTCAAAATTTCACTTCTTAAAATTTTCCTTTACAATTACATGTAAAAGAGCATTAGAGGATAGTACATTTTAAAATTTTTATTAAAAGCGCATTTTTTCCCTACAGCGGTCACTAGGTGGTGCTACAGGGAAATTTGGTAGTTGAAATTATTTTATATTGACATTTCCTGGTTTAGTTGACCAAAATACCTCATAACACGTATAAGTTTTAAATTTTTATAAAAAGTTACATTTCGAACCCCTACGGAGGGGATCTTAAGGGGATACTGAGGAGAAAATGGTACAACTAAAATCATTTTTATGTCATATTTGGTTTTAAAACGTTAAAATACATAAGAATACACATACATTTTTAATTTGTATAAAAACTTCAAATTTAACCCCTCAAGTGGGTCGTAGAGGGGTGCTAATGGAAAATGGTACATCTAAAATCATTTTTTGTTGCCATATTTGGTTTTAAAACGCCAAAATACGTAAGAATGCACATAAATTTGAATTTTTTATAAAAACTTCAATTTTAACCCGTAAGGGGGTTAGCGGAAAATTCAATAATTAAAATCAATTTTTAATGTTATAATCGGTTTCAGCGCATCAAAATACATATGTGTAGAGGGGTCTACCTTCTGGGTTTGACCAATTTTTGTTTGTGGGGCTGTGTAATTTAATTATTAATCTAAAATGATAAATAATCTAGAATCATAATTTTAGGGATTCATCCTCAAGGATAAAATACCTACATAATTTTGTCGTTAATCAAAACTTTGATTAATGACAATTAAAATAATGAAAACACACTAGACAGCTGATACGCACAATGGTTATTGAAAAACAATTCATAACCTTTTTGCAACAGAACGTACGTTTTTCCATACTTAGGTCTCATTTAACATGTCCTATTCCATCTACCATCTCTGCCGAAAATTATGCACCGTAAGTGAATTTCTTCTTTATCTTTTTTTCCAAAATTGATTTTGCCATTGATCTGTGCAGCAATTTCAACCAAGGAAGAAGCAAACACATTAGTTGTATTAAATTGACAATCCTGCCAATATGTCATTTGAAATACAAATATGAAATACCATTATTTGTTAATACATTGGAACATGGCATGCAGAAAAATCGTTATTTTCACGGATATTCACTTTCACGGAAAAATTCCGTCTTTGTTGTGTAAAAATATGTAAATTTCTTTACAATATAACCTAATACAACCACTAAAATGACTTTTAAATACCAAGTATGTTATATAGGGTGCTATTTGAAGAACAAATTTAGGGGTGGTTTCTTAGGGGTTGTAAGCCTACACCACGAATTTTAATCTGTAATCAGATGTAATTTGTTTTCCGTGGAATGTGCAATTTTTTTTTGTTCACGTTCATATCTTTTCAAAGGACGGATATATCGGGTCTTAACGTCATTCTAGGACACCCGGTATACCAACCGGTTACCAACTCGAAAGAACCATGTATTTGTCTATTTTTGGTTGAAATTGCAAGATAGATTAATCACACACAGTATTTAAATAAAAAAGATATAGGAGATATATGTATAAAATTCCCGTATATGATGCAGACTTTTTAACGAGCACTGTATATAAATTATTTATCAGCAAAATATTATTTCTTAAAAAGAATCACATAACACCTAATCTTAGTAAAATAATGAGGCCCGTCACTAATAAATCTTGGACGATAGGCAAAAGCACGAGCGATAATATCTGATAAGAAGGACGTAATCTCTGGAGATTAAGTTATACACAACAGCGCGTCAGCCGATACAGTAAAACCCTTATCGAAATTTTTAGACTCGAACCCCGTGCACCATTTTATCTGGATTGATTAATGGGATCATAACACCACAACTTAAAGGGGTGGAAAATCTGACATGTTTATACCGCGACGAAATGTGATACACTTCCAGAGGTCCTTTGAAACGCCGAATGGGACGATACTAGATATACCGAAGGTTTACACAGAATTGAGCTGTTTAAACTTTACAGCAGATGACAAAGTATCTTGCAGAACAGTTTTTGTTCATTCACGTTAGGGGTACGTTATTTCTGACGGTGTTCTAAGGAAATGTATAGAAAGAAAGGCCCTAAAAGTATGCCCTGGAATCGATCTCGCATATCTGGAATTATTGCTCTTAGAACTGTCGAATTATGTTGTTCAAATGTTTTTATTATGGTACTAGCTGACCTGGCAAACGTTGTTCTGCCATATTGAAAACTTGGGTTTATAGGTATTTTTTGATGCCAAATAAAAAAAGAAATACAAAAAAAAATTGTCAAAAAATTTTTACACTTACCATGGCAACGTAAAACATATCCAGAAATTTTCATATTACTGAGCGAAATTAGTCGGAAATATTTCTTTGAAATGTTGACGCGACATTCAATTGACATGTGGTTATTGTTGACAGCCTGGTATTGATTTCTACACAAGCATAAATTATAAACAAATGGTATATCTATTACGTACGTAAATAACCAAGTTCAAAAAAGAAAAAATATATTTTCATGTGTCATATCAAACTACAAATGTAATAAAATAAGATCACAATTATTATTAACTACGCAATAAACGTCACATATTACAAAACTTTTCTGTCAGCATGCCTAACCTACTTCGTAATTTTGTTCCATATCGTCTTCTATAATAATAACGTCAACAGGATGTCTTGAAAATTGAATTCGCTACGGCTGGTGGTTTGGTAACAATTCTTGGCCTGAACTTGGACGACAAACATGCTTATACAGGTCACATTTTATGATTGTATTGCAGATTCTGTAAGATATAATAATACTCCCTGGTTTAATCGTCGAATTGTGGGATTGTGGGTGTTCATTAACAATTTGGCCACATTTCTGCAACTTTTTATGCAGAGCGTACTTTAGATTTCCTACCGCCTTCCTAGTCACACTTCTTCTTTATCTAAACACAGCCACATATCTAGTCAAAACTGAGTGAAACTTAAAATCTATGACCATAACATAAGGAACACCAACAAAATCTCTCCAAAATCCAAAATCATATCTCTAACGTTCTTGAATGAGCATCCACGGTCCAGAGACGTATTTAAAAATTGTGTGCTTTATGGCTAGTTCTTATTATGAAGGAATAAAATGGAACGTTTTTAGTTACACACTTTTATTTAACTAGATTTAGTATGCAAAGTGGCCAGAGGTCAAGGTTTTGACTTAAATGAGCTAAATTTTTGTGGGTCGGACAAAATATTGGTAAATATTTCAGGCATAAATTATAGCAGTTTTTAAATTTTTTTAGGACAGGCGTGATATATGGTGCAGGAAAATGAAAATCAACTTTAAACATGCATAAAAATGCATAATAAGCGACATGTATATACTTGGCAATAGATATTTTGTACTTGTTTGTATTGACTGAAAACCATAAAAAAAATTATGATGTGATCGTTATTTTACTACCAGGATAATGAGAATTAACCAGGAAAGTGAGATTATTAAAAACAAATTCTCATATAATGTTTATTTAGAAACAATGAATTACAAAATTTAAACAGTAAGGCACTAGGAAGGAAGCATCAGAGTCTGAAACAAGTCTTTGTATCATAGATACTTATCTTTAAGAGATCACATAATCGACAAACTTAAGGTATTCTTTCATTTTCTCGCCTTTGTGCTAATATTTCTTCCCTAGTCTTCTTTTTCTTAGGTTGTGGCATTTTGGTACGTATCTGTGGAAAAAAGTCCTCAAAAAGTTAATAATATTTATTAGCCATACAATGTTAGTAGGAAATTAGGAATCAATTTTTTTTTCTTCGTCCCGGAAATTGTGTAATAAACCAACCAAACTTAATAACAACGACACGTACACGAATTTGATGTCCTATAAAATATCTTTAGAAATGGCACAAAAAGATTACGCAAAAAATACTTGTAAAAGTACTTATTAGACTGCTAACACAAAGGTGATCTGTGACACAATAGCAGCATAACCAAATAATTCCTCTAGAATCCTCTGGGATAGGAACAATGTTGTGGTTTATGGTTTATGTAATCCAATTAACTTTTCAGCACGTAATGACAGAGACCAATTAGCAAAATAGGGAACAAAATCATTTCACGTTTGCATAAATTACCTTTTTGTTAAATGCATAATATGCAAATCGTAATTTAACGAATTAGGTATATTGCGCAGCACACGATGACATTATGTCTGGTTAACTCCACGTTACTGGATACACATATCTCCGATTTGAAATGTTTTGATTGTTTTTACCTATGATCGATTTTTATAATTGATACAAACCTTCAATTGGTCACCAAACCACCAAATCAAATACCAAATGGAGGATGTAAGCACCCTGTATATTCGTAAATGGGACAAAAAAAAACAAAACGTTAAAAACGACGTTAAAAAGTGTGAGTAGGTACATATTGCGAATTTTAAATGTCTTATTTTCAACTTGTTTTTTCAAGAGATTCGGACCACAACAAAAAATAAACCTTTTACTTTTGCTTTTACATGTTTATGCGTAATTCAGTTTTGTCTGTTAAAAACGCGATGACGTCTCTAAATTCAAGGCGATGGAATTAATAGAGGAAAGTATAAATTATGTATATCGATGGGGCCCTGGGGGAATACCGAACAAATAAAGTATTCCGTCCTTATTTGGTATAATAATTTATGGTGTGTATTAAGGAACAAGCGGTAGCTATCTCTCGAGATAAATTGAACGCAGAGTTAACGAATTAACATAGACGCCCACGTTAATGATTTATTTTTAACTTGGACCGTGAATTATGTTATACAGTGTGGAGTAATCGAATCGGATCACAGCGGGGTTTTCTAGTTGTAATCATTTACTTGGGCGCGTCGCTTCACCAATCATAACATAGTATAAAACAATGTCGCTTCCCGCTGTCTGTCTGTCCCTATATATGTTTAGATCTTTAAAACTACGCAACGGATTTTGATGCGTTTTTTTTTAATAGATAGAGTGATTCAAGAGGAAGGTTTATATGTATAATACATGCATAATGTAGTAGAGAAACACTGATAATTTTAGAGGTTTCTAATGTGATGTCGTAAATAAACACATTTTTTGCGCTTACATTGCAAACGCTTGCTGAACTCTACGAGATAGATCAAAATAATGTACTACAGTATTGCACACCTTAAAAAGGACTACAAAAAAGTCCGCGTGCACCCGTGCGAAGCCGGGGCGGGTCGCTAGTTATATATAAACATCAGTACAATAGTTCTTAAAGCCTAAGAAATCAATCTCCAGCCCAATCTCAAAAATCGTGGAATATAAAGATCATTCAAATAAATTTGACCTCAAGCTGGCTGTGGAGCAAAAACCATCTGTCTTAACCAAAATTTTTCCAATATTGTAACATGTAACAATATTATTGACATTTAAACAAATGTTTGGCAACTTTGGGTTACTTTGTATAATTGTTAAGACTTCCCCTTTGAATTTGTTGGTCTGAATTCGGATCCCAGCAAGTTATTTTTTTTAGGTGGGTTAACTGAAAGACGAAATGAGATAGAACTAGGCATTTTAATTGAAAAAAAATATTTCAAAACTAAACATTTTAGTACAAAAGTCGACCAAGTTTATGAATAGGAATTTGAAATGGTGTGTTCTTTAATTACGTTCACAAAAATAAATCACATAGTGTTATGTGATTATGGAAATTACTTCACACTGTGTATTGCTCTAGCACCATCTTGTTGGAAGTAAATTGTAGCTATTTCGTCATTATCCAACTGATTTACGAAAGCTGTTTTAAGGTCTTATCTACATCAGCAGTCAGAGGTGCATTAAAAAAGTTGAGGCAATCTATCACCTGAATAAGTTTTGCATTAAGAACAAAATAAAACCTGCAGTAGAAGTTGACATATTAATGTGTCCTAAAATTACACTAAAATTTCTTAAAATATAATAAAGAAAATAACAAATTTCGAAATAACAGTTCCAAGTGGCCATCATCAGGGCTCTTATTCTGCACCTACTTTTTTGTGTAATTCTTAATTTTTAATAAATCATCGCTATATATTTTACTCATTTCCTAGCTCTCCCTTTCCATCCCCATGGAAAGCATCCTTGAAAACTTTTTGACATTTTATTTACTGTTAAGATACTTTAGTTAAAAAAACTGGACGTTTTCCACGAAACACCGAACTACTATACTTTTCTCAACGCCCGTTTCGCCAACTAAGTTGGCAACTTCAGAAGAAGATTAAAACTATTTTATTAAATGAACAACATAACGACTCAATTTTATAAAAGGTATTGCTAGTTACCTATTCCCCTCATACTGTACCTATTCTGCCTATAGATAGATAATAAAATAAATAAATCGAATAATAGAATGGGTATCCTATATATCTCGACATGGCGCCAAAAGCATAAATACTTAGGTTAAATTGTTTATATAGACAGGTATAGAGCATTTTTTATTGAGAACTGTGTAATATTCGTCTACTATTAAACTACAAACCAATTGTGCCTTTTTGGTATTAGGTACATACACTACTGTTCAAAAGTTTGGAAGCAAGCACACTTTTGAGTTTAACAAAATATTTATTCTTAGTAAAGTCCAAGATACCGCCTGAAATAAAAATTTGTTTTCTATGTCAACACAATCTATAAGAAATACTTTGTTATCTACTTGCATTTCTCAGTAATCCTTAATGGCATGAATCATCATTATGCAGGTGTTCAACAATGGTTTTGTTTGCAATGGCCCTCGCAATCGCCAGATATCTCTCCGATTGAACTAGTGTGGGACGAATTAGACAGGAGAGTGGCAATATCTTCAGGCGAAGTGGAAAACGCTAAATGAAGAATATTTTAAAAAATTAATCAAGGGGATGCCCAATATTTGTTAAAAAATTATTAAAAATAAAGGTGGTCATTTTGCTGAGGCTAATTCGCGATTACAATGAAACATTACTTGTTATCATTTTATTGAATAATTTCTATGTGCTTCCAAACTTTTGAACGGTAGTGTAGTATATAGAACGGTACCCCAAGCTTTCTAGGTAACAAGAATAATGCTTAAAAGGTACTTGAGCAGTAATAAAAGTTATGGTTCTGGTTTACTTACTCCTAAAAGTGGATTAATCCATATCCACATAGTGTGTGCAAATATATACTTAGCATCCATGACAAATGTTTTAAAAATGTCTATTAGATACCTACCTAAATAGATTCGTCAAGATTTTAACTTTTGATCGAAAACAATTTCTATATCTCTGTTAACCTTATTTCTGTAGGTGCAGGATAACTTGAGAACGGTTTAAGATTAACTTAATTTAATATCCATTTTACATCTCGTATGTTTTGTCACTATATTTCCGAATTAACTTTATGTTTGACAAAGAGAGAGAAAAAGTATCTGACATCTGACTCTACAACGTCCGATATGCTAGCATACAAACGTTGTTGACAACCTACGCCCACGCAATAGCAAGTTCCCATAGGTGGTTATATAAACCGCATTTTTTTAAATAAATTATTCATAGCTGTAGCGACAATTATTTTTTTATAGTAAATATTTTATGTTTCCGTTATGAATGTCCACTGGCACTTTCTAGTACAGTCGACATCTTAATTTATAATGCAATATGCATATATCTGCATATCAGATGCAACAAGATTATCATATTAATAAAGGCTCTAAGATGTCGCATTAAATGGGATGGTGGAGCGATTTGATTTTAAGTTTAAAGTTTAAACGTAATTTTGTAGTGAGATAAAATAATTGAAATATTTACTTAAATACTTTAAGAAATAAAAATTTACGTAGTTACTTGTAAAAGTAGACACAGAATATTTATCTAAACAATATATGTATACAATTTCCATTCGAAATTGAAAATAGGTAGAAAAAAGCAAGGTTTTCAGATATATTTTCTAAAATTGCTAAGCTCACTATACAAGTATACTTCATACTTCAGTAAACTGTTAGTTCGTGACGTTCTTAGAAAGCTAGTTTGGAGATATTTTAAAAAAATACATAGATATAAATTTATTAGTTAGCATTAAAATAATGCGTTTAAAATTGCTGGAAAAAAATAATTATAAATTAAAACAACTTTATGTATATTACTATACTTATGAAAATTTTGAAGAGCCGGCAACGCTGCTGGCCGTAACACCGGCAACGATTCATTAGACTATTATTGTGCTTTGCATCTAATACATTGCTTAAATACTTATTCGGTCCACTGTGCCATACAATTTTTACGACGTCGTTAAAATGATTTACGACATTTGGAATTCTGACTTGTATAAGACGCCAGTGACGTGTATTTCAGCTAGGTTTATTAAAACAGACAATTTTTTGAGATTGTCTGGCTAAATGAGCATTATTTACAGCAAATTATATTACAAATATTAAGAGTTTTGTATGCAGGCTAATTTTAATCTCCTATATTGATTTGAATGAAAAAAATTATTTCACAATTTTCGAATTTATAAAAAAAATATCCACGCCCATGGAATCATAAAGTTGCACCGCTTTTTTTGTTCCCCAGGCGTATTTATCATTGTCAATTAAAAAAGAGAATGACTTTATACGTATATATTATTGTACTTTAGCAACTATGTTGCTAAATGTATTAAATTTTATCTAATAATGACACACTGAGAAATACATGTTATTTAATTCTTACCAGTACTACAATTTAATCTGTTGTATCAGAACTTAATATACAGGGGATGTTCGGGGATGCTCTATATATCTAAAAACACAAAAGCAGTCTATAGAAGGTTATAGGAGGTACCATAGGATGCAGGTTATAAGAGGACCAGAAAAACCCATATGTTCAAGCACACAATGCAAAAAAACATACACTATGTATTTTACAAATTTTTCAAATATCATTTACATACGTATACAGGGTGTTCCACTTAAGGCGATTTCTTCCATAACTCCGTTATTGTAAATTTAAGAAAAAAAATTCAAATCGAAATTGCCCAAATTTTGCATTCAGCAGTATAAGTAAAAAAAAGAAGTTATTGCTGTTGAAATAGCTGCAGAACAATGAAAATGATAAAGTAAATCGTAACGAATCGCACTGTCCAAACCGCATGTCTATTTTTTTGGTTTAGACGCTATTTACGTAGAGTGATATTTTTTCAAACTGTTTAATATCTCCAGAACGGTGGGTTTTAGGTACGGTCGGTGCCACGTATAAATTGACTTAAAATTTAATGTGCCATTCAGAAATGTACAAATATACAGGGTGTTCCATTTGAAATAACGAGGTTGTGTAGCGGTTACACAAAATAGATCACCCTTTATGATTACAAATATTTTACTAATATTCACCACAGCATTTTGGACAACTTTTATTTGATATATTTTCTTTTCTTAAATTTACAGTAACGGTGTTATGGAAGAAACTGTCTTGAGTAGAACATCCTGTATCTGCGTCAAGATGGTGGATTTATTTTGGAAAAGGGTAACATCAGTAACATCTTAAATGTATTTTATTATCAATTTGTCATTTTAAACATCAAGGATTTTCCTTAATTTCCTTTTAATTTGAATTACATTATAGTAATGTAGCAAAATATCATTAGGGAAGCTTAAAGAATGGATACCTGAAGCAGGCTACACATAAAAATCGACTCTGATTACCTTCAAAATCTTGTCAATTTTAGGTAGGTACTTAGAACTAGAGGACGTAATAGATATAGAAATATCTATTAGAAAATAAAGATAGAGTTATCCATAAATATTAATCGAAAGAAATAGAGAACATATTAGATATAGAAATATCTACTAGAAAATAAAGATATCCATAAGATTCCATATCAAGAGTTATCCATAAATATTAATCTAACTTTTAACTCATTATTGATATTTAAAAAAGGTCCGGTTTGAAAATTCAAAACTGTTTCTCTGAAACTAGAATAACCGGTTAAAAAAATCTCTATAAATAAAGAAATAGTTTTGAATGTTCAAATTTGATTCATTTTAAATATGCCTCTTTCATCCTCTACTACCCTTATTTCACCCCTTTACCAGGGTTCATATCACCAAACAAAAAAGATAGAAAAATATATTCTGCGACCTAAAAAAACCCTAAATAGTCAGTCTCCGGAAAATTTAACCGGTATCCAGAACCCTGTGTATTGTGTGCGTGGTCCTTTGAAATCACACCAGCGGCTTGCAAAACCTGCAAAAAACTTCGTAGAACACCGTCCCGTCCTTGAAGGTATCGTTTCCACCGCTCGGAAATCCCAAAAGTCGCCTAGACGCACGCGAAACCAGAAACCACCGGCCGGAATAAGGAACGAGCGCTCCTTTTCGCTGCGATAGCGCGATTTATCGCACGTCAAAACATTCCGCCGGCGGAAATGCAGAAACGGCGCCTCGACGATTGGCAGGAAGGCCGCACGAAGCGCTGCGCTAGGCGCCTTCCACGTTACCTGCGCGTCCTGCCGCCGCGATTGGCCGGGGCCCGCCCCCCAACCCCGGCCGCGCCACCCCATTGGTCTCGCCCTCCCCTCCGCGACTATAAAACGCGGCGCGCACCAGCGCGATGACCAGAAACCGCTCCGATCTCGCTTTGCGCGCTTGCCCGCTTTCACACGAGTGTCAGTTCAGTTGTTCTGTTGTTGTGTGTCATACTTTGACCAGACCGTCAAGATGAAAGCCGTCGTCAGTGCAGTGTGTGCCGAAAACGGTGTGGCCGCCGTGAGTGGTGGTAGAGTGTCGAAAAAGAAGGATATCGAGAACGAGGAGATCCAGATGTACCTCAGCAAGCTGAAGGACCTGGTGCCGTTCATGCCCAAGAACAAGAAGCTCTCCAAGCTGGAGGTGATCCAGTACGTGATAGACTACATCTGTGATCTGCAGAGCGCGTTGGAAGCCCACCCCGCCGTGAACGCCTTCGACGCGGCGGCGGCCCTTAGCCAGAAGAAATCGCAGGCGGCGGTGAGTCCCAGGCAGCCCCTGGGCGTCAGGCCGAGTCCCAACACCATCCTCGCTCCCTGCGAGGCGCCCGTCTTGCAGAACGTCACGGTAAGTGTCTCTGTTTCCGACTCTCAAACGCTGCCTCTTCTTCTTTGGAGACTCGACAAGAGTTGAGGATGTAGATTTTGTCACTCCTTGATGGAGTAGAGCTTGCCAGTTGATTCTCCAAAGAAAAATTGCGTTAAGAGTGTGTTCTAGATCAAAAAACAGTCGCAATAACAGTTGCTCTCAATTCGGTAACTCCGCTATTACGTCGGAAGGTGTTCTTATTTTTCTTTACGCAAGAATTCGGCTGTCGGTCCGGTGAAACTTCAACCGTCAGCACACCTGAGAGATTTCCCAACACCGACGCCTGTCGCAACCGAATCCGCGTTTCGCAACGCGGCTGCGGCGTTGCGAAAATGTGTTTGCACATCGCGAATTCGCGGCGCGTAAGAACGCAATACCGTTTCGCGGGCCCATTGTAGACGGGCAGGTGTGATTTAAAACGGGCCCATTGTCTGCCGCCACACACGCTTAATTGATAAAAAATTCATATTTGACCCGGGCCGCTCCGTATCCGGGATAGGTAGCCCATATACAGACACCTGGGCTCGGATGATGGGGTCCCACGTAGCGTTGTAACGGTCCCGTGCAGATGTGAGGCACACGTGCGCTCCCGGCCGCGCTTTCTTCGCATCACGAACAACACGGCCTATTGATCCGATCACCAATAATAAGTGTATTCATTCGCGGGTCGCCTGAGTCGCTCCCCCCGTCGAAGGAGACGAGGCTGTCGCCGCTTATCAGCGACACGAACACATGTTCCAATCGGGATAATTGTAAGGTCAGCTGTCTGGCTGCCGAGCACACATGGCCTTTTAGGGGTTCTAATTAATTTATGTCTGGGAGTATTACCCCTATGCCCGGCACCAGAAGGATCTCCCAGCTGCACCTCTACCGGGTTCACACGCGCTTTCAATGGATGCACGTGCACCGATTTGCGATGGATAAACCGTTATGTACATACACAGCCTTGCGCTATTCAATTAACCGACAGATGTGCGACTGTTTTTTCGACGTTTTCTTCCCGTTTGACGCTTGACTTACGGCCGATGTCTTTGTTGCAGACTCCTGAGGCGCTGACGCCGTCAGACAGGCAGGTGCCATCCTGCTGAGCCATCCAGAGTGATCATACATCGCAATGATCGTTGTCATCTCATTCCAATTCCCTATGGACACCGACGACGAGGAGGAGAGCCTCTTCTTCCTCATCGGAAGGCGATAGACGTCACCTCATCTACGCGTATATTAGGGAACGACTGATTCATCTTATTTATATGCAGAAGAGTGATCTTAGTAAATAGACGGCGTGCTTGGGACTGAGAGAAAGAGGACGAGATATAGTATGCGTATATACTTATAGAGAGAGCACTTAGTGATGTACCTGTTTATGTTGCAATTTGTTATTTAGATTTTATTTTATTGTTTTTTTTGTACATACTGTAAAAGAACGTCGGGTTAACAACAATCCTCATGGTGAAGGTGTCAAAGTTTTCCGCGAAATTTTGAAACTCCGCCGCAGATCACAGATTCTTTTCTGACGATGTAATTGTATTTGTGAGTTTTTTATTCTGTGATTTTTTTTAGTATGTAATTGTGTACAAACGACTACTTGTCTTGCGTCATGACCATTCTCTTCTGTCGGAGTCGCTGAAACGGTTGATGCGGTTTCTTGAACCTCTTCGACCTGTGTACATACAAGGCGACTTCGACCTGTGTACATTTTTGTTCTAGACAAAACTTTTGTAAATAGTTACCTATAGATATAGCAACTGAATGTTGTTAAAAAATTTATTATTATATAAAGATTTTTGATTTGAATTAAAATATGATTTTACGTAAAAGTTGTCTTTTATTCGCTAAGGTTGAATGCGGGAGATACAGGATTCCTATAAACGACAAATTTTTACAGCTCTAACTAAAAAATGGACACGCTGGTTGGATATTAATTATCTTTTAGGCGTAAAAAAATTGCGAAACGGCGAGTGTATACAAAACAATGAATAGGCAACAAACAGCTGGTTTTTATTACAAGTGTTGACTCTAATCTGAAGCAATAAAAACGAAACAATTAAAACAAAAAGACAATGGAACATACACGGTATTCCATCAGACTGATTTCCTACGCGTTCTATTTTAAACTTTTAAGCGATTTGGATTTATTAAAATGTTGCTTAAAACACAATCTACATAGCAAATGTCCCGTGTTTCAAAAATTATTAGCATGTACGAGGTGTGTAAATAAAGTAATGAGACTGGCAACATAACGCCCGTTCTAGCAACACTGAAGAGACGGGGCTTGGAAGGGCGGTAGGTTAACATATAATACACCTTCAGTACAAGTTTGAACTTGTTAGAGTTTGTTCTTTGTGGCTGTTTTCGTCAACCGGCTTTTTCTAGTAGTTAGTTTTAAAAATTAGTGACATTAATTTTGAGCAACGGCGTGCTATCAGGTTTTACTACGGACTAGGACACAGGCGTTTGAGTACGACCCAGAAACCAAGCGCCAAAGCATGAAATGGCACACTTCATGCTCTTCGAGACCCAAAAAAAGCAGGAATGTGCAAGTAGAAAATCAAATGCGTGCTAATTTGCTTTTTTGATAGCCATGGAATTGTCTTCCATGGAAGCTTCTTGAAAAACTTCGAAAAAGTGTCATGTGTCTAAGACCAAACATCAAGAATAACTGGATGTTGCATCACGACAATGCGCCTTGTCACACAGCCTTTTCAGGAAATGAGTTTTTAGCCAGTAAGAGAACATTCCTGGGGGCCTCAGCCTCCTTATTCACCTCAAGGGACGTCATTTTGGGACCATAGAAAAGATTCAACGACGAGATGACGGCTATTGCAGTATATGATTTCCAGCACTGCTATGAGGTATGGAAAAACCGTCTCCAGCGCTGTGTGGTTTCTCAAGGAAGTTATTTAATCATTACTTAATTTACACACCTCATATACCCTATATTTACTCATAAAAAAAATACTAATATTAAGTTTGAGCTCTGCATAAGAACAAAATTCATTTTTTTGTCAAAAAAAAAACATTATCTCTGTTTAAATCTATCGTATATGTGTGACATCAAACGTTGGCCGGTTGTAAAAAATGGATAAATTCGACACTTTTCTTATTCCCTCACTACCTTCAATTCATATGCTGTTGCTTCTTATCTGTAGTCTTACTTCCATATATATCCTTTTTCATTACTGGCCGATATCTGATGTAAACATACGATATAAGTGGATATAATTAAGTATCAGTTACAAATATTTTTTTTAATACAAAAAATATTTGTGTGTTAATGACTATTTGCTTATATCAAAGAATATTTATTAGATTCAAAAAAACTTTTCTGTGTAGATTGTTACATACAGTAATGGTCAAAAATGCGGAACCATTTAACACTTCTGTCCATGTTTGTGTAAATGATACATTCAATACTTTTTAAATAATACAGAGACAGGTTTCCCAAGCTTAATTCGAGAAAACGATGCAGCATTTTATCTAGTAAAATGCCAAAACGCAAAATAAACATTTCGTTGAGTAGTTAATAATAATTAACCTCTTCGACCGCTATTTTAAATATCCTCTTGACGTCACACGAAAAATATTTATGAAAATCTTTAAAAACAAATTAAAATCGTCCGACAAATACGACCGATATATAACATAGATTAGTTTCTGTTGTTGCTACACAATATATCAAATAAAGGTGGGTTTTGCGTTATCTTCTTTAGTTTATATGTACTCAGTCGTCACACATCATAAGATTTATAATATTTGAAGACATTGTGTAAATTCCGATAAACTTTGAAGTAGTTTCCCAATAAATATAGACGCAACTAAGGAACCGGAGCAATGTACTTCTCGACAATTTAATGGGAAAAGTAGGCAGTTGTGTTACTCTATTTCCATTCTAAATTGAAAATAGGTAGAAAAAAGCAAGGTTGTCAGCATAGGTATAAATTTATTAGTTAGCATTAAAATAAAGCGTTTAAAATTGCTGGAAAAAATAATTATAAATTCAAACAACTTTATGTATATTACTATACTTAAGAAAATTTTCAAGAGCCGGCAACGGCGGCTCAGGCGGCTGGCCGCACAGAGTAAAACCACTGGCGGTAACACCGGTCAACGAGATTATTAGACTACTTTGCATTTAATACATTGCTAATACTTCTTCGGTCCACTGTGCCATAAAATTTTTACGACGTCGTTAAAATGATTTACGACTTTAGGCACTCAACTTGTTTAAGACGCCAGTGACGTGTATTTCAGCTAGGTTTATTAACACAGACAATTTTTTGAGATTGTCTGGCTAAATGAGCATTATTTACAGCAAATTATATTACAAATATTAATAGTTTTGTATGCAGGCTAATTTTAATCTCCTATATTGATTTGAATGAAAAAAATTATTTCACAATTTTCGAATTTATAAAAGATATATGCACGCCCATGGAATCATAAAGTTGCAAGGCTTTCCCACGTATTTATCATTTTCAATTAAAATTAGAAGGACTTTACATACGAGAATAAGAGAGTTGCAAGAAAAAACTCCCAAAGGAATTGCTGCTTCCATATGTTTTTCCAATTTTCTATATTTATTCTCAAAAAGTCGTTAAGGTCTAAGGTGTAAAAGTATAATATTTCTCTACATCAAAAGCAGTTGGTTCTTGGCTTAATATCAGTGGCGGTTGGTGATATTTCAGTTAGCCATATTTTGAAAACGACGCATGGGACCCACTTCACTTTTTAGGTGATAACTATACACCTCTTACAGAGAGGATTTATGGTGAAAAAACCGTCAGCAAAGTTTGCGAAAAAATTTTCAAAAAAACTGCAGCACGCCCTAGGATCTCAATAACGCTATGTGGAATATTTGGAGTATATTTTTTTGAAAAAAAAAAAAAAAAAAAAAATCAAGTCATCACCTAAAAAAGTGAAGTGGGTCCCATGGGTCGTTTTCAAGATATGGACAACTGAAATATCACCGCCACTGCGTAATATAGTGGCCTCAATTAGTTCCATCCTAATAATCATCAATAAAATAATCAAGATATAGATAACAGGGAAGTAGTAGATAATACATATAATAGAGTTGACCAAATTCAGAGAAATATGCATGTTCGATGACTACTTGAATATGATCAGCCATCAGGACCAAAAAATAATAAGCATAATGTTTTGACAATACAAGAAAATTCGCCGTGCAATGCATTCTGGATTTTTTTGTGCAAAAGCCACCAGAGCTCCAACCAATCAATTCTTTAGAAAAATGTAGTGATGTCACCAAAGGGGGCACCTTAACTATGACTATGGAAGGCCAGCACTCTCCCATCTCATGGGATCAGGTCTCATCCACCAAATATTCCCATACTGACCCCGACACTACTTTGTGACGTTTTAGGGTCGGTATTTCTTGTCTACTGTCTGTGTATAAGTTTATTTAATTACCTGTAATGTTCTTAAAGTTAATTTCTTTGGCAACTATGGTCGTTCTACACGAACTGAGAGAGCATTTCAGTTTAGAGTTTAGTACAACTCCTTCCACTGTTCAAAAATACTGACAACAACGTATTATTCGTTGAAAACGTATCATCCTTATTACGACACATTTCATCGGCAAACTCTATTTTGGGAGCGTATAGAGAGGGACCCCCAACTAGACAAGATTTTTGAATTTTATTTAAGAGGAGTTAAGCAACTAAATAAAATTCCGAACAAAATGTCCAATTGTTTTTAATTCGGTTTCTGAAAAATAAATCAACTCCACAGCGAAAATATTTATTTAATTGAGAATCCCTTTCTTTCAGTGTAACAAACACCGCCTAATCGAATTTTTGCGACGAAAATTTTTTTTCAAAGCCAACTCTGTGCCAAAATACCTGCAACGATTTACGCATTTAGCAAGCTTTCGAAACGCATTCTGCCAGTTATCGTCGACGGTTCGGTATTTCCTATCACGTTTCCGCATGCGGGTTAGACGTGACGTCACACACGGAAGTGGAAAAAACGGTACTTCGGCCGCAGAAGTGATACCGCCCGGACCTTCGAAACCTAGTTTTCCGCGATATCTTCACCGCTTCCTCGACTAGTTCAACGCTCTGCGCGTCGTTCCCATGGCAAACCGAGTGAGTAGAGTACCTGCCGTGGGAACCGTTAGGACGGTGAAAAACGGCTCGGATTGTGGAAAGGGACTATAGCACTTTCGGCGTAGAATTGTATAAACTGGACACATTTGTCCACAAAACCGAAAAATGAGACAGATATTTTAATCAACTCCTGATGATGCCAACGCGTTTGACGAAATGTGAACGTCGAATGTAGTGTGGTTTTTAGATTTTTAAGAAAACGTGTAAAAATATTTGTACATACATTAACCCTTAGTAGTCACACTTTCCCAGAAAGATGTAATAGTCAGACTGGGTACATCGGACCCAGACGTCTTTAAATTGTTATAAATAATTAAATAATGCATTTTAAATAATTTGAAAAATTCCGGGTTATAATTTGAACCTATTTTAATGGAAAAAAAGTCGGTTGTAAATGAAAAATAAATTTTTAACAATGCAAAAAAAATATATACAAAAAAAAAACTTTCGAAAAATGACTTATTTCACAAAAATTGCAATCTTTTGTAATTTTTAACTTAAAAAAAAATCGTTTTACAATCTTGAAACTATATACTTTTAAGGAAATTCAATGTTTTTTGTAGCCGTTTCAAAAAGTATGTATAATATTTAGCAGTATGACGGAGCGATTTTGAAGGAAAAAATGAAACGCTAACGCATAACGCATAAAACCCATTTTTTTCTATTTTACTGGGCAGTATTCGAGGTCAAAAAAGGGCTTAGGTCCCCTGGACCCACAGTGACTACTAAGGGCTAAAAAAGTTCTGGACAAAAGGAACGTGGCGGTGTTAAATGGAATAGTTTAAATGTGAATTTATGTAGTTGAGAACTACTCTACTGCTTCCAAATCTAAAATGTATTCATTATTCTAAATTAAATGTCACTCGACGAAATAATTACTACAGAGATGGACTATAAATTTCAAATAAAAGACACCATCGATGTCATTTTTTTCATAAATAGAGAAATTATAATACACTTGACGAGATTTTCGCCAACTACGTGGACATCATCGGGAGATAAACCGATACCAATTATACTTTCACTTGAATACATGGATGTGAAAGTGATAAATATTTTAAATTATAAATCAATTTTATAAATATGAATATACATATCAATATAAGCCATAATTTTTCAAAAAACATGTGTATTATACAGTGTACACCCATTTTTTTGGCAACAACATTGAAACTGTTGCTTCAACTGAGTTGAAATTCTAGAGTTTGGCAATGTCCATTGAACAATGGATATTGCTGAATTTCAATAAGATGATTCCACATATTCCAATTGAATTATCTTATTTATGGAATTAATCACCCACTGATATTCTTTCTAATACTGAAGCCAATCTCCCAAAACTTTGACTTACATCGAGCAATGGTTCCAAATTTATGGTAAAAAAAAATAAGTGAAATTATCTTATTAAAACAAACTGGATATAGTAAGAATAGGTGATAACTACTAGTTTCTTTAAGAACGTATGTCTTCCAGAATGATTCCTATGCCTAATTATAAATTCATTGGGTTGAAGACTCGCCCTCCCAGGTTAGTTACTCTTAACGCTAATTGATAACATGTTGAGCCGCTTGCTTTTAATCGCGTGTCATTTAGGTATGTACACGACTACGTTCTTGTTCTTGTCGCAGATACAGGACTACTTACTGTTAAATAAAGTAATGGATTAGCTCACTAAAAGTAGGGATCTCGGTAGGTACTGGCCAGTTACGTAAATTTCAAGCTACCATTGAAAGTATTAGCTGCTGAAAACATCAGAGTTGAACTACCTCCTCAACATAAGATGAAACAAACAACGCTTGTTTTAAAATTTACTAATACAAACAATCCCATATACAGGATGTTACTCTCTAAAAATTCTGCAATATCATTGCATCGATCGGGATTTCGATTAGTTCACAATAGGACCACATCTTTATGTAAGCATTTTTGGCAATATCTAGACTCTATGACAAAAAAAATAATGGTAGTACTAATAAGTATTAGATTTTTTTAAGCCATAACACTGTGGAGTATGAGTTCATATCTGCAAAACTAACATAATAGTATTTGATACTGCATCTGTTTTTTTTTATTTGATATGTTTGAAAATTGCTCACAACCAGTTCGAATATAGAAGAATATGAAGTCTGTTCTGGCGTTCCCCAGGGATCTATTCTTTGGTCACTTGCTTTATGCATCATTATGTGTTCCGCAGCTATTTTTAAAAATTTTAAATATCCATAAATATCATTTTTATTTCTCAGGCATGTGCTACATTTGCAGGTATCAACTTTATATACAGGGTGTCCCAATATTCCGTGTACAACGAGCTACCACATTCTCCTGACGTCAAAATAAGTCTGGTTGAATGTGAAAAGGACGAATTAGTTGTTCAGTGAGAACTCCGTTTATTGTACTTTTTTGAAACTCTGACTTGCCTCTCCAATAATCTGACACCTAATTCAATTTAAACAAATTTCTTCATTTGGGGTGACTTAAAACAGAAAGTTTACTCTATGAGTATTGTGAACGAGGAACAAGTGTGGAACAGAATTCAAAATGCCGTTCAAGAATTGCAGAACGAGGAAACCCTGAGAAGAGTGCACTTTAATTTCTTACGTAGGATTGATTTCTGTATTAATGAAAATGGAGGTCATTTTGAACACCTAATTAAGTCAATAAATGATTATTTAAGTTTGTTTATTTCGCTTTCGTCCTGAAATCAATTTTAAAGTGAAATCAATTAAATCGTATTAGAATAGACAATGATGTAATAAAACATGAATTCAGCGAAAACAGTAAGGAATACAAAAATATTACTAGAGAGAAAATTTGTTAAAATATTGCTTATCTTTATGAAAAAAATTTATATGAAACGTGGATCCCCCCACCAAACAATATACGAGCAGGTTGCTTTAAGGGCAGAGATAGTTTTCGCACCCTGTTAATGGAATAACTTCAATTCAAGTGTCAAAATGTGCTATCTGTCGGAACATACTAGCACACAAAATTTCATTAAGTTCATACAGGGCGTTACTAAGTTATTGGCAAAAAACTAAAATTGTATGTCAACTTGGACGGCCTCTAGCGGCTAAACGAGACAACTTGGTATATAGGTAAGTTTATTTAAATCGACTTATTTTGACGTCAGGAGCATGTGGTAGCTCGTTCTACACGGAATATTGGAACACTCGGTATAATCAAACAATTTTTTGGTTACTATTCCACAATAATATAAGCATGTGGAAAAAATTCTGCAAAAATTTATTTCAAATCAAATTAAATTAAATTGAAAAATACAGTTTTTTTCATTAGGTCACTTCGTTAGTGAGTTTAATATGTTTAGTGTAAGGTTGAGTGGAAGAGTTACCTTGGCTAAACTTGGCCTACACTATAGTAAGCGAAATTTTGTTGTCAAACTTTTGACAAGTGACTGTCACAATTGTAAAATAAATAATGGCTGTCACATAATGTGACAAGAAATGTGAATAGAAAAAAATAAAGAAAAAATAAACTATACTAAAACCATGTATTCCCATGTTTTCGAGGTCGCTCTTTCGAATGGAATCGTTAAAATTTGCAAAAAAAATTGATGTAACCTTCAATTTTTGACAAAAACTATTGACAAATTTTGATTTGAATTTTGAAATTCTAACATCAGGGTCGTGATCAGCGACCCCAAAAACCCCTAAAGTACTAATACTTTTTCAAGATTCTTCTTTTGTGTCAATGATCCCGCAACTGGTAAAAAACGAGAAATATCGCCCTTTGAATTTTGCCATATCTAGTTATTTTAACCTCAAAAATGAGAAAATTAAATTGTTCTCATTGCGTTTCCTTCAAGTACACGTCTCGAGTGCATGTTTGTATTGTTTTTGAGTAGTATAAAGGACGATAACATAGCTGAAATTGCGATTTAAAAAAAATATATCTTGAAAAAAACGCGTTTTTTAATAGTTTTTGTTAAAAATTGAAGGTTACATCAATTTTTTGCAAATTTTAACGATTCCATTCGAAAGAGCGACCTCGAAAACATGGGAATACATGGTTTTAGTTATTTTTTTTTAGTTTTTCTATCAGTAATATGAGCCTCTAAGTTCATGTCTCTTGACAGTGCACTTGGGCGTTAAAGGGTTAAGAATAGAAATACATATTTTTGGCTTGACCAACTTTGATGACGTTTTTTTTTTGAATGGCTCAATATATTGTCTTAGTTTGAATATTTTAACAGACTTTTGTGTTAAATTTTTTTATTTTTCTAAAATGTTAATACTACTACTGTTATAAAAAATTATTCATGTTAAAATGCTACAGAAGAACCAAGATTTTTTAAAAGCTCACCCAGTAAATATGCCTATGATCTATACACGCAGTGAACAGCCCGTTTATCATGCACTCATATTTCTAAAAATACAATATAATGGCGTGCCAAATACTTTATTACTTTAATATTCATTGTCTAACTGAAATACCCTTCGTGATGGCACAAATTTGTCTCAATCGACTAGACGCACGTCAGTATTATGTAAATAAGACGATTTATTATCATCACGGCAACTTCGGTATTGTATGAAGCTGTCGTGCCTTTTCACGATGCGTTTTCTCCTTATTCTTTATGTGCAAATTACCCATTTTACTATTGACAAGTGTTGCTAATCGGGAATATAAAAAAGCTGACATTTCGCATTCGGAGAATATAATGAAACCGTTGTTGAATAATTTTGCATTAAACCGCGATTAGTTAGCTGAATTGCAAGGTGACAATTCTGAATGTTTAATAAATGTACCCGTTCTCTACTGGGCGAGTCAGAAATTAGCGGTACATTTGCTGCCGCCCAAAGGAGACAAAAATGTTTTGCCCTATGAAGCCTTAGCTACCAGATCGAGGAAAAAACTGCTGCAATATTTTAACGTCTATCAAACCATTCAAAAAAGAACTTCGACAAATATGACCGAGCAAAAATGTACGTTTGTTTTGTTAATTTTGGAAAAATAAGTTAATGTCAAGTCATTTCAATTACTTTTGCTTGTGTCATTAAGAAACGAGCATAAAACTCGTTTATTATCTATCAATGCCAGAGGCATAAACGACCTTATTACCGCAAAATTTGTTGTTTCGTCCACTGCCAGCCACATAAATTGATTACGTACATATGTCTTCTTTGATATTTCCCATGACACGTTGATATGTATTCTGTAAATATGTTTTACGCAATGTATGGCTACGTAGGTTGCTAGGAAAGTTTTGTCGTACTCGGCAATCATCGTTGCGAACGAAACAATAGAGGCACGATTAGGTGTGGTACCTTATAAGGTGCGCACGCACGAATATTCATTTCATTCGCTTCAGTAATTACAGAGCAGTCACAGGAGATATGTAGATAGATCGCAAAATGTCCACTCTGGAGAGACGTGATTATCGTGTAATTTTTTTTTACAATTTTCGACGTGGGTTAAGTGCCGAAAATTGTTTCGAAAAAATGTCTGGAGTATTTCATAAGGAATATCCTTCCTTAAGAACTATTCAACGGTGGTACAAACAGTTCCAGCGGGGCGTATTCACTTTGGATGACGAGCCCCGTGCAGGACGATCCGCAGATGTGACTACACCAGAAAATGTTGCTGCTGTAAGGAATCTGCTTGAGCAAAATCGTCGTTGACGTATCGTCAGATCGAGGAGACTTTACACCTTACTGCACCAGTAATTCAAGGAATTCTTCATGACCGATTGAATGTGCGGAAGGTTTGTTCACTTTGGGTGCCACATTCGTTGAATGACGAGCAAAGGGCAGAGCGGGTGCGATGGTGGCAAAATACATTAAAACAGTTTCAATGTGGGCGGTCTCAACATGTAAATTCCATCATCACAGGCGACGAAACATGGTTGTATTATTATGACGTGCCTAGAAAATGGCACAACAATGTTTGGGTATTCGAAGGGGAAGAGCCGCCCCAGACTGTTAAACAATCGCGTTCGGTCGGCAAAAGAATGATCGCTGTGTTCTTTGGTAAAAGAGGAATTATTCAAACTGTGACACTGGAAAGGCAAGTTACAGATACTGCAAACTGGTACACCACTATTGGTTTGCCTCAAGTTTTAGAAGCTCTTAAAAACCTTCGCCCACGGACACGCATGGACAGCTGGTTCTTGCATCATGACAAAGCGCCTGCACACCTCGCCTCAAAAACCGTGGAATTTTTTAACTCAGACGGGAATTAAAATTTTAAGTCATCCACCCTATAGCACCGATCTCGTGCCCTGTGATTTCGGATTATTTCCTTTTGTTAAACAAAAATTGAAAGGGCGTCGTTTTTCGACGGATGAAGAGTTACTAAGGTCCTGGCATGAGACTTGCGAATTAATCCCGCAAGGAAAATGGGAGCACATATTTGACGACTGGTTTCACCGCATGAGGAAGTGTATTGACTGTGATGGCAAATATTTTGAAACATTGTAAATAATAAAGTTATACGACAAAACTTTCCTAGCAACCGCGTACAAGACGGACTGGAAAATCGGACACATATTTGGCAAAAAAACGTCTTAAGTAAATATTGTCGACCACGTTCCACGCAAGGCTACATTCGCAAAACATTATGTACAAATCGAACCAAAATTCCTCTTTTCTAACCGCACCAGGTATATTTTTTGTGGATATTCGAATCTAAATGTCTTTTACACTCTCGGCGATCACGAAATATATATCGACGATGGCAAGGAATACATTAAATATGTAACTGTCATTCGTAAAATCCTTGTAATTTTCAATCATCTTTTTAAGTCTATTCAAAAATGGTAACGACTTTGCCATTATAGAAATAAACACAAAATCAGGTAATATGTAAATACAGTACACGAATTCACGAGTGACGGTCAATTTCAATGCGGCGGTCGACCCGTTTACACCGCCGGCAGGTAGCTATCGGAATAGCTCTCCATCTTACGGAGAAAGTGTATTACGAAGTCCCGGGTTCCCACGAAGACTTCGTTCGGGATAACATTCTACGCACGGACAGTGGTGTGGGTATACAGGGGCAAGAAATATGCGCTTCAAAAATACGGTTTAAACTTTAATTATTATAGAGTTGTATAGTGCCGGCTCTGTGTGACAGCATACTTTCCCGGACCTTAGTAATAACAATGTAAATAATAAAAACAACAGTTAGTATTCAAAGATGCAAAAAGCTTTAATGAATAAAAAATGTTTAGCAAAATGTACAAGTTTAATAAGATGCAAGTCAATAACGTATTCTAACAATTATGATGCTGTATTATCTCCTTATTTCAGAAGGAATTTAAAAACAAATTTTATCGATATGCAAATTTTGGAAAAGACCAGATGTTTGGCAAAATATAAAACTAGCATTTATTTACTAAAGCCAAGGTTTTCAACAGTGAAAAACACGGCTCTGTCTGTACATTAATCCTTTATTCAAATTGTTCTTTAAATTTATTGAAGTAGTTCCAAAAAGCTCTTACCTCTACTACTCATATATAGCTCAATCTAAAAACAGTGATATTGTGTATCAAAAGCTTTAGTAACACAAAAATTTTAGGTGCTCTGATTCAAGAACCTTTTCCTTAATACTGCATTGTTTTTTCTCTTTACGGTGTCAAAACGAGAATTCGAACGGAATTTTCCAGATACAAATCGTCATCTGCTAAGTTAGATTTTATTTATAGAACTTATTGCACTGTAGATCACCGCTTTATGTTATCTTGCACACCTTCACAATGCGATAAGAGCAAATAGCGTTCAGAGAATTAACTTCGATTATTGGGATTAACAGAAAAGTCGTTAGGTATACGTACAACTGCGTATTAACCTATAATGTTCTAAAATACCACAATAAATATTTCTATTTTTTTTTTCGTGTGTAAGATACGTTTTAAAATATAAATAAGTATTTTAAATGCAGTATAAAAAATGTCATTGCTGATATTTGCAAAGGCGATTTACTTAATTAAAAAAGTGATACTTTGTATTTAATATGCAAACAAAGTAATATAAAAATAATTTCCATTTACTATTATTTGTCACCAGAAATCACAGATCCGGAATTCGACCTTATTAGATCTTATCAGTGTGACACACCTATAGAGAACAGTCATATGTCAATACTTTACTTTCCTAGCAAGGAAATAAACCCTCTTTCATTGTTATTCTTTAAATAGCTTCTTCAACTTGTGGAATACCTCAAGGATCAGTCTTAGGACCTATTCTATTTTTAAAATGTATTTATGACTAGGGTCCGACGTTTTTTTTAATACGGTTTGCGACAGTGATGTCAAATTTTGGAGTAAAATCTAAGATCAAATCTGCCTTTTCCGCTGTTGGAAAATAACTCTAAAATATTTATTTAAGACCACATACTTATTTAAAAAAATGGAAGGCGTTTCTCAAAAACACAAACCTCAAATTAATATTATCTCCGAGACAAATCTATTATCAGAACACAATTACATCTTATAACTGACAGGACTGATAAGGATTCCAACCAATCGAACGAAAATTAAGTACATCCGAACTTGAACTGGGATATCTCGACAACATTTGGAAATAACTGGTACACACAGGTGTAGTAATTTACCTGTATATTTACTTAAAATAAATTAACCTTTATCTGGGCTATTTTGAGAATTTAAAACACCTGTGGTTGTTTTATTTCGAAATCATATTGTAGTAAAGCTGTTGGAGTCATAGGCGGCATTCAAACATGTAATTAGGGATATTTATTCCCTAATATGTTTATTATAACTTCAGTTCAAACGTTTAGTCCAGTTAAACCATTAAGGCCGCTTTACAGTTCGCAATTTTTTTCGTTGGCTTTGAAAAATTGCAGCAATTTTTATTGCGCGCACGCGTATTTGTGTTTATTTATTAAGAAATTGTCCAAACCGACATCAATACGCGTGTGCACAATAAAAATTGCGAACTGTAAAGCTGCCTATAGTTATTTCGGTGATATATGTGGATTTCATAGCAAACAGCGGACTTATTTATTACGTATATACAGCAGATTAAAACTTTTGAGTTTTTTATCTCTATTGATTCAAGTGAGTTCCCGTTTTTACTAACTGGCGATCAAGAAGTCCCATATTTACCATATTCCTAAAGTTTAGCTTTTGAAATATATTTCGCCTTTTCAAAACATGGTAGAATATATCAATAAATACCTCGTGTATTTAAATCAACAAAAGGTCTTATCAATTTACGAGACATTTAAGTATTATTTAAGTTCACACGAACTTAAATGGAAATCTTTACACGCAGTTTGCTTGATAACCGTACACTCAGGTGTATTATTTCATCTGTTTACTTTAAAAAAATTAATAACAATAATCTTTATCTCAACTCGTAGCACTATGATACGCAACATTATGATACGCAAAGAGACACCTGTGTCTGATCCTGTCGAAATCACAATTCGTAATTCTGATTTGCCATAGGCGTCTCGTTCTGTATAAAGTTTACGTCAATCTACGAATTTTAAAACAGATTCCGAATATATATGTTTTAAAATTTAATTGAGACCTTTTAACACAAATATTACAAAGAACTTTAAATGTGAAGATGTATTATTAAAAATCAAATAATCCTAATATTGAGGCTCAATGGTTTCTAATATGGCTGTTCGGAAAGACTAAAATTTGTTTTGAAAAATTTCATTTCTTACTAGCTCATGTGACTCATATACATATGTAAGTTCACAGAAACTCAGACATTTTACATTTATGTTGTGAAACATCGAAGTTTTCAAAATAATATGAATTTTTTTGAAAAAATGTTTAAACTAAAATGTGCCTACAGATATCTTCGCAAGACTGCCTTACGATAATTTCAATAAAAATTTTTATGCTAAAGAATTTGTGGGATGTTCACTTTCGAACAAATAAAATAGAGTAGGTGCCCCCAGTTTGAGTCACTGACTTAACCCGTTTCGGCAGAAAACGCCACTCCGGGTACATCGCTCTTCAGCGCTTCATAACTAATACTATTTGCGACGGAAAAATTTGACAGGGACATATTTTTAAAGTTTAAGATGTGCCCTTTCCGATGGTGTCCATGAAATTCCTCCAAAAAATTATTATTCATGAAAAAAAAGCAGTTTTTTTTAAAACACGATTTTTTTGCACATTTTTTTGTAATCAAATTTTCAAGGGGTTTCCGGTCTGCAATGGACCTGGAACCTCACTTGGAATAAATGTTTGAACTTTAAGTATACGTGGTTTAAAGATCGATTTTTTCCCTTATGCGTTCAAAATGGCGCCTGAACTGCAAAATTTTTCTGTCGCAAATAGTATTAGTTATGAGGCGCTGAAGAGCGGTGTACCGGGAGTGGCGTTTTCGGCCGAACGGGTTAAAAGAGATATATCTCTTTGCACAGGACAGTAGTATCATTTGTCTTTCTGCTATTGCTGCCGGCATTAGACATGTATCTAACTGATGACAATAACAGCGATGGTACACCTCATCTATTGGTATATACAGACGAACGTGGGTAGTGGCACCATCAGCAGATTGCCATTTCTACAGGTTGTCCCTGACAACTTCCGTTCCCAATTCGTTTTCGATAAACCTTACCAAGAAATTATGGATAAACATATCATTCAGCATGCTACAAATCGATCAAAAATGGCCATTACCGCTACAGAGATAACCTGCAATCAGATAGCGAGTAAAATTTATTAAAATCTGCACAGATGGTAGACAGCCGTTACTGACCCTACAGAGCTACAAAACAATGACAGGGACAACAAAGGAATGTTATCAAGCACTTGTGGATGCACAAACAACACTTCTGCTTGCAATCTCTGACAACAAGGAATGTAAGAGGTTAGCAAGGGAAGCCTTCAGCCAGAGCATTTTCGGTCCGAGCTCTCCTATCCCAATACGTATCACTTCAATAATTCGATAGATTAAAGAAATCACCTGGGTGAAATTATATAAACCAAGGGATAAAACAAAGAGCTGCCAATTTGCTAGGAAGCTTTTATGATCTAAGCAAAGAAGAGGCAATGGTATATATAGCGATGACCAAAAAGGATCTTCGTGGTATATAACAAGCATTTTCAATGGAAATGTCAGCTAAAAAAACACCCCCACAACTTGGCGCTAAATGAAACATCCCTTTATAGAAAATGACAACAAGAACAGACCGTGCGACATTTACTGTACAACTGCTTCGCCGTCTCATCAATAAGGGAATCCACTGGGTGAACGCCGGCCATCATCCTTGGGCAATATAAGGAATATCCCTTAAGCAACGTAGTCGCCTTTTTTAAAACATTAAGATGATTATGGCTGAACTTTCAAGTCAGGAAGCACAAGGGACCCTATGAAGACCATCCCCCACCACGCCTCTAAAATACCAGAAGCAGATTATTTTTGTAATTCTTGATTGAAACTATATGTACACCTATATTCTTAAAGACTTTAAACGTTTTAAACATCTTCCTTCTACAGTCATTATTTAGGAAAATTTAGGTGTATTCTTCCTGATGTCTCCAATATATTCATAAACAGTTTTTGCTGCATGATAGTTTATAACATTTTATGATTAGAACAATATATATTTACTTCTAATATTAGTTCTAACCTACGCCCATGACTTCACTAAAACAAAAAAAAGAGAATGTACGTGTTGATGTCGATGAGCCATTTAAATCGTACTCATGTTTCCAGATGATAAAACCACTTTTATTATATTACAAAACGATACATTTACCTGTTAAGCACAGGTATTCGGCAAATCTGTTTTAAAACGGTCACTTATATGACTGTTAATTTTCGAACACCTGTGCTAGATCGTAATTTTTATTGCACTCAACGTAGGGACTAGGGACTTAATGATAATATACCGAGAAATTACCAGGTACCAACATTAATTACTAAAACTCCTTTAGGTAACGTTTTTGTTGCACGGAAAATTGTTTTTCGTGTAAGATAAAAACATTAAAGTTTTACAAGAATGTAATTACCTACGTGTTTTTCAAAATTGCGAATTAGAGGGCAAAAGGAAAGGGTAGCTATATGAGACAAATTTCACTTTTTGGGCTGTAACTAGATATGATTTTAAATGTCCTAATTATAAAAATTACCAAATATTTTTTTTCTATGGGGAGCGCTTCTGTGAAACCATTTTTTAAAACTCTCTGAAGATGTTTCAATAGAGAAAACAATTGCCCAATTTAGGCCAATGAATTCCTAATTTGGATTAGTTGAAAAATGATGGTGAAAATTATTGCAAATTTTTGCAAAAATGAAGGTTGCAATTTTTTTTAATAACTCTCAGACTATAACTCAATGTGGTTTTTCCTTTTAATTTGCCACCTATTTAAAAAGTTTATTTCTTGATATAGAAAAAAAAAATATTGCAAAAGACAAGGTTGCAGGATTTTTCCTGAAAATGTTTAATATCAACATAAAAAAAAACAAAAGACGCCTCTTAAATGAAACACCCTATATTTTGTTACATTTTTTAAATCAACTTAATGTCCACATTCAAAAAATATATAATATATCTATGATTGGACTAGCCGTTTTTGAGTTATGAATTTCGATAGAAAATCTTTCTTTTGTGTTAATTTACTATATATTACTGTTACAATAATATCAGTTAATTGTATACGACAAACTATTCATATTCTAATTATTATTCCTTGTATACCACAAATAATGATTTTTATCACATATATATGACAGACTATCGATCGAGCACCGAGCCACCGTACTCTCTCCGTATTCTCTCCGAGCCACCGTAATTTTCGCATTTCGCGCGCGTGGGCACACAATTTACCAGCCCTCGTTTTTAATCTGGCTTTTTCGGTGACTGGTAAAGTTTGGCGAACGATTGCATACACAAGACGTCGTTAAATCGATCGAAAATCAGCTGAACGGGTCTCACTTGTTGAGTGACCGTTTTTGTTTATTTTCTTCGCTGAAGATGTGTGTTATTACTGTTTTTGATTGTGAAACGTTTAAAAATGAATTCGGTTGACTTTTTATTGACTAATAAAGATATTACATACGAGATCCGAACGGAAATTAAACGGTTAGGAAGGCCGATACCCGATTTGATTATTTCCAAAACAGACGTAGGAAAATCGCAAAATTATTGACGAAATTTTAATAGTAGTGTCTACGACAGATTTAAGTGGTTATGGCGGTGTCCTAAAAGAAACAAACTGTTTTGTTTTATTTGTTTAGTGATGGGTGGCAACGGAAGTGCATGGACTCAAGAAGGGGTGAGTGATTTAAAACATTTAAATGAACGAGCTAAGAAACATGCTAGCTACAATGAAAAACATTTACATAACATCTTAGATTTTAGTGTGTTGGTAAAGGTAGACATAAGGCAACAGCTTGATAATGCTTATCGTGAAAATATAAGACGTTACAATTAAAATGTGGATAAAAACAAACATATTTGAAACCAAATAATGAATTGTAAAATTTTATAAACAATAAGGATAGGCGAGCTGATTTCCTCTACAAATAACGGTAAGATACCTATATCAATTTTTTTTCACATGTTGCGACCCATTATTTTAATATATTTATGCCCTCAATATTCGTGATTAAATATTATTTCAAAAAGCTACCAAAACCCAAAAATTATTCTTGTGAAAGTCTATATTATTGTATAAAAGAATTTTTCATTGAAATTCTGAGTGTCAGTAAAACGCACGACTGAAATTTTTAAAAATTTTCGCCTGCGGCGCCATTGGTAGCTAATGAGTAATCCTACTGACACACCCTGTGCCCACCCACGTAACACACCCACGAGCCGCCACTGAGTTAATGTATCTCTAACGTTCTCTATTTTTTCCTATTTATAATGCAATGTTATCTTACCATTTATTTGTTTTGTTTTCCGTAATGATCCATGGCCAGTGCGATAAAACTTCCCTTTTTTTATGTCGAATACGTTTATGTACGCCACCACGCACAGCTAACTAGGTGGAATTATTTAAAGTGAAATAGCTTCTTAAAAACAGGTGGTGCAAACATATACATATGTTTGCACCACCTTGAAATTAAGTTGATTTAAAAAATGTGACAATATATAGGTTGTTCCATTTAAAAAATAACTAAAGTCAACCGATCGTTTTAATAATGTTTTTTTGGTTAACATATTAAACATTTTCAGGAAAATTCCTGCAACTTTTATATTAATCATTTTTTTCTATCCCAAGAAACAAACTTTTTAAAGAGATGGCAAATTATAAGGAAAGACCCTGTCCATCTACTCAACGATTTTTAATTGAAAAATGCATATTTTGCTGTACTGCTACAATTTTGCGCTGTATAAATCCGGGTAATCATGTTATGGTGCCCAGCAGTATACAAAATGAGTGGGTCTGTACTACAAGCATCTTGTAAATAATCCAAGAGCAATGATTCAATAAAATATAATTTTAAATTTACAATGTTGGTTTATGAATGATACATACAAAGTGTCATACTTACATAGATAGAAAATGTGCTTTGCATAAAATCAAAATGCATTGCACAAATTTCTACAATTTATAAACTACAGTGTTTGACTTTTAACATTTTAGCAAATAACTGTACTCACGGCTGAACGCCAAATTTCATGGTTGTCCGTTGTTTACCAACCACGTAAATAGAAACTTAAAAGTTATTAGAGTGTGATTGCTTTCTCTTGTTACCGAGACATTTAGGGAAAAAATAGTATGTACCGTTAATCGATGGAGTCGTTATACGGGCTTTGTTTTCCGCAAAACAATGAAATTATTCCCACAGAATGGAAGAATCCAGGTTAAAGAGCATATCGCAGAACAAAAGTGGTGATTGTTAGAAAAACAAATACAATATGCATTGTCAGAAGCCTAGTGTGTTCACAGGACAAATAAGAAAGGAAAATACAGGGTGTTTACTAACTTCATAAAAAACAAATAACCGCATGTTATGTGTTGATAAGATGTAACTGACTTGTTGACAAAAAATTAAAATACATAAAATGTAAAAGTACTTATACAAACTGCCACAGACATGGAAGACAAAACATTTGAAGAATCACTGTGTGGTGGTCACAACAGTAACATCACAAAGAACCGGCTGTTTGGGTGGTAACGCCGAGGAAATTTTTGTGCTTATTAAACTACTAACAAAAAATTACAATACACATGGTTTATGTATCTTAATTGACTTTTCAGCACACGTTTACTGAACCCATCTGGCAAAATAAGGAGCAAAACTTTATGGTAAAAAATTTATGGTTGCACAAATTAACTTTTTGTACGCAGTCTAGTGCTTATTATCAATTAATGGACTCTGTTGTGCAGCACACGTCACACGCTAACAGTAGATACGTCTGTTTAATTCCGCATTACTCTACACATACTCATCTCTCCCATTTGTATTGTTTTTATAATTCTTTTTTCATCCATTATATATTTTATAATTCACACAAATTTCACAACACCAAAAATATACATTACACGTTCGAAACAACATCAACAACGCGTGCTAAAGTTAACTGGCTGAACAGGTTCACTGCTGATTTTCGTGGGTAGCAGTTCTTCGGACCCCTTCGCCAGTGGCACACGCAATCCCACAATGGCCTAGGTCAAGTACAGAACTCATTTACTCACGTTTAAACCAGTGACCATCAACATAATTTATTTGAAAAAGCCCCTTGTACAATGTTTTCCAGCATACAAAAAATAGTCCACAATAAAATATTGTGGGTATTTATATTGTGGGACTATTTTTTGTATCCACAAAAAAAAATATGTTGAAACACGGTATTAAAAAATACGTAAAAATTGGAAACTGTCGTGTTTTATTTTCAACGATATCTTCACCTATGTTATTATAAGTAAGTACTTTATTCACATCATCATTACACCACAAAATTTATAACATTCGAGTTAAAATTACCGACACTTTCTAAAATTTGGCAACGTTAGCCATATCAATTTTTGCCCAGCATAAATCTTTTCGACATTTCGAACCGCCGAAAATGTTAATGGCGACAATTAAAAGCACATTATGATTAATTCAATGGCAATAACATTAACAGTATGCATTTAGTGAGAGACAAATCCCCCCCCCCCCCCCCCCCCCCCCAGTTTAGTCGCCTGCTATTAAACTTCGGGGTGAATGCACTTTATGTAATCGGAGATTGTTAGGAAATTTTGGCACTTTACCTAACAGAATCAAACAGGAAACAGTTTTAAAGGAAATATAGAGGAACTGAACTAAGTCCTTAGATGATTCTTATCCTGTTGAAACCTGGACTTTTCTAAAACATTTGATAAAGTTCCGAGTTGTTACTAAATAATAATAATAATAATAAATCACACCACAGAAATTGACATTCTCCCTCTAAGAGTCATTACAACTGTGCAGAGGGAGAATACACATGGAAAAGACGTAGGACACACAACCAAACCCTGTGACAGGTGCCAATTGCCACTGGCGGGATTCGAACCCGCGCGGATAATAGCTCTCGGAGTAATCGCCATCTACTCACCTGGCGCTTTACCCACTGATCTATCGCCGCGGCTTGAACTTGAACATTTCGGCGTCCAGAGTAAATTGCTAGACTAGACAAATGGATTTCTTTCCAATAGGCGATGTAGGGTGAAGGTTGGATCCTCGTTTTCAAATTGGCATCAACCTGCATCAGGCGTCCCTCAAGGATCCATTCTAGGACCCAAGATATTTTTATTATACTCTTCAGTTCTATGTCATGTTTCTGTAATTCTTGATAACTTACTGGCTGCTGACTTGTCCCACTTATTTTACTTAAACAATGATGAACTCCTAAAAGTTGGTGCGTGAAGAATTTAAAACCAGTACTAGACAATATTCTTTTCGAATCGAGTATTCACCAATTGTAATTGTAAGTAAAATTCAATTTTTTTTAAATTTTGTGATGTGAATAAATTAAGTAATAATCTTTATTCATATCTTTATTTAATTAAATTTGTATTTCTTTTGTACTGCATTAATTATATTGTTTTATTTTCTTAGCATAGTAGGTTTCCTTTGCTCTTATTTGAATATAATAATAATAAATACATTACCCCTTTTTTTTTGGTATTTTCAAAAATGAAAGGTCTAAGATGTTGCCTGAAAATGAACCTAAGTGCTGATTAAATTCTAAATCGGTATCTATATTTTTAGCAGACTTTTATTTAAATAATCTGTCACTTTTTTTGATGACCTGATGATGGGTAGCGTTAAATTAATTGTATTACTCAGCAATTAATAAAACAAAATAAAACTGATGTATTATGACGAAATGATAAAGGCAAGAGACTAACATGTGTATAAACGGTTAAAATTTTAACTATCGAATTGCATACAAACATTATGTAAAACATATTACAAATGTATGATGACACCTACCGTATATTTTCGATGACTTTGGTGCATCCATTACTATTGTTTTTATCACTCTTCATTATTCGTGTCAACAGGAAGTACCTATCTAGTTGTAAAGGCAGTGAAACATGACATGTTACAACACCGCATATATTACAGGTGGCACCGTAAGTGAATTGAGGCCATTCAGATTTTTTTAGAAGCTTCAGATAATTACGTTATTTTCTAATGTAGTAACTACGAGGAAAAAAGTATTGTACATGAGTCCTCAAAACCATAAAAAAAGATAACCAACTACTTTGGCGGTATGCTTAAGGTTCATCAAGATTAACGATAGGATTTTAGTAATGCCTATCTATATTTCATGAAATTCTTTTACTGATAACTGTAGAACTTGGATCTTACTAGGCAGTGGCACAGTTAATGCGGTGAATAGGGACTGCTTCACAGTAAGGCCAGATGAGTTTGAGGGAAATCATATGAATCAGCAATTATTTTTTATTTATTTGTTAATTAATTTATTCATGCATTTATTTATTTATTTCAGTTTTTATTCTTTTGTTTTCATTTATTTTGGAACACAGTGCTCAACTTACAGTTGTAGTACATACATAGTAAAACTTTTAAGTTTTACTATGTAGAGCATGTTCAAAATTCGGGGGTGTCCATTTGGATCTCTGAAACTATAATAAATACGAAAAACATTAAATTTATGGCAAGGTTTGGCAATTTCAAACCAAATGTTGAAATTTCGAAAACTGGTTTTTATGCTGACTTTATTTGAATAGATTTTTTGGAACAAATTGCACTTTCTTATTGACATTTTTTCTTTTCTAAAAATTTCCATAATCAGTTCTTGAACCTTACATTTCGATTTTTCTGGTCCATCATCAACATATTTTTTTTAAATACGGACCTGGATGTCTTCTTTCAGATTTTTAAAAGCTCGTCGTTCTAAAAACAAATAAACTGTGTAACACTTAAACAAAGTTAACACTTTATTTCAGTTAATACATATATCCTGTATTCTTCGTATGTGATGTAAATATGTTTTTAAAAAGTTCTTAAACAGTACAAATGGAAAAAATTATTAGAAGCAAAGACAACTGCACAAAAATAAGATAGAAACAATTAAACACACTTGGTCGATAATCGAATTAGGAACCTTTGGAATTCTTTAAGAATATTTTAATCTTCTCCATCTTCTATTTGGTCCACATCGTACATTCTACTTTTAATGATCTGCAGGTTGGGATAAGTAACATATCCTTTTTTCTCCGAATTTTTAACGAGACAAGGTTGTCGTCTATCAGTTTGTTTATTCATTTCGGTCGGCACGAATTAAAGGAGATCGCGTCACCAAACACGGTCCGTCTAATTTGCAAGGAGGTTAAGAAACCTCTCGGTTTGCTCTAAAAATTATTTATTCGGCGTTCTAAACCATGTAAACACGACTAACAAACAGTAATTTTTATGTCGCGTACCGTGGTATGCGTAAAAAAGGCAAGCTACAAGTACCGCAGGTGTTCAAAGCCATAAAAATACACTTTTATTTCGGACCAGTTTTTATAAATATCCACAATATTTCGATATCTGTGTGTATGTACGTACAAACATACCAAACATACGTACATTGCATTTACACATACAGCATTAGCGCTACTTTATCATTATTTATTTATTTTCTCTTCCAGCTGTTAATTAAATTTATAACCGGCTTGTACGTAAATATGTACGAGTTGTTTTTATTTTTATGGCAACGCCATATATTGATAAATACAGTTCGAACCAACGATTTTTTTTATTTCGACGTTGCCTGACCGCCAAATAAGGAAAAGTTAAGTTAAACGGTTGATAACTACGTAAGTAGCTCAGCGCGTAGATAAGCAAAATCAAGTACTTACTTGAAGGTGCGTGCCAACTGAACGCAACTAGTAAGGGATCAATAAAACTCGTGTTGACTTTCCTATGCTTAATCATCACTAGAGTTCGTAAGTTAATAATAGATTCCAGGACCGGGCTTCACGCGACTGGAATATTGTCATATTTGTCATATTAATAAAGTACATCGTCAACTTCAAAATACAACCCATCTGCCGTGTTCTACACTCCACTTCAATCAAGGTCGAGTCGCGAAGGCGAATGTGATTTATACTTATTTATTTAGTATTATTTAATCTGCGGTGGTCGATGCAGTACACAGCTCCACAAAAAAATCGTTTGCAGGGGTTTGACTATGTATACTATATGTATGTTTTTTGGGTCGCTCAAACCGAATCCGAAGTTCAAATTGCTCCATCAGATCCAGTTCTTTCACTAACCTCAAAAAAACAGGCCTAAAACCATGAAATTCAAGCTAAAAATTATATAATTTTTAAAAACCCAAACGACATCTCATAATCATATATTTCATCAATTCCATAACCATATAATCTCAAAACTCCATAACCTTAGGCCCCATAACCTCAAAAACCCAATAACCTTATGTTTCTAAAACCCCCTAACTCAGTAAAAAAGAGACTTATACGCGCTTAAGCAGTGTAAATCGATATGTTTGAAACGGATTTGCCCTTCAATCCCAGTACCACTTAACCTCAAATCCGCGTGATCCTAAAACCTCATAACCTCAAAATCCTCAATCCCATAACCTTGTGATTAAAAAACCTTATAAACCAGTAAAAACGAGACATACGTATTCAAGCAGTGTAAATCAATATGTTTGAAACGGGTGTTCAACCTCACTATCACTCAACCTCAAAATCACGTGATCCTAAAATTTGATAATCTTGAAAACTTCATAATCTTATACGGTTCTAAATGTGATTGAGTTTTAGCACGAAAGTAGTGTAAAATATGGAATGATATTTTGTGTATTTTTAATACTTTATCTGTGTCTTTGCAAATCAAATTACACAAAACATAAAATTTTGAACTCTATGTAATCCCATAACTTCGCAGATTACGAGTCACGAGGTTTTTCAATCACAAGGTTATGGGATTTTTACATATGGAACAGTTATTAATAATTTGTGGAAACTCGAGTGGCAATACGGACACGTCTGTGCTATAGTATTACCACCAGAATAATCACGCATTTTTAATACTCCTTTTTACTTGATATTCTAAAATATCAGGTAAAGGTGTGCCTAAGGCACACAACTGTGCTATGCCATAGCTCCGCCACTGCGTAGACGAACTTAACGTAAATGTAACCTTAAGATTATAAAATTCGCATCTCGTGCAGTTGACGCTCGCCGCGTACTCGTCGAGGCGGATTGGGGGACGGACACCTGTGTACATTTGAGAACGTTTGCACTCTGTATTAGCACGCAAACAAGGTTGTGTACCGTAGCAACTCGCGTTCTTTTTTTTACACGCTTACGTACCAAGAGGACGACCTCAATGAGAATAACTTCGTCAGGTGGCTCGATTTCTTGCGAATTATGTCCTGCGAGGTGAGCCTTCTTGCACCACCGGCCTAGCGGAAAGTCGCATTCGGACAATCCAAGGCTGGGTTGGCCAGGAAGCTCATATTTAGACTAGTTTAAACCAAAATTACAACTGTTCAACTGCGTGCAAAAAAAACTTTTCTTCATCCTGGAGCTGGTCCAGTTTTAATCACCTCCTGATGATGGCAACGTGGTTGTCGAAACGATCTTATCATCTCCATTAAACGAAAAGAACAGATATGCTAGAGGCGAGTTTAATGTTTGACACAATATTCTAAGAAATACATATACACTAAGTCACCTTCGAGTTATTTTTGACGAGAAATTCAGATCTAAAATAGTCGACATGGAGATTTGTGTGTACCTCTGACAAAGATAAAGACATATTTATTCATCAATATTTTTTTGGTAAATATTCTGTTAATAATGAGTCAAGAAAAAAATCGAGAATGTAAGAAATTAAATTTAGTACTCCCATAGCACCTGCCTGTGTCATGAAGCTTTTAGTAAGGGTATATTTTACGACACTAAGACTCATCACAATTCATAGGGCTATTCATACCGTATGAATAGCCCTGCTATTGCGACATGAAGTAGGCATGCCTTTATTACTTTATAGATATATATATAGATCTCGACGCGGTTTGTAAATATGTATAGTATCGGACAAATTAAATGTAACGTAATTTTAATTTGATGGAATTAAACCAAAAGAAACTGTCGTAACAAACGCACGTTGTTTTCGAAAGTGGGTTTTTTCTTATAAACAACGACACTTGCCAACTAAAATATAAATAATTCCTGTCATTTCTTCGTCTAAAACTTCAGCATTACCACAAGAACAGGTTTTATAATTTTCGTAATGTGTTGGTCGTTAAAATTAGATGTTGTTCAAATGTATTTTCAAATAACACAGGTCTACAAAAAAAAATGTTCTGTCTTTGCGATCAGACCCATCATTTCCCATGTATTTTGATGCACTCAAACCAAATTTGGCAAAAAAAAAATTTACCGATCAATTTTTCTCTCCACCCCCATATAACCCCCATAAACTCTTACTATAGAGCTACCAATTTGAGAGTCTTTTGTGTACCAGGTGAGCTCACATAAAAACAATTGTGTTATTGTGACCATATAAACTGGAAAAAATTGACTAAATTGAAAGAAGCCCGGTACTTTAAACACTTATGTAACTTCTAACAGCAACTCCCGAAATAAGGTGGCATTCAAGGGGCTGAGAAAGCAAAGTTGTGTCTCTCTTGGAATAAAAAAAAAATACTTTTTTTGTTATAGAATCTGAGTCGAAAATTTCAATTTGAAGTAAAGCTCAATTTATAGTAAAGTTAATTAAACATATTTTTCGGTTTTTGGTTATTAGATTTGAAGTCAAAATCAAAAATTATTTTTACTTAGTCGATAGACTCACTTAGTAAAATTTAATATAAACTTTT
Organism: Aromia moschata; assembly: GCA_029963805.1. Lineage (NCBI taxonomy): Eukaryota > Metazoa > Arthropoda > Insecta > Coleoptera > Cerambycidae > Aromia > Aromia moschata. The sequence continues at coordinate 2,758,831 of JAPWTK010000022.1, read as the reverse complement.
TACTTTTTATAATTTGAATTGTTAATTATTCGAAATTTATTTTACTTATTCTATGACCCAAAAAACCAATATATTTTTTTTTAATTTCCTTAATTTATGGGGTTATATGGGTAAAAAATATAATTTTTTCCATTTTAAATACATAGGAATGCTATCGAGACAGAACATTTTTTTAGACTGTGTATGAAAAATCGAATTTTGCTTATAAAGAGAAAAAATTTTTAAAATAAAATAAATCCAGTCAAAAACAAAATAAACTATCTATCTTATACTTTTACTATAAATCTCAGTGATTTAAGAGTAAGTATACAATTGCATCTGCTATGGTAAATTATTGACTATCCAACAGATAACATAAAGATAAAAGTGTGTAAATAATTCCTACAATTGGTATTTGTCACAATAAGTACTTTTCTTTTTACATTTATTTTTTCAATGTCATAGAACACCTGACTCAAAGCTAATTTCAACCACCCATAAAAACAAAAACTCCAATGAATCATTAACTTGTTTTGATAAATTTAAAACGTAGTGATGCCTCAATTGGACTTACCAAGAGAAGAAAGATCAAAAAACCGCTTTTTCAACACCGTTTAAACTACAAAAAATTAATTAAAGAAAAATACTTGAGGAAATTTGGAATTCTCAAAAAAATATAACTTGTATTAAAAAAAAAAACTTATCCACAAATATTTAAGCATTCGAAATTTCCCCTTTTTCCAATTGTTACAATCAAGGCTGAAAGAATAGTCGTTTAAGGTTCCATACGGTTTTCTTTAGCATAAAGAACCTTAATTTTCATTTGTGAGAGAACTCCTTTGATAATTTCACCCTAGGCCCTATTATAAAGAAAAATGAATGTATCCCCTTTGAGGTAACGACCGACTTTAAGCAGCCAACCATTATTACATAGACTAAAACTAATCGGTACCATCGGGTAACTGAGCCAACTCGCAGAAAACGTCCTGGTTTCCAAATCTGCCTCATTCAAATAGGTTTTATAAGGACATTGTAGGATTTAGCTTAAAATTTCCCAAACTGGGTTGGCATTGACAATTGTTTTGATATTTCATTAAACTAATGACTTTAGGATTGTTTGGTATTTGTCCTGAAGAACTTTGCAATGACGACAGTAAAGTGACATTTTGGCCCTCCTATCCGGGAATTATTAAAAATCCTTTCTCTCAAATTTCCATTACCGTGGAGTCCAATCCTATTCATTTCCTAACTGTAAATTGCGGTTTTAAATTAAGACGATGATTTTTTTTTTTTCATTCGAATGAATTACAATTCAGTATTGTCTCCTTCAAAATAACTTCCTTGGAAAGCAACACAGTGCTGGAGACGGTTCTTACATTCCTCATAGCAGTGCTGAAACTCATCTACTGGAATGGTCTTCAGCTGGTCGCCGTTTGAATGTTTACTATGGTCTCAAAATGACACCCTTGAGGTGATTTTTCAATCTTGGGAAGAGAAAAAAAGTCACAAGAGCTCAAGTCAGGCGAATAAGAAGGCTGAAGAGCCACAGGAATGTTTTTACTGACTAAAAACTCGTTTACTGAAATGGCGGTGTGACAAGGCGCATTGTAGTGATGTCACACATCCAGTTGTGTTTAATGTTTAGTCTCACACGCATGACCCGTTTTCGAAGTTTTTCAAGAACCTCTCTGTAAGAGTGTTGATTTACTGTTTGGCCTGGACGCATAAACTCTTTGTGGACAATTCCCTGGCTATCAAAAAGAGCAAATCAACATGCATTTGATCTTCGACGTGCTCATTCTTGCTTTTTAGGGTCTTGGAGAGCTTAAGTGTGCCATTCCATGATTTGGCGCTTGGTTTCTGGATCGCACTCAAACACCAAAGTCTCATCATCAGTAATGACACGATCCATCAAATGGGGATCATTTTCAAAGCGCAGATTATTCTCATCCCCAATTAGTTAGTCAAAATCTGATGAACAGTGGTGTGATTGAAATTTAACTCTTCCTCGATCATTCTTGTCGTCAACCGACGATCTGAACGCACAAGATCCCGTATTATATCGACATTTTCATCGGTTCTTGAAGATGAAGGTCTTGCGTGGTTCATCTTCAATCGACTCTCTTCCTTCTGAGAATGCCTTAAACCACCGAAAAACATTGCGTCTTGAAAAATACTGTCTCCGTAAGAGTGTTGAAGTTTTGCAAAAGTATCCGTTGCGCTGTGTCCAATTCTGAAACAAAACCTGATACCACACCATTACTCAAAATTAATGTCACTCATTTTTAAAACGCACTAGAATAAAACCGGTTTACGAAAATAGTCACAAAGAACAAACAAATGGCTCTAACAAGTTCAAACTTGTGCTGAAGGTGCATTCTATGTTAACCTACGGCCGTCTCCGCAGTGTTGCTCGATCGGGCGCTACGTTACCAGTCTCATTACTTAATTCACTCACCTCGTATCCCTGACTTAATTTATGATAACCTTTTTGTAAATGCGTTGTACTTGCTATTGATTTTTTTTTTGTTTATTCAAAATCAAAAAATCATCGTAATTTTCCTATTAAACACTGCAGGTTTAATAGGAAAAGATCTTACGGATGGATTTTTTTGGAACTGTGAACCACTCTGCGCCGTTACGACCCTGTCTTCAGTCAACCCAACGCATTGAAAACCTAACAAGATCCGATATGAGATATTATCAATGTAACATTTCACGACGGGCCGAATGGCAAGTGCTTAATATTTGAACAGGCCAAATAGAATCCACCCTCCCTCTATTTAAAAGGTCGCCGCGTGGGGCTTTAAAGTTCGGCAAACGTTGAACGTCGGATTTATGACGACCGGAGAATGCAACGTTAATGAACTACGTCGATCCATATATTGCGCGATGTTTGTCTTTGGGGTGGGCACTGGGTAAACATATTAGTGAAAAAATCGATGACACGAAGGTCACGTTTCTTAATCGTTATGTGATACGTTTAATACGGGGGTAAAGCGAAAGGATATTGGGCAAATAAAACGATCGGTTTTAATTAGGCTTAAAGAACATACAGCTCTCTTGAAATAAGCTAGAACAAAGAGGTCTTGCGTGAATCCTACATGAGTTTGACTAAAGGTGAACGTTAGGTTAGGTTAAATTTTAACACAAGGTTAAGGGGGTAACACTACTCTAGTGATCGAAAAAAATGCCCAATTTTGATAATTTATTGTGGGAGAATGAGAAGAGGAATATGATTTCTTTTTGAAGGGTTAATTAAATATGTATTGAACTATAAAAAAATTCTATTGCTATTTTCATACAAAATGGCGGCGATACAGCGTGTCTTTAAAAACACCATTATCAAAAAGCCCTCCACGGGCGGACAAATGTCTCGCCTCGGAAAGACCATTTACTCTGTTGGTAATAGGGCCACTTATTATTTTGAAAGGTTAAAGCAGCATAAAAGCAATAAATCCGAACAGTCGCACCGCGCTCGACGCGCGCTCATAGGTGCTGCGGCAAAATCGAGAATCAAATCTTTTAATTTTTTTTTTTTCGTTATAAGACCAATTGCATATGATTTTTATGATCCTAAAGTACATTTTAAACCAAAAAAAAAGACGATGTTTCGAAAATTCTAGAATTTCTATCTTAAATTTATAACCTTATTTAATTGTCAAGGCTGTCGTATTATGTGAGAGCCATTATTTATTTTACAATTATGACAACCACTTGTCAAAACGTTAACCCTTTCGGGGGCAGTGGGAGATATTTGTCCCACCTATTTTTTACTCGTTTTTTTCATATTCCTGACACCTTTTGCCCTATCTATAGGTACAAAAATATTTTTTAGACTTGGGTATCTAATTCATGAAATTTTGGCGTAAAATTGCAATAATTCATTTATTTAAATACTTGTTATAAACAAACAGTAACATGAAAAAATGCTGTTTTTTCACTGAAAAATGTTTTGAACAAACTTAAATTTTTTTTTAATTTTTTATAACATTTTTTTCAATTGTCTATTTTTTCAAAAAAATCTTAAAATTGCAAAAATCAAAATCGATTTTTTTTTTTTTTTTTATGATTTACTTATAATTATTATAGATTATAACCGTTCACATTAAAATGTTTATTTTAATTAAATGATTACAAAATGTTTAAAAAACTAATACTTGTCATGTTAGAATAGGTAAAGCAGTGCAGTAAAAAACTATTTTTTATTATTATAGTTTTTTCTTTTTTATTATTCCTAAATTATTTTCATAAAATATTATTTCCCGTCAAAATTTTGTCCGCCATATTGGATCCATTTTCAATTTTTGAAAATCTGACTTCGGATTCGAAATCAGCCACCCCAAAAACCGATGTAAACCAAGTTTGGTCCTGATCCATTATTTTCTTAAAATTTTGTCCGCCATATTGGATCCGCCATTTTAAATTTTGAAAATCTGACTTCGGATCAGCGACCCCAAAAACCCTAGTAGTCACTCTTATTTTTATAATATGTGTTAAGGAAAAATGTGCCCCTGAAAGGGTTAACAACGACGAAGTTTCTTTTTGAGCCTCGACATAACCTCTATTTCCATCTCTCTCGTTCAAAGCCAGATTTGATGAGTTTTTTTTTTAAATGGGTCTTTATAATAGTATAAAATTAATTGGAAACTCGACGAATATATTTAGACCGGCGAATAGATATTGTAACCTCATTTGTATTTTTTATATCTTTTTCATCACTAAAAAATATGTACCACAATTTTTATAGTAATATAAAGAGCCATCCAAAAAAAACATCATCAAATCTGGCTATGAACGAGAGAGATGGAAATAGCAGTTATGTCGAACCTCAAAGCGAAACTTTGTTGTTGTCAAATTATTGACAAGTGGCTCTCACAATGGTAAAAAAAAATAATAGCTGTCACATGATGTAATAACCTTGGCAATTAAATAAGGTTATAAATTTAAGATAGAGCAAACAGAAACACGTATTTTTTTGCTCGGCCAACTTTGATAACGTTTCCTTTTTTTTTTGGATGGCTCGATAGGCTGGCTATATCAACTATCAAATTTTTCTCTGCTACAAATTTCAAAATTTGTAACAGAGCAAATCAGCCTGTACACCAAGAAAAGCTTTGCCCGCGAATTGCATGCCAAGAACGCAATACGATCGAGAACGAGCATACCCGAGAGATTCTACTCACAATTTTACCTAAAAAAAAACCTTCAAAAATCAGGAGAAGATTAAAATTAAGTTTTAATTTATTCCTGAAGATGCCAACTTAGTTGACGAAACGCTCGTCGAGAAAAGTATAGTAGTTCGGTGTTTCGTAGAAAACGTCCAGTTTTTTGTTTGTACGCCGAAGGTTCCAGTACCCACTCCAGGAACACAATTTTACTCACAAGCTAACTACATATAATTTACCTGATATTGATTACACAAGCTTATAAATTAATTGGTTTCTTTTGATTACATTCATTGGTATTTGAAGTTTTGAAGTTACACTTTATAGAAATACATATTTTATACCTACTATACATGACATTATTTTAAGTTTTTTAGTTTAGTTCTAATAAAAGCAAACGCAATGAGTTGTTAAAATCAAGCGTTACAAATCAGTGAAGAAATCACGTACTCATCGCCTACAGGAAGCATGTGCACAGCAGTGTAGGTATCCAGTTGTGGCACAAAAAGAGTCACTTTTATTTAAATATAATATTTAAGGGGCACACCTAGTGTGAAACTTTGAAAAAAAATCGATTTTTTTGTTTTTGCATATTTCAATAGTCTATACCTTTAAAAATAACATACTAAAATTTCATGTGCGTATCTCAAATAGTTTTTGAACTACAGCCTTCTAAAGAGTAGCCGCTCATTGGTTAGAAAGTGACGTTTGCTACGGGGCCTACCTGAGTTATTGTTTGGACTCTGTCGTCATCGTCGGCGCCGGATTTATATTTAACGGGCCCTTGGGCACGAAGGCTGTGGGGGCCCCCTTGTAAGAAAATCAAATTTCTTATTATCTAATTATATATCGGTTATTAATTATTATATTCTCTCGAAGAAGTTTTATTATTTGAATGATCAATGTGTATGTGTATGTTCCACGTTCTTTGATTTTTCGAAAATGTAGGAGACAAAAAATAGGATTCCAACAGGCGGTTTTTGAAGAAGAGGAAGGTGAATTGTATGGGCCTGAAATAGCAGATTAGCTCTAGGTATGATATTTATCTATTTATAACAATGAAATCAATCATTTTATCTTTGAACGCGTTTTTCTCCATACTGCATTTTTCTAATTTGCTGCAGTTATAACTCAATTACAAACCATCCGATCGATTTGATTTTTTTTCTGCTTATTTTGTATATGTTTCTCTATACAATGACCCTCCAGTTTTTCGATCGTATGAAAAATGTAATTTTGGCAGCCCAAAAATCATCAGATTTTTTGAGCGAAATTTTAAACTTTTTTTCAAAACTCTGTCATTTTCTTAAATTCAGTTTTTTTCACAATCCTGGGTCATTGCATAGGCAATACCTTCTAGTTTAATAGTTTTTTATTTTTTTTTTATTCCAGCCATTGTGAAGGCCGCAATCACTGCAGCAGTGGAGGAACTTTTTTTTCGAGACTTGGGAGATGGCGAATAACTCGCTGAAAATTTTTTTTTGTTTAAAAATTTTGCTATGTATTCATTATTTATGTACAAATATATCCTCAAAATTTAACATTGCAGTACTTTTTTTTATTTCATTCCCAAAAATCACCTTTTTTTAGGCGGTCACACTAGGTGTGCCCCTTAACTTTTGTTCCCACAGGTGATAATCTTATTTTCGTTGAATTATAAGTAGCAACCCAAGTTTTCCAAATTTGTATCTCCTCTTTTTTTTTGTAAATAGCATTGAAGGTGGGGATCAATTTAAAAAAAAACGTGCGTTAATTCTATCACTGCCTTCTTGTGCGAAAGAATAAGAGCAAGCGCACGTAGCACACAGACTGGGACCCGTACAGCCAAAAAATCTGTACACAGCATGTTACCAATCGGACTTTTAGCTTATTTTAGTTTGGGTTATTTTCATTTCCCACAATCTGCCTGCCATATTTCCCAGTCGCCTGTACAGACTTGCCAGCTATAGCACATGGTCCGATCGGTTTTAGAAAGTACAGAAGCCAGATTCATAGGATCCTCTGGATATGATAACCCTAAAGGCGTTGCGCGCAGACGATGTTATTAAGAGGGATCGGCTTCCCAGAAAAAAATTTTTTCTGCGTTTATTCCGACAGTTTTGTTGATTTGCATCACTTTCAGTGCGATAAAGAAATAATTACATAATTGCGAGTTAACAAAAAATACAAAGAACACCCATTTCATTCATTGAATTAATTTATGTCATTGTCTCAACAAATATTATGTTTCAGTGTCAATGATATACAGGGTAGTTACTGTTTCAGCACTAAATTGTTTTGATAGTGATGCATCGAAATGGCACCATAATTTTTTTACAATCGAAGTTGTCAAAGAATAATAATAAGTCTGTATTCGGTATACATATACATAATGTATATTGTATAGAACAACAGATAACATGGAGTTCAAATCCTTACATTTTGAAGAAGAAAATATGGTTGTTGCTTTTTCTCACTATAATAAAACTAGTTATTGTTTCGCCCTTTTGGAAAGAGAAGTTCAATCAATCACTCATGAAAAGCATTACATTTTCTTTGCTTTTCCCATTTTCATTTATGCCCTCTTTACAGAGTGCAGGTCTATTAAAACCAAATCTCGTCCTAATAGTTATTTTTTATTAAATTACTTTGCTGTGTTCTTCCTCTCTTTAATCTCCTTTCTCCCAATTAAATATGATAAATACTATATTTATGTGTAAAGCATAATATGTAACAAATTTCAAGTTGTTAACTCAAAGCATTAAAGAGTTGTACCGTACAACAAAAAATGCTGTAGAAGAAAGTAGACAGGTAGACAGAAAAACCAGAAAAAGTTTTTACTCAAACCTGAATGAAATGTTCCAAAAAACGGACAAAACTGAACACGACCTTCTTAAATCCCAAGTTACTGCATCCCGAGTTTATTTGTTTGTGTATATCGGGTAGGGTTTAGAGTTTACCGCCCTCCTAATTTGCTTCTCAATGCGGGTATTATATTGGAAACATTTGTAAGTACGGCTGTTAAACACACTTTGATGAGTAAACAGGATCTTGGGGTTGATGTCTGACGTTTTGGTATTGTCCCGTGATACACTTTATTATCCTTATTACAAGATTTTTTTATGACAGTGATGGGGTATTTCTCGTTAATATCGAGAATAGATTCTACAGTGTGTTCCGATTTATAGGTGTACAAGCCAATAACTTGGTAAGGAAAAGACAAATGAAAACCCATTATTTCTTCTGATTACTCCACAAGGGGGCGCACGTATGTAGTCTATAATTGTCATCAAGTTATCCATACTTGGCCTGCTATAATGTTTTTAAACGATTCTCTGAGAAATTATATTAGCATTTTTTAGCGAAAATATTATATCGCAGGGTTGTTCAGGATCCCTCAAAATGCATGTGGTTACAAAATACGTTTTATTAATGTTTTTATTCAAATCTTATATTTGTAAGTTTTGTTTTTTCATTACCAATTTATTGACTTGTGCACCTATAAATCGGAGCACACTGTAAATGAGAAATAACAAAATCCCTATTATGTTTTTCAGTTACTTTATTTAGGAAGGACATGACGTCATTAAGCGAACATTGTAATATAAAAAACATAGTGATATTCAATTTATTTATGTGTTATATATTAGACTGTGTCAAAAAACTTTTTTTTATTTTTTTTTTGATTACATGTGTCTAAAGGTCTACATAAAAAAATTCTCCCAAAAATTGAGCTCAATATCTCAACAATTGAGCTGGCGCATTGGGGGGCCCCCTTTCCCATTTAAAATACATGGGATTTTTTTGTATTATTGAAATAACTACATGAAATTTTTTTCATATTTTGGTTCTTACCATCCTATAGGAAATTTAATTCTCTACAAAATTGCTCTAATGTTTTTTTTTTCTAAACTCAACAGAAACGAAGTTACAGAGCGCATAATAGGAGAAAAAAAAATCAATTAATTTATTACAGAAAAATATTTTTGATTTTTATTTATCAAATGTATATACCTATAACTATATTTATTCATTAATTAATAATTAATGAGTTAATTATTTGATAAATAAAAATCAAAAATATTTTTCTGTTCCTGGAGTGGGTAATGGAACCTTCGGCGTAGAAACAAAAAACTGGACGTTTTCCACGAAACACCGAACTATTTAGAAACCAAATATCTGCACCTATTAACTTAATCCTAGTAGTGTTACTTACTGTAGAGATTCAGTTCCGCTGACCGTGAAGCCATCTTGATCCTGGAGTGGGTACTAGAACCTTCGGCGTAGAAACAAAAGACTGGACGTTTTCCACGAAACACCGAACTATAGTTATAATTATATAATAGTTCGGTGTTTCGTGGAAAACGTCCAATTTTTCTGTAATAAATTAATCGATTTTTTTTCTCCTATTCTGCGCTCTGTAACTTCGTTTCTGTTGAGTTCAGAAAAAAAAACACAAGACCAATTTCGTAGAGAATTAAATTTCCTACAAGATGGTAAGAACCAAAATGTGAAAAAAAAATTTCAGGTAGTTATTTCAAAAACAAAAAAAAATCCCATGTATTTTAAATAGGAAAGGGGACCCCCCAATGCGCCAGCTCAATTGTTGACATATTGAGCTCAATTTTTGGGAGATTTTTTTTTATATCGAACTAACTTTAGAGACACATTTAATCGACAAAAAAAAATTAAAAAAAAAGTGTTTTTGACACAGTCTATTATATATATTATATAACTGTTACCAAGCCAACATTTTTTTTGTAATTAACCTATTTTTAGTTAGTTTTTTTTCACAAACGCTATTCAAAAAGAATATACATATGTATGTATGTGAAAATACATAGGGAAGTTTTGCCTTCCAAATTAAAAATATTGTGATCTAACTTATGATTAAAGTTATTAAGGAACGCGCCACTTATTATTATTTTATCGCATGTTTTCCATATTTTATTAAGAAATTTTATCACACAACTCAACGTACTGCGTATAGCAGAGGTTTTACAGCAGCTGCAGCTATCACAGAACTACTGCAATGAAATCAAATTAAAGTAATCCCCTGGCTACTAAAGTAAAGGCTGGAGTTGCCTATGTGTGATTTTTTTTTTAGATTTTTCCCCCCCCTTGTGTCTTACTCTCATTAATTTTTTTCGATAACCTCGACACACAAAAACGCGCATAGTTCATTAAAACCCGTGTAAAACTGCCTGTTTTTCTTTTTTTTATGTAAGGTTTCAGCTGTTCAGCTTGTTAATTGTATGATTTATAGCTGGAGTCATTCCAATACATTTTTCCCAAGTTACACCTTGTTTTTGTTCCTAAGTTTTAATTTATGGGTTAAGAGGTGCGGAAAGATGTTGCGTAAATGTGTCCTAACAGGCCACCGACTTTGTCTCGTTTTCAAAAAATCTCGCGTAAGTCTAATGCGTTTTGAATTGGCTCGTCTCGTAAATTTCCGATTTTATTATCGAAACGGGATCGGTTCCGACCGTAAAGATCGTTATTTATTTGTTTTTTGTTTTGCGAATATTTAAAAATTAAGCTCCCAAACGAAGGTAATAAAAGCAGTCAGAGGATGACCTTAGATAATAAACTTATTTGAAAACCATAAAAAATATTATTTACTTATACACACACGTGCAGACTGACATGAGTAACTAATTTGCGCAAGTTGTGTAACGTGTGAGCAGTTGGCAAATACGAATGCCACAGGGATCGTTAACTAGGTTTTATCATTATTTCATTATTTAACACTTGTCTTCACAAATGCCTCCACATATTTTTCTGACGGCTACGCTGGCTAATATAAGTTTGATTCCTTCAATTCAGCTGAAATGCCTCAGTTTATTTGTACATCTACGTAGTCGAATGGATATTTAGCATGGGTAAAAAAATAGTACCTAAATAAAAATATGTATGTCTGCTAACATTTTTGTACTTGATAACGCTTCAATATACCTGTAAACTACAAAGGACCCCTCAATAATCTTATGGAAATTGGGTTTCGGTCAAATCGTCTGAATTTTGGATATGTTTTAGGTTTCGTCATCCCTAGCAAAAGTCTCAATGGGCACAAAGTTCGAAAATCAATACTTTGGCTGCTACGGAGCTTGAAAGCTCCAAAGCTCCACCATTGATTTATTTATTCGTGCCGTCTTTATAGATTTTTAAATAACTTGTTTTTTCGATTTTAATGTCTAAGTTTATGTTTTTGAGGTTGCTAAATTCAAATATGATGTCAAATTGTCCAAATTGACACGTAACATCTGTCAAAGTGCCTTAAAAAAAGCGCAAATCTTATTTTTATGTTATGAGTTTATGCTGTTTAGGTAACTCAGTTCATGTATAATGTGAATACAATAATTCGACAATTGGCAGCTGTCAACAGGCTGTCAGCTGGCTGTCAAAGTGCAATAACAAAGTGCAAATCTTATTTTTTTGTTATGACTTTATGCTTTTTAGGTAACTCAGTTCATACATGATGTGTATACAATAATTCGACAATTGGCAGCTATCAACAGGCTGTCAAATAGCAGTTATAAAAGAAAAATCTTCAGTTTTTGTTTTGTTCACTTTTTTATTTTTCGATCGTTATTTGACAGCTAGTTGACAGCTGCCAACTTTCAATTTCGTAAAACTAACATCATATTTAAATGCAGCGAACTAAAAAACAAAGTTAAAAACTGGGGATTTTTGTTTTATAACAGCTATTTGACAGCCTGTTGATAGCTGCCAATTGTCGAATTATTGTATTCACATCATGTATGAACTGAGTTACCTAAAAAGCATAAAGTCGTAACAAAAAATAAGATTTTGTTATTGCACTTTGACATCTATCTGACAACCTTTGACAAAATTTCTGTAAAAGTGTTGATTTATTGCTTGGTTTGGAGGCACAAACTCTTTGTGGACAATTCTGTGGCTAACAAAAAAGCAAATCAGCATCCATTTGATCTTCGACTTACTCATTCTTGCTTTTTTGGGTTTGGGAGAATTTGAAGTGTGCCATTCCATGCTTCGGCGCTTGGTTTCCGGGTCGTCTGATTCCTTCTCTCCCGACGTCCTTTTGTTCCTGCGAAAGGTTTTTTGAAACCATATTTGCGCAGATTTTTCTCATCCCCAATTCTTTAGTCAAAATTTGATGAACAGTGGTGTGATTCAAAGAACAAACAAATGACTAACAAGTTCAAACGTGTACTGAAGATGCATTACATGTAAACCTACCGCCCTTCCAAGTCCCGTTTCCGCGGTGTTGCTAGATCGAGCGCTACGTTGCCAGTCTCATTACTTAATTTACATTACTTAATTTACACACCTCGTATGTATGTAAATTTTTAAATACAACACCTGAAAGTATTAAGATATTCAACTTAATAGGTTGGGGAGTTGAGTTCGAAAATATGTCGACTATAGTGGCTAATATTAATTTAATGCTCCTGCCTTAAACGCTTCTCGTTCGTCATTCCAAACTGTGCAACGTTAATTGACCTCGTCACAGGCAACTCAAGGCGTGGCCTATTCCCTTCCACACCGAATCTTCTGGCTGTTGATTTGCTATCTCATAGTGACCATTTTCCATACCGGTATACCTACGCAATGTAGAGGACTCTAAAAAATGTTATTACATCTATACTAAAATAAAAGAATTCATATCAGAAATCAGTTAAAATACTTTATGTATATGGAATTTTACTATAGTATATTATTATGAATGTATGTCCTTTTAAGTTCAAGTATTTCTTTTTATATATACAGTGTGGAACAGCCAAATGGAATAAATTCAGTAGCTCCATTATTATGCATTGTTTTAGAAAATCCTGAGACACGTCAATTTCTAATTCTAAAATTACATCTAGAGACTTAAAAATGTCATCCCTAAATTCAACCCCCTTCAGATGACAGCTACAACCCCTAAATTTTCAAATTGGAAGTAGGGGCTTGTGATACTTCATTTGAAAGGTATTTTCATTCTCTAGTCAAAACTGCTATGGTTTTAAATTTTATTGCAGAAATTAACAAGAGAAAAAGATAAGTTTCTCCAACGTAGGAAATTCGTTACATTAAAATAAAAAACAAATCATTATTAATGCAGCAAATGTTCAAAATGCATGCCTCCAGCATCTTGGCACCATCCTAGACGTAAATAGAAATTTCTTCTAACGTTAGTTAACATTAAAAATGCATGATAATGGAGCTACTGAATTTATTCAATTTGGCTGTTCCACACTGTATACATATATCATAATTTTACATAAAATATTCATGTGACTTAAAGTTTTATAGATGTTACTTTCGAAAACAGTATACTTTTAATATTAAAAAAAAAAACGATATATTTCACAATTTGACGAGGAAATATCCCATTTTCATAATATATTTGATTTCTTGTGTAAACCAAATCTAAAATAATCTGTCATTCAGTGTAATGTAATCATACTATATTATTTTTTACTTAAAACGCGTTTGCGGTATTCCAAATTTAGCAAGCTACCTTTAAGACCGTTTCCTAAGTATAAAAAAAAATCGTAGAGAAAACAGAAAAGTTTAGTTTTTTTCCTCTTTTTTGTTTTTCCATTTATTCGGAGCGTACGACATTAACCATGCAAAGGTAAAATCCTATGCCCATACTGGATTTTGACCTAACAGTTTTAGGAACACTTGTCTCTTTATCTGCTGTGGAAACCGCAAAAAATCAAAACATATGCCGCCCATAAAATCCAGCTTGTACTTCACGACTATTTACTTTATTTGTTTCCATGTTTACAACTACCGAAAAGTATTTGTTAGAAATTATAGTTTCTGTTGAACACATGTACGTCTGACGTTTTAAATAAATAACAATGGAACGGCTGGCCGCACCGCACTGAATAGGGCCACGTTTCTAGAGCAGTGGCAGCTCACAGGAGGCTCGTAATGTACAACAAAAATTTATAATATTCATATTACACAAAACGTTTTCAAAATTGACTGCTACTTAATGCACTTTGACTTTGTTTTTATCGATATACGTTTAATATACATACTTCGATTTTGAACGTAGGAATACTTTGCCTTTTTTTACTAACCAGAGGCGCAATATTTATATTTTAATTTTGATCAAACAATTAAATTCAAAATAAAAAATATTAAAATAATTTCTATCAAATAAAAAGCTGGACACTTCTTAATGTTGTAAGCAATTTTCAACAGGCTCATCGATTTACGTCCCATTTTTTTATGAAAAAATTATTAACATAAAATTGTTCTCTTGTTAAAAATTAATTTAGTTGTATAATTCCTCCCCCCCCCCTGATCCGTATGCATGTTTTCGTTAAAGGCTATATAAAGTATGGAAAAAAATTAAACAGATTCCTCCCACAATCCGTAGCCACCTACTTACTAAAACTTCAAAACAAAGCTTTCAACAAAAAAAAAGAAAAACGTCTTAAACAGGTTAAAAATAAATTCACACTAAAAAAGGCGACCAATAAAGATGACTGCACCATAAACAGGGATGAATCAGACTTTTCCCATGAAAAAACGTTTTGTTTTATTTTGTATGTAATACTGAAGAATGTAACTGCAGCTTTGTGATTTAAAAAATATAGTTTGTGTATTATATAGCATCAACGATTTGAAACACATGACAGAGAAATCGAGGAAGCATGAAGTTAAAACAATGAAAACGTGAAGAAAAAAATTATATATTTTACGGTGGTTGAATACCTATAATGATATGATATTCTCACCGTAGTAATTTCATATCCTATTTCAACGGAATTTGAGAGCGAGCTGTTTTCATATTACAGGCACATTGTTTTATTAAAAACGTTTCGTATTGCGTTATCGTGGATAAGTAAACGTATATATCAATTTTAAAAAAATTACATCAATTGCCAATGTATCCAATCTTTGTCAAATTCTGAAGAAGGTAACCGCGAAGACGGAGAAATATACAAAAGGTACAAATGGAGATAAAACGATATGGTTTTTGATAGGTCATCGCCATCAGTCCATAAACATGTCGATGAAACATATAAAAAGACGTGTTGCTAAATAGGTACTGCATCACGTTGCTACAAGCTCTGACGGTGAATATCAGAGTTCCAGCTGTTCCCCCACATCCTCATTCTCTTAAATATCCCACTGAATTTTAGAATTCTTACCGTTATTATCTCATATAGTTTTGAAATTGATTTAAGTTTTCATTGATTCTTTGACCATACCAATGTAAATAAATGTATTCCAATCTAACTATACCAAATCAATCTAAATAATTTATTTGGTCTGTTCACAGAAGTATTTCTGATCTGAAGTTTTCAATTGCCAGAAATATTTGACCGTTTCCCACAAAACTTAACTTGACAACTACTCCTGACTGTTGATAACTATCACAAACTGGCTCTGCAAAAAAAGCTGTTTTACCGGGGGTAACTCAAAACCGATTCTATAGAAGACCTTGTCCCGTTATTGACCTAACCGCTTTGTAGGTGACAAACCTTGATCAGTTATTGACCTAACTGGTTTGACTAGTCCAAGAATGTGGACGACCTTCACCCGAAATGTGGTAGTGGGGTGGGGGTATAAAAAAGTGGTGGGGGTGATACAGAACTCTCATTTCTCCCCTACTCACTACTAACCACACCAGCATCGGTTGAGAGTTAATACGCCCTTGTGACGCATTTTCATTTTTTTTTTAGATTTTCTGGCCATCCACGAGACGATATGACGAGCCGGCCCTGTTTAGGTAAGGCAATAATGCATGCGGCACATCATAAAATATTCATTACGTCAATCCCGTAATAGTATTGTGAATAATGAAACGGGTTCATCCTGAGCGGGAGGCCCGCGTTAACCTCGTTACCGTCGGCGACGTCCTTTGAGAAATCAAGGAGGCTTAGCGTCCCGCGCCACATGGCAGGCTGCGATTCTCTTCCATGCTTTTCCGCGGAGGGTGCGGCTTTTATTAATTTAATATTTGCCTGCGTATGTACATAGTTCATTCTGCTGTGAAAATTTCTTGTATATTGGAGTTGACGCCGATGGTTTCCTCCGGAATTTCTTCATACAGAGTGATTCAAAAGCAGAGGATAATACATATCGTAAGTTAAAAAAAAAAACCATCAAAGTATGCCGTGGAATCGATCCTATGTCTTGAATTATTACCCCTGTAACTGTCAAGTTCTAATATTTTTATTATCAAGGAAATTAAATGTGGTAATCACGGCAAAAAACTTTTATTATCCCACGTTACTTTAGAAATGGTAGAAGGGTTGATGGCCAAACGGTTTATTCAACACGGAACACCTTCCAGGATTTCCAAACGAATTTCCACACATAATTATGGATTTCGACCACTTTCGCCAAATTTTCACTAGATCTGAAGCTTTATTTAGAGAAATAGGAAGTGTGAACAGGACAGATTTTTACAGATGCCTTTACAAATTTTTGTAAAGGCATTACAATGAAGAGAAAGCGAGAAAACATACTTGCATTTATTCTAAATGATTTGGTTCCAGCGCTAGCCACCCTATTTCCAGATGACGATAATCCTGACTTACCACGTGTAACCTTATGGTTTCAACAGAATGGTGCTTCTCCTTCAACAGATTAATGCTGCTCATATAAGGGAGTGCTTAATCATATTTTTTAAAGCAATGGATTGGGTACACGGTGACCACGCAGATCACCCGATCTTAACCTATTAAACTGTTTTGTGGAACACAAAACGTAAAAAAATTAAAAGTTTTTAAATCTCAATCTAATTAAACTCGGTAGACACACTCACTTGTACAACTGCAATTTTTAGACTAATTGACCTATTGCATGACAGTTGGTAGAGGACATTACCAATATCTTAATAAAAAAATAAATAAGAGTTTTTCCATGCTTTGCTTATTTTGTTTTAAAAGCTATAGGAGTTAATTTTGGCAAACAGTTGCAACTAGGTATACGGAATATTTATGAAAAATGTTTAGAATTGATTGTAGAATCTGAAAATATAAAAATGTACAATGACTAGAAAAATCAATTGATATACGTCGCATGTTTCTGATCTATAATAAATAGACATCCAAAAAAAACGTCATCAACTCTGGCTATGAACGAGAGAGATGGAAATAGAGGTCATGTCTAAGCTCTTCGGTTATGTCAAACTTTTGACAAGTGACTAGTCACAATTTGTAAAATAAACATTGGCTTTCATATGATGTGACAGTCTTGACAAGTATATAAGGTTATAAATTAGATAAAAATTTTGTAAATAAAAGTATTTTTTTCTCGGCCAACTTTGATGACCTTTTTTTTTTGGATGGCTCGTTATTTTGCTTAGTTTATTTCTAATGCGCATCAAAACAATAACACTGACGAGACAGCGATTACTTATCAAGTAGGCAGTATTCTATATAGACGCATAGTCCTTTTTTCACAGCCTATAAAAAAACGTAAGGTTTTTTTTGGCGGTTTAAGGGGTTTGCTTTTTACTGACAAAAAATTTTTTTGGATTTTTTTCAGAAAGAATAAAGATTGAGACAATTTTTTTAATTGAAAGATACAGTTTGTAGGTTGTTTATTTCTTTTTTTTAAACAAAATGGCGGCCGTCGATCCTTGTTCCAATGCAGCTCCTTCAGGCGACATGTCTCATGTAAATGAGAATTTTCTACGACGCTATTCTGAAATCAAAAAATGAAACATTTTAAAAAAATATAGGGTTGTTGTTAGTGTTCATCATAGGGGTTTTTTTAAATTCAAATTTTACGCGATTTGGTGCAACTGTGAAAAAAAAGTATGATTTTTACCTTAAATTTCTACCTTTAAATTGTTATTAAAAATCAAATTTTTTGCAATCTCAAAAAAATCCTATGTTGATCACTAATGGAATCAGTTGTGAACATTTTAAAAGCAAAATCATAAAAATCGGTTAATTAACGTTATTTTGAGAAAACCGCGTTTAAAGTTTTTTTTTAGGTTTTTTTTTTCATATAACTATGAAATTTTTTAACTTACATATCCTCATCAATCCCGGCCCGTACAGGACACCCTCCTCTGCCTCACAGGACACCCTCCTAGACCTCATTTTGGCTTCACGTCAGATAGAGTCACGCAATTTCTCCACTAAATCCGCATTTCGCCGAATGGACAGACCATAATAAGTTATCAATTCGCCTATTACGTTGATGGTCAGTTGTTCTGGACCTCTTCCCCCGAGTCCCTTGTTTGTTTTCTTCGCATTACGGAGCCTGGTTCCCATGCGTTTTTCTCCACGTGACCGAAGCATTTCTTTTTCATTACTTTCGGATCGTTGTTGTACGAGCCCAAATCCAAAATCGCCTTGAAAAACTGTCCCCGTTGCCAATATACTAAGCATATTTTACATTATGCTTGTCTTCGGATCGTTGAAACACTTCCTTTACACTGTTCACCTCCATTTTCCCTACGCAAGGGTCGCGCAGGGAAAATGGAGCCGAAAATGGAAAATTCAAGCGCCGTGACTGTCGTCACAAATCGAGTTGTAACTCTAAATCTAATATGCGGACCACTTTAAAATTTCAGGACAATAAATTTGAATGTATAACGCATCGATATCCGTAAAAACAAAAAAAAAAAACGATTTTTAGAAACCGAAAAGCGGGAAAGCCCCCTTAAGAAATTTATTTTCCAGTACTCAGTAAGTATCTTTCAACTTATTCTTTCTTCATAGTATTCTTTCAACAATAAAATTAAATATCGTCCAAAAAAAAATCGAAAAATACAGACTGCAAATCAAACTGCGCTCCATAAGTAATAAACCACATAAAACCAGCTATTGTTTACGATTCCCATCGAGGTCAAACGGTTCAAAGTTTACCGGTTAATTGACGCGGCTAAGTCCATTGTTTCGTGTCGAACTGTCCGCCGAATATTAAATCGGAGCCAAGCCCCACACCTGCGAGTATAACTCAGCTGGTTCGCCCGCATGCCTCTCGTCGTTTTTGGACGTCGGTAACGGCGCGGATTTTTTCTCTGACGGCGGCGTCTGCCGCTCCCAGCCTGGCAACGATACGTTTCAACAAGTCCAGTTGTTCGGGCCCCGCACACGCAGCGCACACCATTTGTTAGATTTAATTAGTTTTGTTTAGAGAACAATTCCGGGATTTCTATATATACGTGCGCATCTGTAATTCACACATTGTAAAATGCTCGACCGAATTTCAGAACTCCTGCCGTCATTCTGTATCCAAAATAATACCCTTATCAAGTCAGTATAGATCATTATAGATCAGCATGGATCATTAAGGACGGTAAGGGATTTTTCCCACTCAACGGCCGGAAAAAACTTCTTACCGTCCTACTCGGAACAACAAGGAATTTTTACCGCTCATCGATCATGAAAAAAGTCTGTTACCGTTTAGCCTCCAAGAAGAAGAATGTTAAGAAGTTGAGCAGTAACGAAATTTAAAGTTTTCACCCTTCCATTAAATCGACATATATTTTTCAGCTTTCAGGGAAAAAGAGGAAAAAAAAGAAATGAGAGAGATAAGAGAGGGAACAAAGAGGAAATGGGAAAGGAGAAGAGAAGATACGAGAAAGAAAAATGAAGACAGTAGATGGATTAGATGGATCTAGACTGGCAGACTTCTCTAGGGGAGGAAAAAGGAAAAAAAAGAAATGAGACAGTTAAGAGAGGGAACGAAGAGGAAATGGGAAAGGAGAAGAGAAGATACAAGAATGAAGATACGAGAGATGGCGAAAAAAAGAGGAATAAAGAGAAAAAATAGAATTAAGATGGCAAAAAAGAAATTATCATAAGAAAAAAAATAAAAAATGGGGGATGAATGGGAAAGGAGAAGCAAGAAATCGAAAGGAATAATGGAGAAAAAATCGAAGAAAGAAAAAGGAAAAAGAAGAAAGAACGAAGGACGCAGAAAGAAGAAATACATTTTACAGACAGCAAAAAGACAAAAACATAGACTCACTCAAGAACCTTCGACATGCGAATAACCCGCTACTGGGTGACCAATCGCAGTGTTCGCTGCCTGAGCGGTGTTGCCAAATGTAGCTTTGTTGCTTTGAGATGTCAGAAATCAAACATTAACCCATATAATTTAATTTATTCAAATTCTGTCTAAAACCTGTTGAAAAATTACCTTGGTTAGTAAAGTTATAGTAAAACAGAATAGATTTTCTTCTAATGTTCCGTATTTTCTTCGACATCCGTAAAATATAGATTTTCTTGTGCTTTGTGTACAGATTTTTCGTTAAGGATAGTAAAACTAAAACAATAGATAAAAAGTAACAAACCTGATACCGCTGACCATATAATTAAATTTGATTTTATTTGATTACCAGAGAAGCTGGCCAGGTTTAAATTTCTCCCAACCCTGTAGCCTCTTGTCTTATAATGTTGCCAGTTGTACAGCATACAGTAAGCGGCAGCTTAATGCGTACATAGCCGAATGAAGGGCAATTGATAATTTAACTTCTTTGTAAGTAGAGTAAACATGAGGTGAGAACCAATCGCGATCCAATCGATAGCGCAGGCGTATGAAAGGCATCCGGTTTGTCGGTAGGGCTGTTTGAGTTTGAAAATTTGAAATACCATTTTATATTTTATTCTGTCTAGTGCCTGATTAGAAAAGTGCGTTATTCCGAGCGTATTGTAGAAGCACTACATACATTCATAAAAATAAAAATGGATATTTATCACATTGATGAAAAAGTTCAAATAATTAAATGACAGACGGTATGAGCGCGGCCGCCGACAACCGCGGAGATCCGGGACGGGGCAAGGAGAGTGTATTAGTGGGTGGAGCTTAGAGTGAACTATTGGACCGTTCGTTCTGCCTTCGTTCGCTGCGTGCGTTCGCTGTTGTCATATCAACATAATATTCCTATTAGATATTTTAAAATTGTATCACAGTTGTTTAAAATAAAAAAGATAACAGTAAACTTTATTATACGATACGCAATTGATCGTACATCAATGCATTTTGTAAATATAGGGTTTTTATAAAGACTTATGCAGAGTTAAGAGTTACAGTTATTTCTGGCAACGTTACTCTTTAGATTTCCGCTAACACCCCCTCTTATACAATCAAGACCTTTTTGCCCTTATATGCCCTCGCAATTTTTCCCAGCAGGCACATCTTAAATGAATTTCTGCTTCAAATACTATGGCAAATTTCCCCAGTACTGATATACGAGTATATATACCAAGGACACAGACTTATTTGTTAGCTCCAGTTCTGTCTTCCTTTGATTAGTTGAATCTACTGCTGTCTACCATGCGTGGGTTTAGGCCCCATGTTTTCTTCATTACGTTCTTCTATCTCTCTCTGTGAAAAGTATGAATGTATTTTTATGTTCTTATTACATCTCTTCCACAGTTTCAACCACAGGTACAAACCGAAGAATCTTATAGTCCAATCAACTAATTAAACGAGTCACCACAAATGGGCGAATGTATTGGAAATAAAATGCTCATCAAAGTTGATCAGCGCATTCTTCCACAATAGTTTAGATAGTCAGTGGTAGCGTGGTAATCTATTTTATTTAGCAACAAAATACTCGACTTAAACAGACTGCAACCATCGCCGCCGATGCTGTCAAACTGCGCTAAACTACGACTGCCTTTTTTTACCTCCTATCGCGCGAATGACTCACCTCGTTATTTGTTGATCGGGGTGTGACGGTAAGCCGATTCTATTTAAAAAAAAACCTCTTTGATTTTTCACCATCGAGCCAATATTTGCACCTGCCCGTGCATTTCCTTAGCGCCCGAGGAGAAGCGCTAATTGCCGCCTCAGCTGAAAAAACCATCCACCTACAACAACTCTCTCGCTCGGACTTTTATTTGCTTTCGTACGTTCAGGTTGTATTTAAATTTAGAGGTTTCCTGATTAGAAACACATGTGGCGGGTACATTATGTTTTTTCTTTGTCAAATAGAACGGTCGAAATTCGAAATAGTTTTTATTTATGTCGAACGGGGCTCGCTAATAAATTGTGTTTACTCTTCGCCGTCGAAAACCCGTGTGTATGAATTTATATAAACGCAGGTGAGGCGATTTTTATCGGAACTACGAGGCGCGTTCATAAACTAAGGGCCGTTTGCTTATATATAAATATTGGCGCTTCGAAGCACAGTTTTACTACTGCAGCGCCATCTACTGACTCATTGCGAAGCTACAGCGTCATTTGTTTTGATTCTGAAGTCGTATTGTTGTCCGTGAATGCAAAGAACAATGGCCGCGAAAATCGTTGATCCCGCCAACTGTGAAGTGCGTTCTGTGATTCGTTCCTTATGTGCAAAAGGATCGTCGGCTGCTGAAATTCATCGGGAGTTATGCCAGGTTTACGGACCTACAGTTATGAGTGAAGGAAAGGTTAGACAATGGTGCCGTGATTTTAAAAATGGCCGAACAAATGTCCATGACGAAGAGCGGAGTGGCAGGCTCAGTATCCAGACCGATGAAATCGTTTCACAAGTGGACCAAACACTGCGATCTGATCGTCGATTGACGATTAGTGGCCTGGCTAACAAATTTCCTCAACTTGGACGCACTACTGTTTACAATATTGTCACAGAAAACCTCGCATACCGCAAATTGTGTGCAAGGTGGGTACCAAAAATGCTCACCGACCACCACAAAGAGCAAAGAATGTCTAGTGGACGAAAGTTTTTGGCCCGTTATCAACAAGATGGAGATGATCTGTTTTCTCACATTGTTACTGGGGACGAGACGTGGGTATCCTACGCCAACCCAGAAACAAAACCAAACTCATCCTCACCAAAACCGAAAAAGTTTAAGCAAACTCAGTACACAAGTCGAAAATTGATGGCTACAGTTTTTTGGGACAAAGACGGTGTTCTTTTGGTTGATTTCATGGAACGTGGGACAACAATTATAGCTGACGTGTACTGCGAAACGCTCAAAAAATTGAGATGTGCGATCCAAAACAAAAGCCGCGGGAAACTGTCATCTGGCATAATCCTCCTCCACGATAACGCGCGTCCTCACACTGCTCCCAAAACCAATGAGAAAATTCAAGATTTTCGTTGGGAACTTTTTGACCACCCACCGTACAGTCCCGACCTTGCACCTAGCGACTACTTCCTCTTCTTGCATTTTAAACAGTGGCTCGGTGGACAACGTTTTGAAACTGAAGAGGGACTCAACAACGCCGTTGTCAACTGGTTCAACTCTCAGGCGGCAAGCTTCTATGCAGAAGGGTTAAAGAAGCTGGTGCAGCGGTACGAAAAATGCTTAGAAGTGAACGGCGATTATGTAGAGAAGTAAAGTAAGATTGTACCTAACTAAATATGACAATAAAATTTGTTTCTTATGAGTACATTTTTTTCTGTGACCAAACGGCCCTTACTTTATGAACGCGCCTCGTATTATTGTAACGCGTCTTCCCTAGAAACTAGCCATGCTTCGGGATTGATTCACTCTTAAGTAAACTCCCGCGTTTGTTTTATAGCCGTTCCAAGTTCATCGCTATTGTATGCTTGCTAGATGAAAAATCAGATTTAAAGTTTATACGTTTGGGACTGGTCTTGATAAAAAGCAGTTCCAGCTTGGTATGTAGGCAGGTATAGAGAGATGGGCGGTTTGGCATGTTTTTCTGCACTTATTTACGTATATAAATTTGTTACCTCGCACTTTACTGAAATTGAAAAATATATAAAGAAACCATATCACCAACTATTGTTTCTATTAACAATTTATTTACGTCTTCTTTCGATAAAACAATAGCCTGTTTACATTTATGGTCAACATTATTTCTGAAGGAAGAACGAACATTATTTCATCGTCATTTGCCATTTAGAAGACATAGATCTGATCTTATTCGATCCGATCTTATTCGATCTCATCGGTGTGACATATCTAAAGGCGAATGACGAAGAACGACCATGCAACTGCAAGACCAAGACCAAGAATACGCTTGCTTTTAAGACCAAGAACGCGCTTGTGTTTAAAGCTTTAAAAAGCTTCAGTAAGATTTTTGTACTCTTGCTTTTCAAATAGAACGCACATCACGTCATGTCACAGTTGGTGTTCCCTAACCCTTGTGATTTCCCAAAATGAATGGAAATGTATTGTAGTTATCGATGAGTTATTGAAAAGATGCATTCTTCGAACAACGGTGTTAATGCAAGACCAAGACCAGGACTGTATTAAAAATCCCACCAAGACCAAGACAACCGTAATCTTGGTCTTGGTGGTGTTCTGCACATCACTAGTTCTAACCAGGAGAGCTACAGTGTGGTTAGCTACAGTTATATTATTAGTAATGAAGGTGAAAATGTGCTCCTCAATACTAAGTTCTCAGACCATAAGCTTCCAGGAGATTTTATTGTCACACGTTTTCGAATAAAATACACCTTCGATATGTTCTCATTTATTATGAAGCTGTATCGTTCTTCATAAAACTCTCTAAAGACGCCACCATGTATTTTCTCAATGGAATTTGGATATTTCTGAGACCACTGATAAACACCAAGTGACTAAACTTCCTTAGTATCACTATCGATTTGGAAATCATATTGAATATAAATATTAATGACTTTAAAAAAATACCTTTCAGTGTAATAACAAAGGTAGTTTTTGTTAGTAGTAAGCAAAACTTTTAACAACGATAAAATGGACACCAATATAAATGTCATTATTGATTATTATTGGAGCAATGACCGATAAAAATCTCTTCCCATTCCTTTCATAACCATCCCTAAATAGTATTATTGTGTCGTAAAAAGAATTTACCTTTATTAATATCTTCCTACTTAATGCCCTATTATTCACACCATGACGGAAAAAGTATCTTACCATCCCTAACTAAACTAAACATGTATAGTTCGGTAAGAGTTCTTTACCGTTCATAATATTCAATATCTTATTCTTAACATCACGACACAAAAAGATGTCCTATATGGCCTTATATTTTCCATTGCCTCCATTTCCGTTGCTTTGATTCAAAGTTGATTGACACAAATTTAAAAAAATGTAAAAATCATGCAAAACATGTTATGAAGCTCTCAAACGATAAAAATTTTACCGACCTCGAACAAACTCGGAGCCATCGACCAGTAAAAATTTCTTACCATTCCTAAACAACATCATCTGATAAATATTCTTTCCGTTTTCAATAGTAATATCCTATTTTCACGTTCCCTATTTTTCCACCGTTACATTTCCATTATTTTGACTCAAAATCGGTCAAAACAAATCTAAACAATTGCTAAAAGTTGGCAATTTTACCGTCCTCAAACCAAACTAGTTATCGACCGGTAAAAAACTCCTTCCCATCCCCAAACAGCCTTATCGTCCGGTAAAAATTGACCGTTTTTGAAACGTATCTCTTACAGGGGCCTCTGTTTCTCCGTTCCTCCGCGGACGCACAATAAAAGTTTCCACTTAATCGGGGAAGAGTTAACGGCGGCTGCTTGACGGCCGCAAAAAAATGTCCGGCCAGGTGGGACAGCTGCGCCCGGGCTATTTCGGGGTTGCATTGACAAACGGCGCGGCACATGCGATCGTCTGTCAACCAGCACATGGCGACGCACGTGGAGCATCACGACGCCGCCGCACATCATCGGGCTACCTCCTGAAATACCCGCCGAGGTGGGGCTGGTCGCTGAGCCGAGTACTGATATAGACGCAGCGCCGGTTGTGCCTCGACCACGGCCTCTTCTTCGTACGGGGGACAGCTGTTACATTGCCACGTTCGGCGTTCCATTTGTAGTCTAAGGCCGCCTCCACATATGGAAGTCAACGTTGACGTGAACAGTGTTCGTCCAATTGGATCAAACGCTATGTTATCGGCCCATAGATTGGACTGAACCTTTAAAGTTTTCTATCTCGTGTTGATTCGACGACAACATATCAAAGGCGATGACTCCAATATTCCTGTGTCCGACCACACGTTGATGGGGATAGGCACGTGATCACTGCGTCATCACCAATTCGCAGAGTTTTAAATTAGATCAGATTAAAATCTCGAGGAATGGAAAGTTCCATTTGACACTGCGGTCTCTTGAGGTACGTTGTAGCACCCCCACGGGGTTAAAGCAGCTTAGCCCTTATCAGATTCCACAGCCTCGATTAGGATTCTGTACAGCTGGCGTTTGGTGTTTCCTTCCCTACAATTTGAAACCTCAGTCTTGTTAGTCCTTCACAATTGCATAGGTAGTACGTAAACTGAAGTTTCCTCTTCACCTAGGCAGAATCTGCATGTTGTCTGCTCTCCGACCATTGTGGCGTAGATTTACTATTGTAGGGTCTACTGTTAATTTGTTCCTGTGACAATTATGTACATATGTTTGTAGGTACCTACCTATTTGTGTGTATTTCTGTACAAACCTAGTTCCCACGCCTGGCGTGACATTTGTACATTTGTGTAAATACGTGCCAAATCTCTGGTACAGCCTCTTCCCTTCCAGCTAATAACACCTGAATGGCCCTTTGGCGGCGAGTCATAAATGACTCGCTAGCCTGCGATTCGGTTTTCCCAAACTAACAGCACGTGTACCTACCTATGCTATGAAAATTGATTTTTTGCATGGTTTTGCCCGCCAAGGGTTTTGGTCCTATTAGAGCGTATAAAGCTCCTTTTTTGGCTAATTTATCAGCCTTTTAGTTTCATTGGTATGTCTTTTGTGCCCCGGAACCCAAGCCAAAATCTCTGTTTTGGCGTCCTAGTTGTTTTCTCATCACTGTTCAATCTCCACCTTGTATGAATACGGCAAAAACGGTGGCAAATCTAAAACTTCTACTGCGGCTATGTGTGCTTCTTAAGGTACCTGTGACGCACATGCATGCAAGTCTTTGGATTTTGCAGTAACTCTACGACTCGTTTCATTGTTGGTGTAGGTAGAGAATTAGTTCCGTGTTGGCTTAGAATTAATGTCTTTGAGAAAATCAGTTTTTAAACGTACTGTACATTGAAACGGTGGAGTGGAATTTAGGTTATTTTAATAGTTCAGGGTTTAGCATATTTTTTGAGGTTAGAATTTAAGATTGTGTGACAGTGGCTTTGTCTTTTTTAATAATATTCAATTCATACAGTAAGTGATGGGTAACACATTTGTACCGAAAAAACAATTTTTAGATTTAAGTCCGGCCCTGAAATGTCTCCCAAAATTCCGATGTCTAACTATTGATACCACTAATCTCGAATTTCGTTATACTCTCTGCCCTCGCCGTTCAAAGTTCATCACCCTCCAACGTGTATGGAATCAGACGCCTACTTACCACTTGTCCGTGCCCATATTTGGCCCTTTACAGCTTTTAAAAGTAATTTCGGCATCTGTCGCTCGGTACGTGTTCCACACATCTCTTTCGTTGCCCGGCAGTCGAATTTCGCCTAGGAATAAATTGAAAATAGTCATTGTAAACACTGACCATGTGCCGGCAGTGACTCACTGTATATTTGAGTAAGGCGTTCTCGCAGACCCGCAGCGTCGACAGACGCCGCGATCGTCGGTGTTTTATTATCGTATGCCGCATGTGCGTCCCACGATTGCATCTGGCGCTGATGCTACCGGGGAGGCTCGAAACGTTCCCTGTTTCAATAAAAATACTACAGGCAAAAAATACTACACTCAATAATAAATAATTCAGCCACACAAGAAAAAAAGTGACATGACCTGAAAACCTGAAGTACATGTCTTTGAATTCTCAACGAATTTTTTTAAACTTTGACATCTGAATATCTCGAGGATGTCATATTTCCTCTCCGAGCTACTTGGTAGACATCAGCTAGATCACTATTGAAGACTTTTCACCAAATATGAACAAAATCGGTAACATACAATATGCCTACCAATGACGGATTTCACATAGAATCATCCAACTATTATCTACCGGGTGTCAATTTGAAAACGACCATCATTGAATATTGCCTAAACTAATGACAGTATCAAAATTTGGCGAAACACGTCAATTTACATATCAAGGGGGACTTTTGAGGCATTTGTTGTCTTATTACTTTCAACCCCCTAAACCCCAGGGCACCTACCCCTAAAATTTTAAATGGCAACCCCTATTTCTTTTGCCATTTTTGAGTTTCTTGTACAATTCTAGATAAGTCCCATCTTTCTTTTTTGTCAAAATTGAGGTAGTTAATGTGTGGAATGTATTTAATTTCTAAATTGAAATAACGCAACTTTTAAAAGTATGATAATGAAATACTCAAATTCTTACCTTTATAATTACTTTATTAATTGTTCAAAATGGGTTCGATTGTTTTCTAAGCACAAGTACAGCCGATATTCAAACTGTTCGCGGACGTGTTGAAGAGTTTCAGGTAAAATAGGCCTACATTCTTGTACAATTCTGTGCTGCAGTTGTTCAATTGAATTTGGTTGAGTTTTGAATACAACTGATTTCAAGTGACCTCATAGGAAGAAATCGAGAGGTGTCAGATCTGGTGACCTAGGTGACCATTCAATTTGGTACCTAGTTTTTCAACAAGTATTTGTAAATGAATGGATGTGACTGACATGACGGGTCAGTGAATGTAACGCCTTTTAGAAGTTGCATTATGACAATTTAGAAAATATATACATTTCACACATTCGTGAGATTAAGTCCTTATAATGGAATGTATCTAGAATTGTACAAGAAACTCAAAAATGGCAAAAGAAATAGGGGTTGGCATTTAAAATTTTAGGGGTAGGTGCCTTAGGGGCCAGGGGGTTGAAAGTAGTACAACAAATGCCTCAAAAGTTATCCCCCTTGATATGTAACTTGACGTGTTTCGCCAAATTTTGATACTGTCATTAGTTTAGGCAATATTAAATTCTGTTCGTTTACAAATTGACACGCGGTATATTCATGCTACGATTTCCTCTAATATTCTTTTGCACGTTTGAATTTGAGTCTGTATAGTAATGTGGAGTCGACAGACATAATGCTTTATTTATGAAGGAGGCATCTAAAAAATGTTGTATTTTATTGATTTAATATACTAATCGCCAAATCGACATTTTTCACCAAGGATACCAATCTTTCAAAACCAAGTGTACTTTATTTAGAAACTGTTAATTGTTAAAAATATTTGCAAAGTTGTGGCAATTATTTCAAGTTATAGTTATATATTTTAAGTGTTTTTTGTCGATAAAAAAATTGTCTTATCAAAATAAAACATGCTATAATTTGTTTTCATGAAGTCTGTATACACTCTGTACTTGAAAACAATAGATTCCGAACAAAATATATAAACGTTTTTATTCACGTTACTTACTCTATTTTTCCTCGTATTTTTTTCTCAATGTACCAATAAAACAGAATTTCTTATTTATCGGATCAGGAACGCTCGTCATCAATTATATTAACCCACGTGTACAGGGCGTTAGATTTGATACTGATACGACATTAGTCACAAACTAAAGTAATTTGCCTCCACTTTTTATTCTAAAGTGTATTTTATTTTCCATCAACAAAGACAGTAGATCCTTAGATCTGATCAAAGTAGATATACCCTAATAATTGATTATTTGAAATATACTAATATCGTGGCTGTGGAACCAAGATATTTTCATAAAAACAAATCGTTTGTTAAACCGTACATTAAAGTATTGAAAATATTTTTAAAACTATTCGGCCGTTACAAATTGCCAACAATTAGAAAAATGAAATAGCACTTTGTGTCTATCTAATTTAAAACGGTATTTGTTAACGCCACCACTATTTTTCTTATCCTTAGGAGATCACAGGAATATTTTATATGACTCATATATTTAACTTCAACTATTTTCGCAATAGTATTATTTTCCACGATCTATTCGATGTGTTTTTCAGATTGTATTTTGAGAAAAAGAAAATAAAATAAGCCAGGCTGATAATAGATTGAAAGTAATCGCAAAATGGGGTCAATAAAAGGAGTCGCGTCATTTGCAAATATCACATATTTAAACCAACCAATTTTTTCTAAACCAATTTGAAATTTAAGTTACAAAAATAATTTTTGATATATTTGAAAAACAATTTACAACAGTGATTTGCTATGTACATATGTAGCAATTTTCGACACTGACAACATTGACAACAGCAGGAACTTGTATCTGTAGAAGTGTTTCACCAACCAAAAGTTGAATTTTTCCGACCAAGCCTTTCCTCAAAAGAAACATCAACCGTTATGCCATCAGAATAGTATTTTGCTTATACTCAAAGGTCCTCAGGTTATTTGCTCTTTACATACTAGCGTTCTATATTCATGGTGCAATATGAATATAAAAACATATTTTTATATATGAATTTCAAACATATTTTACTATTTCTCCACGATTTTCAAGTTTTTCCACAACCTAAATCTATTATATAATTATATCTATAAATTAAATCTACTTAAAGAATTTTTCTTCATTAATCAATTTATCAGAGGACCTGAGTGGGCATTGCATATAAAATATTTATTTAGCGAGTGAGTTCCTTGTAAATAATAAAATTCAGTAGGTTGAATTCCAAGTGCAACCTACATGCAGCTAAGCAAACGCGCCACATATTCCAACCAGTTCTAGTTCCGCCGCGGTGTAGAGAGTTTCGCTTATGCGCGTGTAACTAAAAAAATTAAACACACCTACACCTGCAAAATTTAAAGTCGTATGAATCAATCTGAAAACGGATTGAATTGAAGTTCAAAACAGGCATTTCTTTGCTTAGGACAATGATATCTTGCAACCGGTGTTACAGCGTTCCGAGACGCTTTTCTAACCCATTAAACATCTCCTCGAAAAAACGAACTCTAATAGATTAATTATACGATGACTTCTCGCAGTAATTACAGTCATTTAACTCAACCCCATCCGCTGACAAATTGGTGGGTAATCGTAGTCTCCTCTGGTGCGTATCGTCGCGCCGGATGCCTTCAGTTGTTATATCCGCCAGCTAGCAAGGCACTCTACGGTTCTGCCGCGCGTTTTATGACAAATCTCATTATTTCATTGACTACCTGTTTCATGAATGAGGACCGACTACCTGTACGTTGGATGCGCTTCCGCGTACCGTTACGAGGCACAGAACTAGCCCCTATTTCCCATTTATCGCCTCGTTTGTTGTCGGAAACGGTAGTTTGGTTTCCATGTGGGTGTGGGAGGAAACGGACAGTCATCCTTAGAACTGCCTTTTAAATTATTAGAGGGGTCTGGTTTTTCGGTGTTACAATTGTTACTTATTAATAATGGGGGTAAATTCTAACGATTTTCTATATAGTGTTATATTGGTGCACAGTTGGTAGAATAAAACGATACAATGCTTTGAGCAATAAAAAATTTTCCCAAAAAAAAAAAACCCTGCCCAAAAACAGGGGGGCCCAAAAAAAAATATTTTTACAAAGTTGCAAAACTAACTATTCCTTTATATTTGGACTAGAAAAAATTAAGTTTCAGAAAAAAAATGTTTGACGTGTCAATTTTTCTTCAGAACTTTAACCCTCTAAGGGGTTCAATTTTCAACAAAATCTTGAAGTTTTTAAGCCGTCGATCGGTAGTCTGACATCAGCTAATCTAAATGAACACCAACATCAACTGAAATTTGACATAATTAGAGCTCTCAACAAGCTGTCAACATTCCAGAAATAGTTCAGGTTTTAATGTTATTGAGGATTATAAGATGAAAGCTTTCATCAAAACAATAAAATATAATTTTTATATAAAATCTGCAAATCCGTTTCCCTTTGGAATTCGCATTCACTTTATCGAGTAAAGTCCAGCAACAGTCGCCATCATGTGTCGATCCCATCTACCCTGAATAGAGTTTCCTGATGACTTAATGGAAGGTTTCACTTGGTTATTCACTGTAATCTCAAATATTTTCTTCAAAAAAGATTACAGGAGAATGCAAAAGATGTAGTTCGGAATTTATGAATCAACCCTGGTTCTTGAAATTCTTGGCCAGATTTTGCACAAGCGTAGCTTAATTTTTAGCTTGCAAGTCATGCAAATTACAAAAGGAAAGTATATGCAAATCACTTCAAGAAAAAATAGAGTAGTACACTAAAAAAATGACAGACAAATATTTGAAGATCAACTAATTTAGTGCTCAGATAAAAGCTTGTATTTGTACCCTCCAAATACAGCAAATACCCCAAATATCGATCATTTGTCTTTTTCAGAAATTTTGACATCTTGATGACAGTTGTCGTTATGTCAAAACCCAATTTTGACATCAAATTCGTGATCAACGATCACGAAAACTGAATAAAAGACACAAAATATTGACCTTTTACCTTTTCGGAAATTTTGAAAGCTTGTTGACAGGTGATCAGATATATTATTATTACTCTACATATTTATTATTACTCTACTTGAAGATTTGAACATATGTAATAATATCTTAAGTCATCAACAGTCTTTTTGTTCTCTGAAATATATAATATGGTAACCAACACAGTTTATTATTAATTATTAGGAAAATTGTGCCTGTTGCAACCCTAAAGAAACTTGATGGTGATGGAATTAACTTATCTAAGACGCCATAGTATTGATCCCTTCCTTGTTTATTTACTCCAGTATATTTAACATTATTTTACATAAATTCAGTCCACTCATTGCTGCATTTCAGTCTGAATCACAGACCAGCTCGATCACGATTCAATATGATCCAGTTGCATTGCAGTGAACTGCAAAGAAATAAACCTATGTATTGTATATTCTAGTTATTGATTACATAATTTAAAAAAGGCAATAGCGGTTGTAAAACTAAGATTTGTAAAACGATATTCGTAAATCTCCACATCACTGAAGAACTAATTATCCACAACTTCATTAGCAATATCGCTTATTACATCATAGCACACTATGTCGACGTTCAAATGTTTTCGTTGGCACACCGACCAACACAAACAAAGCCGGCTTGGAGCTCTTTCGAACAATCCAACCGTACCTACTGGTCGTTCACCTGTGAAAAATTCCCATGCCTCACTTTGTAAATCCAAGTAATCACAGGAAACCTTTTTTATATCGAAAGCGCACACCTGAGCGGATAGACCGTTTTGCCGAGGGAACACGCGTGGTGGGGATAATGAGATGATGTAAGTGAATTCAATCAGCAATTATCAGCTATTAGAGCAATAAGCTAAACACCTGCGTTGCCCGGAGTCGACATGGTTGATATCTCGACTAAGCTGTGTGTCCGGAAAGTTATTAGTCCATCCCTTCATGGCTCATGCCCACTGGCCAAACTCGGTGAGTTACAGGGTGATTTCATATTTTTATCCACTACTTTGTTTTTTTGTTCTTTTTTTTTGCTCAGTCGATGATATATTTACATATTGAAGAATAACTCTTATTGAAGGTTCTGTTAAAGGAGACAAAAAAGAGTGATGGAAAAACAACCATATCATAACAGGAACAGAAAAGTGTAGGACATAACAGAAACGTCTAGGTGTACAGCTATATAAAAGAGTATAGTGAATTATTCATCAAAACAGGTGGGTCTAACTTCTAGTCATTGGCATACAAAATACGTCAGTAGATACATACAGTTCGCAGGGAAAGTATTCATACACCCACTTTTTGAAGGTTGCTTAAATGATGATAATTTTCTACTACTGTATTGATTTGTTTTTGTTGCTTCTGATAGAATTATAGCTTGTGAAATTCTGCGTCTAGTAAGCCCAAGTTGAAGGTGACGAATGTGTATTGTGAACTTCGATTATGTGAAAAAGATATAATTAAAAACGTTAAATTGCAATGTTTTCAAAAAATCGTGAGTAATTCTGAAAACCTTAAATCCATTTCAAAGATATCGGACTAATATTAAAGGGAAATCTTCGGAGTATTATATGACTAATGAATTGAAAACAATTTTCCTAGACAGATCATTTCTAAAAATGAACCAAAAACAGAGGAATATCCTGCAAAAGGAATAGAATTTTGTCAAGATTTCACCTTTTTTTTTCAAAATGGTCGTCTAAGCATCCGAGGGCTTGAATAACAGATTTTGCATGATCAAGAATGAACATTTGCGCTGACATTCTGAACAACATCGACAGTGATCCAGGTTTGTTAGACACGGTGACTACTTGTGAAGACAAGATTCGGAAGTGTGGAGGCGGTTAAAGCAAAGGCGGCGTAGGTTCTGATCCAGCTGACAGAAGCGGACTTCCAGCACCGCTTTCAACAATGGAGAAGTCGTATGGATCGGTGTAGAGATCACCAATGCAAGTACATTGAAGGCGAAAAAGTTGCTACTGTAATTGGTAACGAATAAAAAGTATTATGACAGCAGTTCGGTTATTAATAACCACACCTCGTATTTTCACACAATCGACATATCACCTTCAACTTGGGTTTATTAGACGCCGAATTTTACAAGCTGTAATCCTATCAGAAGCAAAAAAAATCAATACTGTAGTACAAAAATTATCAGAATTTAAGCAACCTTCAGAAAGTGGACGTATAAATACTTTTGCTGCTGATTGTAACTACGCAGAACTATAATATATCAAAATGAACCAAATTTAAATATGTAGTGTCTTTTACAGTATTCTAAATAACAGAAAAAAAACGATCTGGCGAAAGCAGAGATATTTATTTTAGGTTCTCTAATTAGCAATTGGTGGCTTACATCCAGGCCGGAATACTGTTAAGAATTAGTTGACTAAATTTGTGTAACTGACTTTCTAAACGAAATGGAAATACCAACAATGGATTGGCCTATATATTGTCCAGACTTAAATCCGACAGAACATATCTGGGATACCTATATTAGGCAGTGAGAACTGGCGGTACATACACATGTTAAAAAAAATCCTTGTTGTTTTTCTTGATCCATAAATTTTTATGACAAGTCATAACCAGAGTTCGTGCGACCACGGAGTGTAACAGCACCGTAGTCAGTTAACGAATGAAAATATTAATATGTTTACATAAATTATGTAGCAACATAGTACTATTTTTACCATATAGTAAGGTTAAGTCAAAATACCTATATAAATTAAGATAACACGTAACAATGGCAACCTTACCCGACACACGTGTGTTGAGACAAGGTTCCCATGGCAGGTTGGCGGTGGTTACAATATATTATTATGTGCACCAATTAAAACATTAGCTACTGAACGCCCGCAAGCATGGGTAGCTTCGTCTATAATTAAATACACGAAATTGTCCGCAATGTCTTCGCGTATAGATGTCACTACATTGTTGTAAACTCGATAGACATATGCAAGTCTTAACGTACTTGCGTGAGGAATTTTTCGGTCCATATATTTTTCTAAAAACGTACGTAACTTGGGGTTCTCTAGTTTGTTTAATGGAATATTGCTTGCAACAAAGGCTTCTGTAAGTTAATAGATAAATACGGAGTCGTCGGCGCTAGACGAGGCATGGCTTTTCAGATGTCTTGTTACTTTAGTTTTATCTGAAGAATTTATAATGCGTTCACACACAGTACAAAAAAGGTCATTTCCTTGAATGCGTATGTCCCTAAAACCCTCGGGATCGCTGTCAAACCACGTTTGAAATACTTCCCGTCTATTGCTTTTCACCTTTGGCATGGTACCTCACTTTATTCACTTCTCCCCTCAACTAATAATTATTAATATTTATAAAGTTATTTAAACACACGGCGAATAAGTAAAACCGAAACGTATCAACTGTGACTGTCTGTTACAACGTGCCATAAATAACTAAAATTGATAGCGCACTTTTTGTAATGCAAGTCAGCTAAGAGCTGTGAAGGCCAACGAGTCAAGGGCAGGACATGCACAGTGTCGGCCCTGTGACATTCGCGCTTGGTAGTAAGTAATAGTATATATTAATGTACTATGATGCAACATAGTTTCTGTGAACATATTAACATTTTCATTCGTAAACTGACTACGGTCCTGTTATACTCCGCGCTCGCACGAACTCTAGTCATAACATAAAACCCATTTTTTTCTCAAAATCTCTTTTTTTCGTTCCAAAATGGCATAAAGCTCTACAAAACAAACGGCAATTAGCTAATTATTAGGTCACTTTTTCGGTTAATGGATCCGTTCAAAAGTGGGAAAAAAACAACGTTATCCAGGAAAAACTCCATTATATCTCCCCTCTTTTAAATTTGTCCGTTCTCTTAATATTATTATATTTAGCACGAAATGTGCTATGCTACGGCCTGGCACGCGGTCATCCCGTGGAAATAACGACATGCCTCTCTTTAGATGTTCAACTCGCAGGTGTTCGCGGCCCACCATAGCCGCTTTGATTCTGTCTCTCCGTGAACTTTTTTTAAATAATGTTTTGTTTGTCCGTCACGACTGGTTCTGCCGCTTCCTTGCACAATGCCAGTGACGTCCGACGGGGATTCATACTACTAAAATATCGCATTAAAATCTAAAAACATTTAAACTTGGTTTAAAATGTGTCAAATTTAAAATAAATACCCTGGAGGAGTTTTAGAAAATTTTGTTTTGCAAAAGTACTCCGTTTGTGGAATACAAAAAATTCTCGGTTTGTGGAGCTGTACAAAACAAATTGTATACGCAAAAAAAATGGCTTTTTATATTTTTAAATTACTTCAAATGATAATAACAGGAGTTGAAAACGTTCTTTGGGTCACACCAATTAAAATTTTGAATCATCATCATTGTGTGACGCCAATGATGGTAAAGTATACCGGAAAGAAAGTTCATCTAAATTGGAACTTTACTGCTCTTCAGAATTTTTTGTTGCTTCAATAAAAGAGACACTTGATGACATGAAAGTAAAGTACTACGTCCTTGTTTTACATTGATCAGTACAACCAATTAGACAAGGTGATGGAATAAAAAAATGTGGTAAAACCCATTGCCTCTTATTGTTAATCCTGTAATGTTGATATTAAATATGATTAAATTAAGCAAATTAGTTTTGTTTCAACATTTATTACACAACTACATTTAATATACATTTATTACACATGTACATTTTTCAATAAACTATATGAATTACCAATATTAATTTCAAAAATAACATTTATCCGGTCCTGTCTTTAAAGGAAAGGTAAATTCGTAACACAGTAGAAAAACATACCTAACGTTTATCGCTTTTTTCCTGAATCATTTATTCCTAGCATTTTCTTATCTTAAACGTTTTTGTATTTAAAATTTGGCTGTACAACATTTTCTTTAAATTTAAGGCAGGACCCGACAAATGTTATTTTCGAAATTAATGATACGGTAACTCTTTTATTTTTGAGCAACGATTGTATTTTTGAAAAAATGTTATTTGGAAAAAATGTTTGTTTTGAGTAGTTCTTTTAAACAGTATGCTGTTAAACAATATGACTCAAGTTAGGAATCGCCCTATATAGTTACAATTGAACAGTAGTTAACAATTGCGTCCATAAAATTCATTTTAAGTGAATTGAGCCTAGGTATTTATCCTTACGAAGTGGAATTACTACACAAATAGACACATAACATCAAAAAATAATTAACATATTTATTGTATTTAATCACAGGTACCTTAAGTAAATAAAAGGATTAATAATTACAATACAAACACTAATTAAGCCCTGAAGAAGTCTAAGTATATTAGACGAAACGTCGGCAAAACATTAGTACCTGTGTTTTGTCCAATATTCTATTACCAAGATTCTATTACTTTTTTTACATCATCTGTTGTATAAATACCACAAAAAATACCTTTATCATAAATACACATGTCTAAATAATCAAACCAAAAATTAGCCCTTGGTTCATTTATTTAGGGAATATGTCGTGCTAAAGGAATAGGAATAAAGTAATTGTATATGTAAAATTTACCTAATAATGTAAATATTCTTAAAGCAGGAATGCCAGCTGTTGGACACACATATAATAGTAAAGAAAATTTATAAATTCTCGATAGCAACAAACATCTGTTTTATATTTTTTTTTTTGTGAAAACACTGTTTTGACACATCTGTGAAAGGTTAACATTCTTCGAAAAAATTATACAATACCAGTGGAAGAACCTCTCTGGCATTTAAATTTGCATTCATTTATTTTATATATGCGAGCATTTTTATTTACATATGCGAGAAAGACGGTAAATCAACATAGAATGCCCGGTAAGACAGTGGCGGCCAGGTAGAGGTTAAAAAAATACATTCCGCAGAAGTGGAGCCAAATATTGGTTCAATAATTGAGAGAAACAGTAGAAGATCATAAAAGTCAATCTTCATGAAATCGCATAAGTCAAGGTTCACTGACAGGGCATCTCTTCATTTCCATGTCTTCTATATAAATCCAAACTTCATTTTCAGTTTTCCTAGACTGGACTTCCTACAATCAATTCCGTGAGTTTTATTTAATTTAACCTCCTTATGTTGCCAATATGGTTGACACAACACACCTCAATATTCAAGCAGGTGTTTCACTTTTTTCCAATATTTTTGTACTCGTAACTCGTAATCAATACGATTAATATAAGGTTGGGAAAATTCAAACTCCGGCATTTTTATCGTTTCTGGACTACAGTAATTTAATTTCTTTCCTAATCCATTGACCATTTTCTTCTAAGGTAATATGTAAACATTATCGTATCCTTTCAAAGCTTTTTGTAACAAATAGATTGTGATATAAATTTTTAATTAGACGTTTTTATATATAGACAAAAGTCTGATAAAAAAAATAATGCCCGTTGGCAGTGGTTTTCCTAGACCATAACCCCTTTGATCCCCTTCCGATCTCCGCCTATGCCCGTTCCCAATCGTTGCTGCTGATACAGGAGAACACAAGGTAAAATTGTCATTCGGTTGCCAGTTTATTTATTTTTGTTTATTAATACACACATGTGTACTTTAGCGAGAAAAGCATATAAAACCATTCTTTATCAGCAATTCATAAATGCTCCATTGATTTTTTAATTAGGTGTTGTGCATAATGATGGCATTAAATATGCATGATACATTTTTATGGGATTTTTAGAATTCCAATAGGTGTGAGGAAAGTTTGCTAGAAACTGGAAACCTTGCCTACGTTCAGGATATCAAACAGCTTATGAAGTTAAGGCAGTGTCAACACTGTTGCTATGAAATTGGCGTTAATAAATAAAAAAGTATAAAAAAAGAGCTTCGCCTTTATTTACACCAAGACGATGTTGTTGTTTCAAAATACTAGAATTAAAACAACAGAAATTGTTATTGGAAAGATTTTACTCGTTTAAACATTTAATTTGTAGCAGGGCCGTAGCCAGGATGACGCCAGAGGGGGCTGGGCCACCCTAGAGCTGCTCTGAGTCCCCCTAGCAGAGTTAGGAAGCTTTCTACTTTAGGAAGCATTTTACAAAATGTCTCTATTTACATTTTCGTCATCATTTCACTAGCTCTACATGACCTCTTATTTTGACCACCTATTTTAAAAACACCTTATATAATCGAGTGTGATTCGATTATCCTAACCACCTCGCTAACAGGCCTGAAAATCGACAAAACTGCACATCTCTATTAATAATACAGCCCCAAAAAAAAGGGAATTACTATCGAGACAACTGTATCCTTATGTAATTTCCGACGCTGAATCCGAACTCGAAGTCAAAGAAATCGGACACTCCCAAAATCAACCCCTAGCGCTAAAAAACATTCCCTAAACAGGGTAAAAATGACGAATATCAAACGCTTCATATCAATAGTCTTAAATATCAATAATTCTAATTAAATATAAACATTCAAGTATATAACACATACATACAGAGTTGTAATACACAATACATAAATACTATCTATACAATATATCTATGTAATATATAATACATAAATACTATAATATATAAATACTTTCCATTGAAAGTCACCCCCATGAGTGGGTGAAAACTACCCCTCACACAATAGAAAATTTAAAAAAACTGCAGTGATTGCAAAAAAAGCTTACGACCCCAGTTATTTTAGAAACAGTATGTAACTGCATTAGCCTCGATGCGATGCGCAAAAACTACCCCCATAGAGGGGCGGAAACCACCCCTAAATTTAAATTACAGTTGCTTAGATGACTCCTAAAAATAATTCTCTGAAAATACTATTACTTATTTATATGGCCTCTAAAAAAGAAACCGCATACGAGTGTTGAAGGTCTGGAGATTAAATATATCAAGTTTGGCTCTTTATTGGGTCGTTCATTGTTTCTATTATTACCTTTTTTTCTTTGTTGTATTGTTAAGTTTTTTTTTTTGTTATGATTGGACCTATGATAGCACTGCTGGTCGTGCTAGTGGATCTTATTGATTACTCATTTTTTTAAAAGGTACTGCAACTATTTTTTTAATTTCTTGTTACGTGAGGAGTAATTTTCACCCACTCATGGGGATGTCACTCCTTCACTTCCAAACTGTAGTGCTGCATAGCCAATTTTAGCATCGGATTGAAATAAAAATCACGATGACAAAAATTTTTTCCCCGATTTTGCTTTAATTTAAATTTAGGGGTGGTTTCCGCCACTTTATGGCGGTAGATTTTGAGCGTCGCATCGAAACTAATGCAGTTACTCACTTTTTCCAAAAAAAACTGGGCATCGTAAGCTTTTTTTTGCAATCACTGCATTTTTTTCAGTTTACTTTTGTATGAGGGGTAGTTTTCACCCACTCATGGGGGTAATTTTCAATGGTGTTAACTCTGTATTTCTGCGTTATATACTTGAATATTTATATTTAACTAGAATTATCGAGATTTAAGACTATTCGTGAAGCGTTAACTCATTTTTACCCTGTTTAGGGAGTATTTTTTGGGCGCTAGGGGTTGACTTTGGGGGTGTACGATTTTTTTTATTTCGGATTCGTATTCAGCGTCGAACATTACATGGGGATACAGTTGTCTCGATAGCAGTTCCAAAAAAAAAATGTTTTTTTTTTTTTGTGGGGCTGTGTAGGGGCATAAACATTTTTACTGCAACGAAAGTTTCGTTTATCAAATCTACAAATCTTCAAGTCTATATCAAATCTACTAGTCTATTCTAAAATAATAAGCTTCTGAAGATAAATTGTCTATAAAATTACAAAAGTTGTATGGTAATTCACCGGGTTAACTTCCCTTTAATGTCTGAACAGTTTTAACACAACGGTGCGGTAACACTGAAACGAGATTAGTGAACGATCAATGAACCGTATTAGAGAGGGGGCAGCACAGCACGTTTCAAGGCTGTTAACTTTCCCTGTCTAACTTATTTCATTTAGCCGTAGCTGATGTTGATAGGGTTATACGTACGCTAGACTCTCCACTGTGTTAGTTGAAACCTTTTGATTTAATAATACGATATGTTACGCATGCGAAAGCGTGCAATAGTGGGTCAGGAGTTATAGCGAATACGGTTTCTTTTTCGCGTTTAATTTTAATGTAAAGGTGTCGATAACAAAACAGCGAACAACTCAAAACGCATATCTCGCTAATTGCTTGTGAAACAACTAGCGTGTCTGTTATTAATATTTCTGAAATATCCGCAATTTGCTCTTACGCGGTTAGAGGATTCGATGGA
This sequence comes from Aromia moschata, assembly GCA_029963805.1. Taxonomy (NCBI): domain Eukaryota; kingdom Metazoa; phylum Arthropoda; class Insecta; order Coleoptera; family Cerambycidae; genus Aromia; species Aromia moschata. Next base: position 2,717,336 of record JAPWTK010000022.1, on the reverse strand, counting down.
AACCCTGTAAATAAAAGAACCTCGAAGAGAGATCGTGGGAAACCGAATGCAATTGCGGATTTATGCATATGACTATTATTATATCGTGATTATGCAATACAGTTCGTTCCAAATCGTTTTGTTGCTATAGAAGACGAGATGAAAGGATGCTGGTAATTATTATACTTAGTTGCAAGAGGACGTGTTATGGTTATGAAACAAGGCTGATACATATGTATGCTTTTTAGAATGCGGTGTGCAATAATATAACAAATACAGTTAAAATGTACTAAATTTCAAATTAAATAAGTTTACTGAATCTTCATGTTCACTTTTCGAGCTATGACCATATCAATTTTCGTAGATATTCATTTTTTTTTTCAAAAATTGTTTTTTTAAAAGAATATCATTATTTTGAATTTATATATAGATAGATAAACATAAAGGTTTATTCCTCCCAAATATAACACACATAACAAAAATAAATAATTAGAAGGTGGAAACATAATATATACAGTGACGGACTTAGCCTTTAGGGCATGAAACTCTCGATATTATGAACACTACAAAACGTCCGATAGTCCTGCACACTGTGCCGATTAAGAAAAATAACAAAACATTCAAATGAACATTTTACGACCATTTCAACTGGTAAGGAAAGAAAAGGAAAAACGAAAGATCAACTCAGCGCAACGGATACTTTTGCAAAACTTCAACACGCCTACGGAGACAGTGTCTTTTCAGGGGCCCAGGTTTATCGGTCGTTTAAAGCATTCTCAGAAGGAAGAGAGTCGATTGAAGATAAACCACGCAGCGGAAGGCCCTCATCTTCAAGTACCGATGAAAATGTCGACAGAATACGGGATCTTGTGCGTTCAGATCGTCAGTTGACGACAACAATGATCGGAGAAGAGTTAAATTTGAATCACACCACAGTTCATCAGATTTTGACTAACGAATTGGGGATGAGAAAAATCTGCGCAAAAATGGTTCCAAAAAACCTTTTGTAGAAACACAAGGACATCAGGAGAGAAAGGTGTCTTGACTTTTTGGAATTATGGAACATGTTACTGGTGATGAGACTTGGATGTTTGAGTACGACCCGGAAACCAAGCGCCAAATCATGGAATTGTACACTTCAAGCTCTCCAAGACCCAAAAAATCAAGAATGAGCCAGTCGAAGAATGCATGCTGATTTGCTTTTTTGATAACCAAGGAATTGTCCACAAATAGTTTGCGCTTCCAGGCCAAACAGTAAATATACACTTTTACAGAGAGGTTCTTGAAATTCTTCGAAAAAAGGTCATGCGTGTGAGACCAAACATCAAGAACAACTGGATGTTGCAACACGACAACGCGCCTTGTCACACATCCATTTCAGTAAACGAGTTTTTAGCCAGTAAAAACATTCCTGTGGCTCTGGGTCTCCTTATACGTCTCTGTGCTGTGGGCCTTCCCAAGGAAGTTATTTTAAAAGAGACAATACCTACTGAATTGTAATTCTATTCAATAAAAAAATTAAAAAAATTAAAAAAATCAGTCTCATTACTTAATTTATACACCTCGTATATGTAAAGATAAAACTTGAAAATAATGTGAAATAGTTCCCTTTATTGTTGCTTATTTTGAAAAGTAACTTAAATCTTCATCGCCTGTGGATGGTACTTCGATTTTCACATAAATACTAAAAGGGGAATTGAAGACTTTTAGAAAATTTTAAAATGTTAGGGCTCCTTAGAGAGTCGGAAAATCATTTAGCCACTTCGATTCTGATTTCTAAAACTTCGATTTTGACTTCTCTAATTATACCTTAACCCTTAACTGGTCTGGTGCTATATTTGTTAAATAAATGGTCAGGCGTCGTCTCAAAGTCTACTACAAAGACAAAATAAAAATACAAAATAAAATAAACATTTTATTATGAACATTACTGAATAGGGGATATGTAAAAAAAGAGTGTGATTAAAATAAAGTACTGAACTAAAGAAATAGTATGCTGAGATTCCGGACTCTTTATGTTCCAACAGGAGAAGCTTAGGTTGAAGGAGTGGTACATATATGTATGTATGTGGTTTCATTAACCAATAAGAAAAAAATATTTTTATGACGTAGTCTGTCTGACGACACCGAGGTTAACACTAGTCATAGTGACTATGATCCAAAAAAAAAAAGATCAAACATAACATAACCTTTTGTGGTTTCTTTTACCCAACATTTCATTTCAATTTGAGTTTGGTGAAGTGAAATAAACTGAAATGAAATGAAAACTAAGACACACCTAAAAACGAGGTTAGGATGATTTTTTTTATTTTAATTATAGATTATATAGAAAATTACAAATTAGAAGAAAAAACTGTGCAAAGCCAATCATTGTGAAGATATATGGTATATTTTCACATAAAACTAATGATTAGAGAATTATCTTTCTTCTGATAAAATCGTACATGCGATAGCAAACACTGAAAAAAATTGTAGATATCCATTGTGGAGCCCAAATTATACTGCTATGGACTCTCAGATATCTGGAAAACCACGTTTTGATTAACTTTTTTTAGAAACCAAACAACTGTAACCTCACTTTTATCACAGTCTTAAGTGAAATGAGAAACTTATCGCGATCATTGTATTTTTTTTTAATTTCAGTAGGAACTGATATCCTCAAATTGGGATGACATAAAGAAGCACATATTTTTGAACTGAAATGAATTAAACTGATATAAACTGATATTTCAGGTAAAAGAAACACGGCATTTGTCCCCAGTTCTGACTTTCATGACCGCCGTGCGGCGGCGTCGGCGGCGGAGTCTGCGGCCCCGACAGAGGCCGGCGGGTCGGCCGGGCAGCGGCGACAGCGAGATGTGGGTGAGGTGGTGCCCGAGGCCGTCGGTTCACACGGTGGCCGGTGTGCAGGTGTGCGCCAGACTCGGCGGCGCCACGGCTCCGATCCCGCCGCTCGGCAATGCCGCATTCTTATTCATGCGCGGCCTACCTGCCCTTGTCTGCCCGCCCGCTCGCTGCCTCGTCCGCGACGGCTCACCTACAAGATACTCAGACGAGGAGTGGCCCCAGGTAAACTGCGCCGCAAGTCGGTGCCGCGGCCGGCGTCGACATGAGTCGCCAGAAGATTGGAGCGCGTCGGAAATTTGGATATCATGACGTAAACAACAGAATTGGCTCTAGGAAAGTCTAGCACACTGTGTAAAAAAAAAACGTAGAATAAAGAAGCCCAAAAATTAGCCATTTTTCGCCTGTTTCGCCACTGTCGAATCCGGATGGGAAATGTGCGCTAACTGATAGTTTATGATGAGACATTAACATTTAGAAAATTTCAAGTTGAGGCGAGATATGGTAGAAAAAGGTATATATTTTTACTTAAGCTTTGTTTTCTTTTCCAGAAGGAGAGAAAGCTTGTTATCTAAGGGACCTGAGAAAGCGTACATGGGACATATTAGTCTATACAACTGAATGTTAGCTCACTCATTTAATCCCAATTTATAACCCCACAACCATATAATCCTGGGCAGTACAAGAAAGTATAATTTTAAACTCTGTGTTTACATCAAAGGTCAGAAACTATAATATAAAATCCAATGTCATCTGGCTCATGTAACCTCATAATTCTACTGCCTTGCACCGCAAAATTTCATAACTCTCTGGCTTATGAACCCAATACTCTATAACTCCATAACTCGGGGTGTACGAGTGAGTATAACCACGAAACTTTGAGAAAACGTACATGTTATATAAAATACTAGTCCATTGCCGCCATTTTAATACATCCATATACAGTCAGCTCGAAAGTCATGATATTGTTAGCTGGCTCATGTAACTGTATAACACCCCCATCCCGTTATCCCGATACCCCATAATCCAATATTATTCAATGGTAAAATAGATTATTGATTGTTACATTTTTGAGTTCGGCTGCATCATTATGTTGAAAATGTAAAATTTAGGAACTTTAGGAACCTAGCTGTAACCATTTTCAAGATTTTGTGGTGAATTTTCAATAGTTTTTAGCTGGATTGGTCGGAGAAGTTCAAAGCCGAGGATCCACTTCCTCAGTTACCAAATATAATTCCAACTCCAGCATTGGACGTTTTGCTGTGAGAATTCCTAAAAAATGAAATTTATCTAACGTAAATGTCTTACAGATTGTGTAGGCAAAAACTCTTGATAGTTTTATGACTTCCTGAAGCCTAAATTTTGTATATTTAATGGTAATTAGAAATTTAATTCAAATTTTACGTTGTTTTGATTTCATTTGTCAATATTGCATTTTTTATTACCGTTTTATATATTTTTTTCGTTGTACCTACTTATTATCTGTAATACCGCAATAAAGAAATATTGAATTAAAAAAATAATAACTGTTCAAATGAATTGACAATGTGTAGTAAATCTGTACTACACGGGAACGTTTTTGAGATGGACTGCTTCTTGGAGAAACATAATATTCACACGACTTTTGGTTTTACGAAAACGAATTTAGATAATTAAACGAACAGACGAAATAACCCTTGGCAGGCCTTATTACGCATACGTTATTATAGGCTTGCATGAGGCCATACGAAGGTGTACTGCTCTGCTACTAGGCTGCTCTGTTGCTAATTTACCCAAGTGACGATTGACGATGATATATTACTAGAGTTAGGTGCGAGCGCGGAGTGTAACAGGACCGTAGTCAGTTAACGAATGAAAATATTAATATGTTTACATAAATTATGTAACATAGTACTATTTTTAACAAATATTACGGTTAAGTCAAGGATAAAATACCTATATAAATTAAGATAACACGTAACAATGGCAACACTTACCAGACAAACGTCAGTGTTGAGACAAGGTTCCCATGGCAGGTTGGCGGTGGTTAAAACATATTATTATGTGCTTTTCTAAGTGTTCTGGAGTGAAACGGCGACGTTTATCACTTAATATTAACTTGTGTATGGAAAAGGCCCGTTCAACGTCTACTGTTGACTTAATTAATAGGAAACCATAGTTCCTATTAATATAATGTTATTAATATTTTGGTCCTTCAGTAAGTCCTGCAGTACATGTTTGGCGCTGCAGTCACTATGATTTAATCTATAAATAACATATTTTTTGCCATTCGAAATATGTATCGTAATATGCTACGGCTTTTAACCAAGTACCCCATCTAGTTATAACTGGTTCGGGGAGGCAGAGGTGTATCTAGTAAAACCTCCCTAAAAACGTCCCTTCTTGTAGGCGGCTTAATAAAAACTTTTTTTACAGTTGATATAAAAGTGTTGATATAAAACTGTCCCTTACTTTCTCAGCTACCCGATTAAGTGCGTGGGCGGCACATGTGAAATGAATCATTTTTGTATATTTTTTAGATAAAATGTCTCCTGCTTTTAACATATACGCGGCTGCATCAGTTAGCATAACAAGAACTTTAATTGTAGCATCTTGATCGGGCCATATATAATTAAAACAGTCATTAACAAAATTTACGATCGTTTCGTGATTAGTTTTATCCAAAAACTCAGAAGCTACTATGTGGATGTCACTAACAGTGTCACTTTTTAACGCACCAATTAAAAAATTAACCACTGAACGCCCCCGAGCATCGGTAGCTTCATCTATAATAAAATACACGAAATTGTCCTCAATGTCTTCGCGTATTGGTGTCACTACAGTGTTGTAAACCCGATCGATATATGCAAGTCTTAACTTACTTTTATGAGGAATTTTTCGGTCCATATATTTTTCTAAAAACGTACGTAACTTAGGGTTCTCTAGTTTGTTTAATGGAATATTGCTTGCAACAAAGGCTTCATAGAAAAATACGAGGACGAGTCGTGGCTTTTCCGATGTCTTGTTACTTTAGTTTTATCTCAAGAATTTATAATGCGTTCACACACAGTACAAAAAAGGTCATTTCCTTGAATACGTATGTCCCTCAAAACCCTCGGGATCACTGTCAAACCACGTTTGAAATACTTCCCGTCTATTTATTTTCACCTTTGGCATGGTACCTCACTTTATTTACTTCTCCCTTCAACTAATACTTATTAATATTTATAGATATTTAAACACACGGCGACTACAACACACGGCAAATACATAAAAACGAAACGTATCAACGCGATGCAATACCGGCGACTGTCTGTTACAGCGTGCCATAAATAACTAAATTTGCTAGCGCAGTTTTCGTAATGCAAGTCAGCTGTGAGCTGTGAAGGCCAACGAGTCAAGGGCAGGACATGCACAGTGTCGGCCCTGTGACATTCACGCTTGGTAATAAGTAATAATATTTAATAATGTACTATGATGCAACATAGTTTCTGTGAACATATTAACATTTTCATTCGTAAACTGACTACGGTCCTGTTACACCCCGCGCTCGCACGAACTCTACTTATTACGTAATTTTGACGTATTCTATTACGTCGTTTTTTTTACTAACCAGAGATGCAACATTGAGATTTTAATGAAACAATTATTATTAAAAGTAAGAATAATACAATAATCCTTCGAGTAAATAGCTCGAGACTTTTTGAAGAAAATTTTGACAGAGCAGTTTGCTTGTTTCGCAAAATTAAAAAAAGATACATACATATGTACTTTTGTGTACGTCTCATTCTTTGCGCGACCAACTATAATAAACAAGGCTTTCTTTTTACTCCACAAAATCGAAGACACGAGGGGAATTTGCGCGCGTCCGCCACACCTACCGCCGCCCGTGAGTGACCAGGCTCTTACTTACGTACCTCGCTCGCCGGGCAACTATTGTCAAGACGTGATTGTTGGATGGTTATCAGAGATAACACAGCCATGAATTCGAACACCTGAGCCTGTTGATTTTAGAACGGACTTTCGAAGGTTTCGTAAGAGTCGCGAACGTGAGTTTGGAGGATTCCTCGGTAGATTATCTAAATAGCGCCGATTTTTTGCCCCCGTTTGGCAATTTGAAAGTTAAATGGCGTGGAATTCTTCGCGAACGGATTAGGTTGCACCTGCACCGTTCTGCAGATGATAGGACGTGGATGTATGTGTGCTATTAGCTAACTTTTACTTCGGTTCAGGATTGGAGAAAAGTACCTGCTCTAGTTGCCGTCATTAAATACATACATATGTACATATGTATATGTACATACACAATTAGCACGAACGTCATGATACACCTACTATTTGAAGGTTACTTAAATTCTGAAAATTTCTGTACTACAGTACTGACTTTTTTTCTTCTGATAGGATTACAGTCTTCAGCTTCAGTCGCCTTCAACTTGGGCTGATTAGACGCAGAATTTCACAACCTCTAATTCTATCAGAAACAAAAAAAATCAATACTGTAGTACAAAAATTAGCAGGTTTTAAGCAACCTTCAAAAAGTGAGTGTAACATGACACGACTTTCATTGCTGACTGTACATACATATATACATAAAAAAATATAAGTACATATATTACATTCCATTTTTTGCAGAGTAGTTCAAAAAAGTTCGTAAAATACATTCTACTTTATACACAATGGATATACTTGTGAACAGTATTTCATTACATTACAGTTTTATTACTACACTTAATTATCATTCTACAATCAATGTTTCTTTAAATACGAAGTATGCGAAAAAAAGTATAAGAAGTTCCCATGCTTGATCCTCGCTACAAATTGCAGTATTCATAAAAACAACCGAATTTTCTAAAATTGAAAAATCAACTATGCAAATTTTTCCTAACTTCTCGTACTTTGACCTCGGATTCAGAATTCTCGAAGAAATTAAGCCTTAGTATGCTTATAAACTTTAATCACAGGTTTCTTAGCTTTTGAGACTGATTGCGTTCATTTATTTTTTATTTTTAATTTATTATTATTAAGGAAACAAATTAAGGAAATTTTATTCGTACACTTCTTCAAATAACTCGTATTTAAGGAAATATCAGCTGTAGAATGCATAAATCAAAATACGACAATTATTTTTTAATACATCCCAACATTGATTGTTTTTCTGAAAACAAAAATTTGTGGACAAAATCGAGTAGGTAATGAAACTTTTGTTCTAATACTTTTATTTCATATATATAATATATGTATACTAAATGTCTTGTATTTAAAGAAATATTAGCTGTTCAATGGTAAATTAAATACCCTATATATACACATAACATCTTACTTAAGAAAAGTTACAGCTATCTAATGATTAGATAGCTACTATAAAAAATAGATTATTTTTATAGTTAAATTATTGAAAGTAAGATCAAAATGAAACAAAAAAGTGATTAAAGGTGGCTGTGACGAGAAGATGTACAGGGTGGCCCACGACATTCGGAAACTGTCATAGCAGTTAATGCATATTTAACGTTCATTGTCAAAGATTTAAAATTAACCAATAATAGATTTGGTCATTTATGAACACACTGTTTTAAATTCTATGGTAATGGTGGTACATATTTTATGGTGTAGGTATCATTTAAAATTTTGAAATAATGTCAGGTGACCAGATTTCAAGAAACTAAAAAAAAATAATCAAAAACACACGCCTTTCTAATCATACCTATAAATGTGCCAAATATTATTTTTATCTGACTTACAGTTTGCGAAATGTATCCTCTCTTAAATATTGTGTGCCACTCTGTATGTATAGAGCAGCCGTGTCGACCTTTCATTACTTTAAAGCTCTTAAAGCGACAGAGATCAAGATTTCTAAAAACATTTGGCGGAAAGAAATTTAATTATACCGAAAGAAACTAAGATTGCAAAAAAAGTTTGATTTGTTGCAAAACATGTTAAAGGTGAAAGACAACTATTAACAACTGACAGAGATTATTGACAAAAAAAGATTGCAGTCAAGCTTATTATAAAAAAAATCAAAACAGATTTCACTTGTCTTTCAAAGTTGTCACTTTTTTCGCATTTATGCTTAACAGTAATAACCTTCGGGCACTAGTGCGAAAAAATTACATACGTAGTACGACACCAAAAATTCAGTAAACACATAGTGTTTGTAGAAAAATAAAATGTTGATCTGGTCTGATTTACAACTCATCAATACAACCAAATTAGACTCGCTCAGTGGGTAAATATCCCCAAACACCTGCCGGAAATTTTTGAACGACTCTCGACCAAAAACGCGAGAGGACGGCCTTCAACCAGATTCCCCGAAACCCCTAATCCGAAGCCGGTAACCCTGTTTACGTTTACAAAACACCCCCGGAATAGTTGAAAACACGCGAAGAGATGAAAGAGAACCCACCCCTGCGAGGACCGCCCCCCCGGCAGCCGCAATACGCGTACATCCACCTGCACCGCTGTTTGGGTGCGAAAGGTGGGAAGAGCGCGGGGCACCGGTACGTGAAAGGAGACCGTCTGGGCCCATTGTGGCTCTGCCCGGGGGTGGCGCCGACTTCGCGCTGCTCGAAGGCCCTTACAGGTGTCCGGGCCATTAGGCGAGTGCCTACCTTCCGAAATATTATTATTAGAAATGAATAGTCAATTAGGTGCTCCCTGGGATCAACTGATCCTCGAGATTTATGACTTTTATTGTGGGATTAGGGAGACAGTTAGCTTTGCGTCTTAAGAAGTAACGGAATGTCGTTTGTGCCCCGGCCGACTTAGTAACAGGGTTTTTATTTGTTTTATAAAAATTCCCAGTTTAAAGGGGGGAGATACAATTAGAGATACATTTCGGCGCTGTCAACCCAGGGGACCTTTTGGCTATAGCGTCCTCTTTTGATATACCTTGAGGACGAATTTATATAAGCTCGCCAAGAGCTTCAACAAAGTATAAATGAGTTTTATGAAGAATCTGAGAGCTACTGATGCCCCTGGCATCACTGATTAAGGCGTAAGTATAGTATCATTTTCAGGCAGTCAAAACTTTAAACGCGTTTTTCTCAAAACAGCATTTTTGAAACTTGCGGGAGAGATATTTCAAAAAGTTCTTAACCGGTCTTGATGAAACTTTCATGATTTCTTGTCTATATAACTGGTTTCTATGTGAACCAAAAGATTATACAATTCGACTTTGCAACATATGAAAATTATTGCAAAAGAGTCGAAAATTTTTGTATCTTCCCTTTTCATTTTTTATTGTTCACATATAAACTATAACATTGATTAACTCAATTTTTTTATTGGACTGTTTCAAATGAAAATTACCTCCTCCAGAAAGCCCGCAATTCGATGCCTCATTCTTGGACTTTGAAAGCCTTTGACCGCTTATAAATCTGCCATTTTGAAATTAAAAAATAAAAAATATATATAAACTTTAAACATGTACAAAACAGCATGCCAAATTTCAATAAAATACAATAATACCCTCATAGTTAAAAAAAGTTTGAAAAATGCCTGATTTTTTGCCTTCTAATTGTATCTCCCCCTTAATTAATGACTCATAAGCAGGACTGACCATCATTCGCTTGTAAAAGGCGCTTAACCGGTTGGTACAGTTTTTGTCACTGTTCGTGCCACAAAAACCCTCGGATAATTTACGAAATCATACAATTTTTAGTATACAGGGTTTTTTTTGTGTCACATAATCGATTCCGAAGGTTTTTCTGGATCAACTACCACCGAAGGGAGAAAATAGGAGTTAGGGGTGACACCATTCCAAATTTTGTATACGGAGTTTTCCCGGTTTTTTTTTTCACCAAACCCCCTTTATACGGGTGTTTGTATCTTTAATTCGACTGCAAGAGTTATTTGTTTGATATGCCACTCCCTAAGGGATGGGGATAAGGGATTCACCCCTAACCCCTAAAAATAGGGGTTAGAAGTGAAATTTTAAGTTTTTTCAATTCTCTACCAAACCATTCCAAATTTTGTATACGGAGTTATGTATACAGCTTACCTATAGTTTTAACCCTTTAAACTATAGGTAAGCTGTTTAACTTTTCACCATTTAACTTTTTAACCTTTAACTTTAAACCCTTACATATAGTTTTCAGATTCGTACAATGTTCATTCAGTTCAATTTTGAATTTTCGTCCGCCATATTAGCTCCGGCAATTTTATCCCAGATTCGCAATGAGTGATCTGAAAATTCCCCTCCATGGACTTTTTCTAAAATTCCGAAAATATTTGAATTTTCGACAGCCATTTTGGATCAGTCATCTTGAAATATAAAAATCAGATTTAACAACTCCAAAAACTGTGATCAGTATTTCACTTTACCTGTCAGGACCTATTGAAATAAAACGTTCCCAACGCACAAATTGATAGAAAAGGAGTTATAGAGTGGCCTGCTCGATCTGCAAACCTCACATCTCTCGACTTTTTTCTTTAGGACATTTAAAATACCAGTTATTTATGACTGAGCCAAGAAATCCTGGAGACCTTCATCAGAAAGTCACAGAGAAGATGCGGACATTCACCAGCAATAACTTAAAACATCCTTGAGGAATTTTAGACACGACTAACTTCTCAAGATGCAGGAGTGTTGAAAATTGCGTCTGATAATTGTTTCATAGAGACACGAATGCTGGAAATTGTTTAAATTATAATATTTTTCTAAAATAACACTGTTCTGCACGACAATTCTCCCCTCCAAACTAATGTATTATTTCGATAAATTCTACCTATCTAACCCTTACGCTGACCTGTAAATTGTTGTATCTCGTAGCAAAATCTAGAGAACATCAACAGGTTTTGATTTTTTAATTTATTTACCGTATTTGCACATAAAACTAGGACTTATAAAAAAATTGTTAAAACCTAAAATACAGAATGAAATGCTTTTCTTTATTTGAGATCGAAAGTGAGACAAAGCTTAGAGAAGTAATGATCCTTGGGCCGCAAATGCGACTTATTACTACAATACAAACTTTTTTAAAGACGAAAATTTAGAAACTACACTTTCGAGAAAGAAAATAGGGCGTGGACTGCCTTCAAAAATGTAGCATTATTGATTATATTGTTCTTTTTTCCATACAAAATGGAGTACATTTTGTAAAAAAAAAAGTGATTTATTTTTTTTTAAATCCTCGAAAATTCACTAGATTGCTTATGGTCTGTTTTTTCATATTTTATATTCTTCTTCCCTTCTCTAAAAATGTATGGGTGATAGGAAAAAACCAAGCCCATATTTGAATTCAACACATTACATTAGATAAAAAAATATATATCAGCGAGCGACAAAAAACAACGTAATTGTTAAACTCTTAAAAATTGTTTAAAACTGTTACGTGTTAACCTATCTGTGAAAATTATTATGTTGTAGAATTAGTTAATTTTGATAATTAATCAATAATTGTGCTGTAAATTTACAAAAAATTGAGTTTTGTGTAATCAGACAGATTAAAGTTATATTTAACAATTACATTAAACTGTAAATTGGATAACTATAAAACCACTGGTCAAAGATTCTACACATCGTACATCACTGATATCAGTCAAACAAGTATCTACTTCTCATTTCTTGGTACAAAAAATGGAGGGTTCCGTTAGAAAACTGAAGGTCACAACATGGGTAAAAGTTCTTTTCATAAACAGAAGTTGATATGTCCAAAGATTTTACACTAAATCACTCTAAATGATTTAGACTCTAGACTACTCTAAATCACAATTTCGAAACTTTTGGGATACACCTTATACTAACAATTAACACTACCCAACTGTCACTCACCGATTTAAATGAAACTTCACACACTCATAGAATACTAAAAAAGTATAGAACCCCCGTTTTTTCTTCCAGAATATGCTTCCGGAATATGCTTGTAGAAACCACCCCTAAAAGGTGATAAAACAAGAATCGCCTTAAATGAAATTAAAAAATACCAAAATATTTATACATTTAATATGATTTATAATTTAACATCATTTAATGAAGTACATAAAAAAAATTATTTTCCAAAAAAGAAAATGTTTTTTGGAACTATATTTTTTTAAATTAGTGTTTTTGAATAATTTTGTGTACTTCTCTAAAGAATGTAATTTGAGTATTTGTTGTACGGCAAGATTTGCGAAAGGTCTGTTGCAGGCCGCAGACGTCCCCAAGAAAAGTGTAAGCCACTTAAGATTATGGAAATAAAAAAAATTATGTACTTCAGTACATGTTATTAAATTATAAATCATTAATTTTATGTTGTAACATATTTTGGTATTTTTTAATTTCATTTTTGGCGATTCTTGCTTTTAACCACTTCTTGCTTTTAACCACCTTTTAGGAGTGGTTGCTACTCCTAAAAAGCATATTGCGGAAGAAAAAAAACAGGGGTTCAATATTTTTTTAGTATTCTATGAGTGTGCAAAGTTTCATTTAAATCGGTGAGTCACAGTAGAGCAGTGTTACTTGTAAGACTTGACCTCTTATTCTTTTACAAATGCTAAAATAATGAGCGCCACCTTTTGACGTCGTAAAGCTTTCATCTATTATAAAGAAATTAAATTCTCCAGCCGGCAAGACACGTCATAATGAAACGTACGCGAAGCCGTAGCGTACACGAATTATTGAGTTACTTATATTTGAAATAAAAGCATTAGATTAGTCGTACGCACGTGCCGTCTGCGCGCAGCAGCACGTGTCTTCGTTAGCTTAATGAGACAGCCTTGTTGGCCACGTGCGGGCCTCCCCCAAATCGAGGCAGGAATTAGAGAGGATATATGTATGTACGGCGGCAGGAAGAGACCCCGCAGAACAAAACTGCTACTTATAGCCCTTGCCATCTGTTAGGTCACCTGAACAATCACATTTCTTACTATTTTCGTCGTACGTGTACCTACGCTGATCGTCACTTCCACACGATTTAGGGAAAAATAGAGATGTTGCTTTTTACGAGCCCTAACAAACTCATATATATATATATATAACTATATACAGGGTGAGTCAAACTTAACGCGACAAACGAAAGGTACGGATAGGGCATGTTATTCTAAGCAAAAAAGTTCTAATAAACATGTGTCCGGAAATGCTTCCTAAGAACGCTACGGACGTTTAAAGATGGCCGGCCCAAATTGGTTTTCTTGCCTTTTATTTCAAAAACTGCTTAAAATAATTGGTTTAACGTAACAAAACAAACTAAAATTTTACAAAAACTGCTCGAAATGTCCACCATCATTTTCAATGCAAAGTTGACATCTGCGAATGACTGATTAATTCACTCCGCTGCCTTATTAATTAAAAAGAGAAGCAGGCCTTGATAACAATTGAAAGTGTTTGTTTGACAGCCTTGTTTGACGTGTCGATTGAATTCAATTTGTCACTAATTTTAAGCTAGTTTATGAGTAAATTGCGGAAACATGCCAAATACCTACACTACAAGTGAATATGCGGATATTGTGTTTGTTTACGGGTACTGTGATGGTAATGCGCGCGCTGCTGTGAATGAGTACGCCCGAAGATTTCCAATGAGAAGAGTGCCCGACAAAGCGGTATTTACTAGAACATTTCAACGATTAAGAGAAACTGGGACAACTTCTTCGAAATCGCGAGCAGACGGTATTTTTGCACCCCTTCATAATAATCGAAGAACAGAAAATATCCTAGAACACTTCGATCAAATACCTTCAAGTAGCACGAGGAGATGTTCTTTGCAATTAGGCTATTCCCAGAGCATTGTGAACCGAACTCTGAAAGCAGATGGTCGCCACTCCTATCATTTGCAGAAAGTTCAGAATTTGCTTCCTGAAGACCTACCTCGAAGAAGAGAATTTTCAGAGTGATTCTTGGAACAAATAACAAACGATGCTTCTTACTATCGGAAGGTGATTTGGACGGACGAGGCAACTTTTACCCGTAGTGGTATCTTTAACCAACATAATCCGCATATTTGGGCCCATGAAAACCCGCATGCTGTAAAAGAACAACATTTTCAACATGAATTTTCGTGCAACGTTTGGATGGGGTTATGCGACGATACACTCATTGGTCCATATTTCTTGCCTCCAAGACTAAATGGTCCGGCCTTTCTTCATTTCCTGGAAAATGAATTTGAAGCAATATTAGATGACATGCCTCTAATTGATAGAGCAAACAGGTGGTTCCAGTTAGACGGTTGCCCAGCCCATTACACTCTACTAGTGCGGCAATGGCTTCACAACCATTTTTCAGGAAGATGGATTGGTCGCGGTCGAGACTGTCCCCGTCCTTGGCCTCCGCGTTCCCCGGACTTAACCACTATGGATTTTTATGTTTGGGGCAGAATGAAGAGCAAAGTTTATGCTGAGCCCGTCAACGACGAAGCTAGTCTCCGAGCGAGGATCTTGCAAGCTGCCCAAGAAATACCACTAGCGGAGTGTCGTGCAGCCGCGCAATCAGTCATTCGCACATAAATGACGGTGGACATTTCGAGCAGTTTTTGAAATAAAAGGCAAGAAAATCAATTTGGGCCTGCCATCTTTGAACGTCCGTAGCGCTCTTAAGAAAGCATTTCCGGACACATGTTCATTAGAACTTTTTTGCTTAGAATAACATGCCCTATCCGTACCTTTCGTTTGTCGCGTTAAGTTTGACTCACCCTGTATAACTAACCTAACTATATGTTTTCAAACAAACTCATTTTTTTCAAAAAAAATTATTCAATGCCATGCAAAGCTTTACAACCACGCTTTAAAAACCTAAAATAAACTAGTGGAGAAAATTAAGACATAAAAAAAATCCAAATTTTTATGTAATTTTCAACAGGCTGTAAGTTGGAGAAAAATGGTCTCACAGAAAATTTAAATAAAGGAAATCGTAGCTTCAAGTATCTAATTTTTGGATCTGAACTTCGAAATTTTTTTGCGTCAGCAATTTTCGAGTAATCCTAAGAAAACCACCGATAAAAATTTTTTTCAAAGTTTTTGGTACTTTTTTGTGGTCTACGAACTTGAAAAAATGTTTTTTGACTCAATCACCAGATAACTTGTTTATTCAGCTTCAATTCCTTTTTTTAAAGACCTTAATACGATCATTTCTCGCCGAGATATCGGTCTTTGAATGGAAAAGGATCATTTTGTATTTGATTATCGATATCTCAGCAACCAATGATCGCACAAAAAGGTAAAGGTGGGTTTTGAGAACTTGAATAAATTCTCTACAAGAATTAGCCAATGGATTCTTCGAAGAAAAAAATTGTTTTCCATTCTTTACATGAATTTGAAAAAGCAACAAAAAAAAGGGCTTTTGGTGGTTTTTCGGAAAATCAAGCGCTGAATCAAAAATATCGAGGAAACCACTTATGTTAAGTGTGCCTTTTACAGTTCAATATACCCACAAAAACCCTACAGAGATTCAATTCAATCCAGCCAGCCGTTTTTTTGTTTTACTGAATTGAATTTTTGAAAAAATTAAAGGAATCACGTTTTTTGCTCCAAAAATCTCATAATCATTGACAAAATGAGAAAAAAAATTTTTTTCAGTGTTCGTTACATTTTCATCGCAAACAGCGTTTCAATTTTTTTTTTATAAAAAATTTAGATTTCAAAAAAAACCGAACATACACGAGCATACACGAACAATGGTGTTCCATTGTGTGCGACTTGATTGTTGGCAAAAAATATAAACAATTATTAAAAAAAAACTAAACACCAACTTGTTCAGTACTTTAATGAAAATGTAGATCATAATAAATAAAGAATAGAACAAAAATTACATATTTTTTAGTGTGGTGCATTTTATTTTTTTTAGAGACATCCAAAAAAAACTCATTGCCAAGAAAAAGTTTTCTTTCATTTATAACCTTTTACTTAAACTTCATACAATTTACAGTCTTCAAGTTACATAACTTTTTTCTCTCTTTTTTTTTTTTTATGTCATATAACAAATGTGAAATGTTCAAACTTCATTACTACTACTTAAATGTAATCCCTTACCTTGTTTACATGTTTGATTTATAAGTAAACACAAATATCTCTCTGTATATCGTTTTTGTCAGTCCTGCGACAAAACTTTATTTCTATGTCAACTACATCGGTTTTATGGCATCGTTGGAAAGATCTCCTAATTTGGTTATCTCCTAATTTTAATATTCTCATTTCCTAAAAGGTTATGACCCAATGCGTGTGGTTTATATTACATCCTTGTGTCGCAAAATATTTAACAGTAGGTCGAATTTTTCAATGAGGCGGTGAAAATAGATCATAGTAAGTCATAAAAAATATTTTATTTTTACTGCTTGTTACATCATTACGCAAAATTAAGGTAGAAATAAAATGTAGATATTGTCATAGACATCCTGCATTCTGTGTAATTTGCAATATTGTGTGTGTTGTGTGTTTGCAATATCATTTATACCTACATACTTGGATAAATTTTCCTTTATCAGAAACTGAGTATACTATAAATCAGACAGTCATTACTTTTTAAGAGATGATAATATTAAAACATGTTATTGCCTAAATACACTCCAAATTAGAAGACCTTTCTAAGAATACCATAAAATTAGAATGTTTCTGGGAAAAAAACGAAACGTCGCGACACCTGGCGTTGGCATTTCTTTCAGTTTTATTCCTTTTATACATGCCAAATTCTAGTCTCAGACGGTACGATCATAACATTGCAGTTTACAATTTCCTTTAGCCATTTCCGAATAATATGGTCAAGATAAAACCATCACCCTGTACATATGATAAAATGAGGGAGCCCTCTATTAGAGTCTTGAGAAACTTATGCGGTGATCCAATAAACTTTGTAAAATGATAACCAAAAAATGTAAGCCAAATCGACTATTTATTGATTAAGAAACATTGTGGCCCTATTTTTTGTAGATGCTGAATATAAATGCAGTTTCTAGATGATAAATTAATATTAAGTATTATACACCACTCAAAACGAAAAAGGAGTCACTGTTAAAAATGTGGATATTTTTCTACTGGAATAACTTTTTTATTACAATTCTATTTTATTTAAATATATTGGACTGTTCTCAAAAAATGTTGTACAATTTTTTCTAATCTACTTGTGATGCTTACAGGAAAAAAGAAAAATGCAGAAATGTGCGGTTAAGCTCTTTATTGTTTTAATTAAGTGGCTCTTTTTCGTTTTGATTAGGAATAGAGACATCCAAAAAAAAACGTCATCAACTCTGGCTATGAACAAGAGAGATGGAAATAGCGGTCATGTCTAAGCTTTTCGGTTATGTCAAACTTTTGGCAAGTAACTGTCACAATTTATAAAATAAACAATGACTATCATATGATGTGACAGTTTTGACAAGTAAATAAGGTTATAAATTCGATTAAGAATAGAAATACGTCTTTTTTTCTCGGCCAACTTTGATGACGTTTTTTTTGGATGTCTTTGGAAACTTTTGAAACGTGGCGGTCACAGTTCTAAAATAAATAATGGCGATCGCAGTTGTAAAATAAATAATGACTGTCACATAATGTGACAGCCTTGACAACTTAATAAGGTTATCAACTTAAAAGGATTCTGCTCGGTCAACTTTGATGACGTTCTCTTTTTTTGAATTGCTCGTTACAAGTAACAATACCTTAAGATTACTTGAAAGATTGAGGAAAAAAAATAAGATTGGCAAAAAAAAATGAAAAATAGGTAAGTACTCTATTGTTATCCTTTTTTTTCAGAGTCTTAGTGTCTTTCCAACCGTTAAATAAAATTATCCATATTAATGCTAATGTTATGCAAATCAACGTTTGAACACAACACCGAAATATTTTTTCTGCATTCAATATTCTCGTTTCGCCAACCATGTTGTCATCATTTGGAGATGATTGAAACTGGTGTTGAATTTTTTTCTACGCCGAAGTTTCCAATTCTCCTTCAGTATGAATGTTAATCGTTTGTGTAATCAAAAATGTACAGAAAAAGTTCTGATAGCAGTGATGTACGAAATATCTCCCTTACCACCATCTCAAAATCGGACAGACAAGTACCGAAGGTGTTTATTATTCATGGCCTGACATTTTCCCCTGACATTTAAAGACTTTTACCCCAAATAGCAGAAACACTCTCGACCACGATCGACAGGGAATACCGTGCATTTTTTATCGTGTTATTGGTAATAGCAATTACGTTTTCCGTTCAACTTTAGGGTTGAGCGATTGAATTCTATTTTGAGCAGCCCTTACCCTGTCAGATAAGTCCGCCGATTAAATATTTACGCAACTAAACACGCGGACAGTCGATGGATTAAAGTATTATTTATTCAAAAGGCGTAATTAAGGAAGGGAAACTGCACTGTAAGCCTTATGTTGCTGCTTCGCGCATATTTTCAAGAACAAGACCTACAAACAATATATTTTTAAAAATTCTAATATAACTTTTAAAATCAAACCTTAAAATTAGCCAGTGGCAGTTTCTCTATTTTGTCATTAGGTCAATGACTTCTGAAACGAGCCCATGTATGACAATATATTTGACAACTAATGAATGTTTGACAACTAACGTTTATACAGCATGATTAACATTGATTGAAACAATTCGTTAAAAGTATTGGAATTATAAATTTCTGATTTTTGAAAATTTTGATGGAGCTGGAGATGGATAAGAACTTGATGAAAATATTTTCAAGAAGGCTGTACTTCCGTTTATCTCAGAAGTTAGCATGAACAAACCGTATTTTAAATCGAATGGTGCTTTTTTATTAGGTAGGGGAATGTCGTTAGGATTGGGCCACTGTCTAGGTTGGGCCATCCTTGCTGCCTCTGATTTTATAGCGTGGAATTATTATTCTCGATGACAGAAAACTTTCAGAGAATTGCCTGTCACGGAGATTGTCTGTAAAAAGTTTTGTGCCTTCGTCTTGTTTTCGGTAGTCCGAAAAGTTTTGTAATAAAACGTGAAAAACGACTCAAAACTTGGATATAAACGATGTCACCGCCAAAGTAAGTACCTATATATTTCCATTATGGGGTTAACCATTAACAAGTTCCCAACAGAAAATTTTTATTCCATAACCTGTTTGCCTGTAGTGTGTAGAAATTGAAAAAAACGCTTGTCGTCTAGGTTGGGCCACTCGTGTAGTCAGGGTTGGGCAACATCATTTTTTTTCCGACAAATAAAATAACAGTCTTGAGCTAGTTTTTTGCACCGCAGAACATTAAAATAATTCATTAAAATCAAATCATGTTGCAATAAAAGTAATGTTTTATCAGTAAAAATAATAAATAATCGTTAATATAAGGATAAATAATATGAGATTTTAAGAATAAATTAAAAAACTAAATAAATCCAACAGAATAAAAATCATAACAGCAAAATAACAATAATAGAATAAAAATAATAATAATAACAATAATAATTAATAACAAAATAACAATAACAATAAAAAATTTAATTCAAAATTGAATATTGATTCCGATTACTGTTCTCATGAAGATTTCTCATCAAAATGATGTAGAATTGAATTAAAAACAATAAAAAGTAACGTATTTGTTCTTTAATGAACAAATACAATTTAACATATTCCGTCGATATTCACTAGTGGCCCAACCTAGACTACTTTTTTTTCGTTTTGTCAATAACTTTCTTTTATAACACGCAACTGTTCAAACTTTCAAATAATACATCAACATTAAGAATATTCGAATATAAACGAAAGATACAGTGCAAAGTTAAAAAGTGGCCCAACACTGACGACATTCCCCTACGTATTTCTGGTATTGCATTTACTTCACAATGTCACAATCATTAGTGTCACAAAAAAAGGTAGTTTCACTGTTTTATTTTTTTTCTCAGGGATCTCCTAAATCAGCAATGAAACAGTTTGTTCCAGCTTGAAGATGAAAAGCCTTGTAGAACATCACTTTCTGGCTTCTCCTACCGAAACGTTTCGAATAAACCGAACGCATCATCCATCTTCGCTTCATCCACCATCTAGTACATCCGTTCCCTTGGCAGCGTTTAAACAAATGGCGTTCTGTTTTGATACGGAACGAAGTTGGCGTCTTTGTCCCGATACTCTCGGGTGGATATACGCGCGTGGCGCCCCCTGATTCCGGCCACGTGACCGGAACATCTCAGGCCGCGTGCTTCACCGGAACCATAAGTCATATGCCCCGCGAGATACCCAGCACGCTATCTGTATCCGTTTCGCCGATCTGACTCATTCGCGATCTGTTCAATTGGGCGAGATATGTACAGAGTATAACGCAATAAAACGTTTGTAATTGAATTTGAGCCGTCGAGGGTTTGTACAGCTGCACCAAGAATTCTACGTCCAAATGTGTCTGCACGCGGAGAAAAGTAATATACAGGGTGTTAAGAAAAAAGTGTAACAAACCTCGAGGGTGGGTAGTATAGCCCAAAATAGTTACGGAGATACGAGACCTATTGCTTTTACACCGTTAGTACAGGCATTCAATGAACAAACAATAAAAGTAACAAAGTCAAAGAATATTTTGTGCGAACCTGGCCTCATCAGTAAACACAATGTACTGGAATCATCATCACTCTTCTTCGCACAGTATGGTCTCCGAATTCTGCTCTACCCGTGCTAAAATTGCTTCTTCTGCCTCAGGGTAGATCTTGACCTCTCGGAACATGGGACTTTTTAATAATTTTGACAGTCTTAATAAATTATAAAAATAACTTCAAGACATTACTATTACCTGGCATTCCCACTAATACGACCATACATGAAATGCATATGGGCTAACTCAATATTATAGTAAACAGGCGTACAAAAAATTCGTAAAACTACACTTGCAAATTGCTTGAATATCAATTGCAAATTGTATCATCAACAGGCAGAACCTCTGCTGATTACTCTAAGAAACTGAAATATGTTACGAACGAAAGAAAACACATTTTACGCAATAGACAATAGACAGGCAATAGATATTAGAAAAAGGTATTATCCTCCATATCTCCGAAACTAATAAAATTGTTAACTGAATAAAATATGTCATTGATTAGAGCTGGCGGTACCTGTATTCAAATGAGGTAGTTTGGACTTTTTCTATGTGATACTCTCTCAATGTGGGACTCTGATTTGATTTCCACGTGACGAAATGCACCAGTCGAAAAAGTTTTGGAAATTCTGTTATTAAACAAAATGTAAAAAAAAAAACTAAGATATTCGCGTTTTTTTCTCTTTTTCTTGTACATAACTCCTGAACGTTTCGATAAAAGTTGAAGAGAAAAAAATGTCACGAAATAATAAAATGTTATCAAATTTTTCACAGTGTTAGGAAGAAATAAAAAATCATGTATTGTTGCAAAAATAGCAATAATTGAAAAACAAATAACAAGACAAACTTTTCATGATTTTTTTACCACTGAGATTACATATAGGACCTTCAGCAGATCGTGGCTCAGAAAATGATTTTAAATTTTCAAAAAAGGTTCGAAAGCTTGGATACTCTTTTATACGTAACACAGATTTATAGACTGCTCAAGGCTTTTTTACGGCTCTATAAAGTTTTTAAAATTCTTTTTCTCTGTAATTTTTTTTACAGAGGGCAAAATTATTGTGCAAAAACTATTAGACCGATTTGGATGAAATTTGGTGTGATGTTTTATCGTATCAAAAATAAAGTTTTCTGAGCCAAGATGTGAGGGTCGTATGTATCTAAGTGGTCGAAAAACATTGGGGGAAAACTGTGTTTTATTAATTTATTAGAATTATTGCTATTTCGCAATAATAATAGCCCTTTTTAATTTCTAACCCTTCCCCCTATATAAATTTAAAGAGCACAACTTTTTTCTTACTTCAACTTTTCTCTAAAATGAATCATTCTCGAGTTAAACGAAAAAACAGCTAGAGAGTGGAACAAATGGATGTTTCATATGTTTTTTATATTTTGTTTGACAAATAAAGATAAAGACAACTTTTTCAACTGGCGCATATCGAAATTATAACTTCTGATGATATACCAGAGGCATTTCAATAAAAATTAGGAATCATATAGATAAAACAGATACCGGTATATATGTGCAACGAAAGGAGAGCAATATTAATTTAAAATTTTGGCGGATGCGCAGGTGAAAACATATTATGTAAGAATTGCAATTTGTATTGTTTTCAATTAGTTTTATTAGCATGTTTGGTTGAACAAACATGGAAATTCATTCATTAAATAACTATATTTTGTTTTAACATTTGGGAATAACAATTCGTTAATTAATAAATACAATACAGAGCTCATAAAAAATGTTGGAAACAAAATCTTGAAAGAAATAGTTTTTCATACCTAATATTGGAAATGACATTTTCTTCTACCTAGTATAGAAAATACCTGCTCCTCTGTATATCATTTTATTGATATGATTTATATATTTTTTTATTTATGTAACATATAATATCACCACAATATTTTAGATTATTATTATTTTTAATTGTGCTAGTGTTTTTACTTAACACACCTTTCAAATATAAATTAAAAGTTACCTACTTAAAAGAAAAAATGGTCTGACCATTTCTATTTATGTTCAAATCTTAAATATTATTTCACAAATGATAGAAGCCCTTTCCACTGGTTTATATGAGTTGAATTTATTTAAATCAGTTCACAAATATTAAATTATTTCACGATAAAAGTATGCTAAATTTCTTAGAGTACTGGGAATATTACTATTAAATACATGGGGCTAAATATTTGTCACGGGGCTATAGGTATATTGATATAAAAATAGCCCCAAAACCCATATATCTCCCTTCTTAACATTTGTTTTTGCAGTTTCTTGAATAAACGTTGACTTAGCTTAAGCATTCCACCATATATCTTCTTATCTTAAACAATTCCTAGAGCTAAATCAGTATTAAGATAGGTTCCCAAGTTTTCCAGAATAATCCCACAAAACCCTAGCATGTATTCGCTTAAAAGCCATCAAAACCCCCCAAGCTACGTCGCAAACTATCCTCCACGATTTCCGTTTCATTAGGAAAAAGTGCAACGGGCATTTTCAGCCCTACAACCCCGACCCATTGTTGTCGGGCGACGGCTGAAAGCTATCCCGGCTGAAAAGCCGTTACCGAATACGTAATGAAACTGCCTCGGGGCGGAAACGTTGCCAGGCAACCCGCGTTACAGGATCGGGCGGGGTGTCCTGTTTCCAACATGGCCGCCGGGATCAATAAGTCAAGTCCTTGGGGATACGTTCGAGGACTTCGTGTGTATATTACCTACCTTACACACCTTAAAATCGCAAAGTTGGACTGTTTCGGCAGCGTTCAAGGACGGCTGAAAACTGGAGGTTGATACAGAAATTCATAGCGCTTTTTTTCTTTTCTGTCAAAGATTCTTATCTAGTTTTAAACCTATCGACCTGATTTCATCATATTCTTACTCAATTTGTCTTTAATTCTTCAAACTCCAAAGAAACGGACAATGTATGTACATATCCTTCTTTTTTTTAGTGTATGCAAGGAAAAAGAAGTAAAAGAAGCTGCTATAAACATTCACCCCGTTTTCAGGAAGGATGCAATCTGGAGAAGACGCTCACTGAAACAAAATGGTTTCAGGATGACTACTTGGATATAAATGATCCTCTAAGTTCAGGAAAACCATGTAACTTTGTTTGAAGATAATTTAAATACTTTTGTTATTAGTTCGTATAACTAACGAAGTGTTGTCCAGCATTTCACATGTGGATGCGGATCAACAGGTAGACAATGTTAAAAAAATTGGAAATATCTGCTTTGAGTGAAGCCAACAAAAACACAGGCCCACAAAAAAAAGTGTCTGGTTCTGGGATGGAGACTAACTTTTTCTTATGTACTTTGTGCCGCTGAATCCGAATTCATCATAAAAAATAAGGGTTCCGCAGCTAATTTTGAAGATAACCTCAAATAACTGTCGAAAACGACGTGTTTCGGTTGTAAAAGCTTGAGAAGACCAAAAAAATGCCCACAAAAAAGTATCTGGTTCTGGGATGGAGACTAAATTGGAATTTCCCAGATTTCCGCTCTCAGAGATACAACAATCTTCAGATTTCTCTTCAGCTTGCTGTTGTTACAAGTTATTTTCGTAGTCTGAATTCCAGAAAGTCAAATGGAAGTATATTCATGTGATTTCTAAAGAGTTTCCACTTAGTCTTGATTTTAGACTGATTAAATCCATGTTATTCAAGATTTTAGTTAAAAACGATTTCTTGAGGATGATCTTTGAAATTCACTTGTTAAACCAAATTTTTCATAACACATTCGGGTTTAAAAAATTAAC
This sequence comes from Aromia moschata, assembly GCA_029963805.1. Classification (NCBI taxonomy): domain Eukaryota; kingdom Metazoa; phylum Arthropoda; class Insecta; order Coleoptera; family Cerambycidae; genus Aromia; species Aromia moschata. The sequence goes on along the minus strand of JAPWTK010000022.1, from coordinate 2,692,346 downwards.
ATACATAGGAATACGGTACTTTATATGTGACGCAAATCATATTCCCATTTCTTTCAAGCTCTTATTACAAAAAACGTCGTTTTCAGCAGTTTTTTTGAGTTTATCTCCAAAATCCGTTGGTCAAACCTCTTTTTTCATAACAAATTCGGATTCAGCAGACGTAGGCAAAATACGTAGAAACAAAGTGTTTTTGATGTGAAGCAAATATTTTTTTGTTCTTCCAAGCTTTTACCACCGAAACACGTCATTTTCGACAGTTTTTTGAGGCTATCTTCAAAATTAGCTGCGGAACCCCTATTTTTTATGGAGAATTTGGATTCAGCGGCACAAAATACATAAGAAAAAGTTAGTCTTCATCCCAGAACCAGATACTTTTTTGTTGACATTTTTTGGTCTTCTGAAGCTTTTACGACCGAAACACGTCATTTTCGACAGTTTTTTGAGGTTATCTTCAAAATTAGCTGCGGAACCCCCTATTTTTTATGATGAATTCGGATTCACCGGCACAAAATACATACGAAAAAGTTAGTCTCCATCCCAGAACCACACTTTTTTGTGGGCCTGTGAAATCAGCGTGCTACCATTTGTGCTTCCTTCCTTTCTCGTCAACTTCTAGCATGTTAGTAACATCCATTTTTGTCGAGTATTGTTATTGATAATGAGAAATCCCTCTGGTGACATCAACAAGGCGTTATTTACTATGAACTGTCTTCTAGAAATGTAACCACTTCTTCTTACAAGTACCTCCGACAACTTGAGGCCAGCACTGAAAAAAAAAATGAAGTGAATATTAAAAATTGAAATAAACTATAATCTTTCTTTATTTAAAACGTACAACTCTAGAAAATTCATTATGTTTTGAAGATTTCCACAGTAAACAGAACACATATAAATTTATTTAAGGTCAATATGTCGACGAGTTTCCTCAAGTAAATTAGTTGTAGTTCTAACAGTTTAGCAATATATATTCTCCTGCATACATTTGGAATCAGAATGAGACACATTTTGGTAGAAGTGGATAAATTAATCTTGAAACGTTTCTTGTCATTCCTTTAAAGTAGATAAGTGATTCATCAGAATGTTGCAGAAGAAACTGATGAAATTGTCATTGGCGGTGAGAAATCCCGTTGGTGACATCACCATGGCGTTCTTTGCAATGAACTGTCTTCAAGAAATGTAGTAACCACTTCTTTTTACGTTTAGTTCCGACAACTTAGACGCTTTGAGGCTAGCGTTGAAGTAAAACGAAGAAAAGAAAAGTGAAACTGCAAGATTCGTTTCCTCAAAACTTAGATGTTTGAAGTAAACTAGTGCTGGAAGAAATGAACTATAGTCTGTATTTATGACCAACAACTCTATAAAATTCATTACATTTTGAATACTGAAAATGTTTCAACAGTAAACTGAATTCAAATAAATTTGTTTAAACTCAGTTTGTGGGTGAGTTCTCAGCTTCTGCCACCCAGTGGATCCAAGAGTTTTCCAACAAGCAAGATATATTTCCTTCGTCTTTGTACATTTAGCATTAGAGTGAGAGAAAGCACATTTTGATGAAAGGGATGGATCCATGAATCTAGAGATCCCTCCCGTATTTCCTTTAAGTAATTTATCAGAATAATTCAGGAGAAATCAGAAGAAGATTCATCAAATTCATCAGGTATAGGTACTTTCTTTCTATCTTAAATTCTAGAAACAGTACCGGACTAAAATATACGAAACGAAACCTTCGAACTTCGAACGAAACTTCGGCCAAAACGACCAGTGCCCGCTTGTATCGCGGCCTACCGCGATTATCGCCGTCATCTGGTCCACCGTATCCAGTTGCATGCGATTTTATTAAACGCACTTGTTCTGGTCGCGATTAGGATTAATGGGGACGTCTGTTTCTGGTGTCCCGCGCCGCACAGGCGGCCCATTCACGCGAGCAGCGCGCGGACGACGGACGAACGGACAGACGGACAGACGGACCGACGGACGGACGTTAACTCGAACCAAGTGCGGCGGATATGCGGCGGCCGATTATTAAAAAACGCGACAGTGAACGCCCTGCACATATACATGTATTTATGACGATCGCACGTGCTGCTCATGTATATGCAGTTGGACACATGTGCGGCACGATTAAAATATAGTTTATGTTAAATCTCGGTTACTTATCGTCTATTATGCATTTATACAGCGAGTGAACATTTATACAGAAAGTAAGGAAAGGTTCTTGTATTTCTTGAAATATTTGCTATTAAAAAGAATGTTCTAATACAAATTTTTGCGTGTATTTTTTGCCATAAACTGTCGGGTTTCGATTTTTCTTAAAGGGTAACACTACCTTGTAAATTTTTTTGACCACTTTTTTATCGGCTTAAATGCTTTTATTATATAAAAACATATAATGCCAAAAATTATATCCAAAAGGTTTTATGTGGGGGGAAAGTGGTTGAAAAATTCTGTTTTCCGAGTGAAGTCACGGTGCTGTTTAATTAGTAATTTGTGCGCGTTAGATATCGGTGCAGTAGGGGTCACTATTCCTTCGTAAACACAGTATGTCTTTAATTAGAGGGGCATGAAAGCAGGAAACAGCAGAAGGACAGCATGGAAACCTGGAATTAGGAGGACATTTGTATGGCCCAGGCATCGCCGATTAGTGGTAAATAAAAAAGTACATCGAAATATACGTACTTGAAACGTTAAACGCGTTTTTCTCGAAACCATATTTTTCGAGCTGGCCGTAAAGCTGGCGCCTACAATTTTCAACAAATCGACTTGAAATTTTAACTGTAGCTAACAAATTAAATTTTCTAGTGAACCCCTTTACAACTTTTTGATTTATGAATATTTACCGATTTTATAGCCAATTTTCTACCAATTTTTTCCGAAAACACATGTTTTTTTCTTTAAACTGACGCCATTTTTTTTAAATCAATATTTCGAAAAGTTCTACGGTCGTTCACTAGACTTTTCGATGTAATTTCAGAATACTTTTGGTTTTTTGTTCAAGATGCACAATTGAAACCTGTAGATTTACGGCCAGGGAGGTCATAAAATGTTTCCATTTTTTTCATTTCGAGAGCTGTTGTGCCGCCATTTTGTTTTTAAATGACTAGTTTTGTGTATTTTAAGAGATGTGTAATGATGTCTAAAAAGCGAATTTCAATAAATTGTTTTGCCTTTCTACAATAAATTCGAGAAAATGAGCCATGATTACCCCTTAACCTAAACAAGTTTGTTGCTATGGCAACCGACGTTACTTTTTTTTAATGGCATGGTATGATATTCTTTGTCTTTTTGAAAATAGTATATTTTTTCTAGATATCGGACCATACAATAACAATTGGGTTTCATAAAAAAATTTGAGAAAAAATACATTTTCCCAAAAATCACCCATCTCGATTCGACTTCGTCAATCCAATTCTTATCAAGTCGGTCATAGAAATAAGTTGATGACATTTGTAGAGACACCGTTTGTTGTCAGTTATCTGCAGTTTGTCAGCTTTGTAAATAGTGAAAAATAGGAAAACCAACAGTTCTGTGGTTATCAGTAGTAATACTAATTATTAAGACAGTATTAAACGAAAATCAGATAACTGAAATTTTAATGATGGTGGGATATGATGACAGAAAACGCACTTATCAAGAAGTTTGTGCTCTGTTCAAGAACTTCATCCGAATCGGCCACAAATTTATGAAGGATATGTTCCAAAATTTTAAACAAACTTGTGCAGACTAGTAGTGTCAAAGATAAAGCACGAATGGGAAGACCAAAAACAGTTGCAGCCGGGAAGATGCCTTGTTATCAAGAAAAGTCGGTAGATTACATAATCTGTCGCAAAAGTCGGTGATATATTTACTAAAAAAAAAAAGAAAAGTCCCATCCATATACGTAAGTACAGCTGGTACAATAACTTGAAATCGGTACATTTCAATGAAACTTAAATACAAGCACCTTTCCTTACTTTTTACTCTCACTGTATAAGGAGAAAATAGATTTATTTGATCCGAGATAGAGTTATGTAAGGAACAAAATGGTTTTTACTTATTTATATTCTTATATCCTTAGGATAATAAAAAAAATTGGCGAAAAGTAATTTATATAACACATTTATTATAACATATTTTTCTCTTTTTTAAGAGGAAACTCCCTCTAGATTTTTACACTTTTTACTAAAAGTATTGGGCTGATTGAAGTTAACTGTGTCAGCTGCAATTTGAGGCAGCAACTTATTGCCGCAATATTTTTTTATTTACACTATGCAATTGCTTGCATGTCAGTATTGTATGGAAATAAGTTCGTGCAATTTGTTGCACATAACTCTGGTTACAGTTAGTAATTAACTGGATATCAGAATACATTCCAATATTGAAGGAACTAGTAATTGTTAATTTCAAGTCCAACAAGCAACGCTAAGATTTCAGATTTTCAAAAATGATCTGCTATATTTTATATTATAAAGCTACTTTATGTTACAAAAAAATGGTTACATTTAGTGAATCTGGTGACGAGAAAACTGCATTTTTATTTAAAAAAAAAAACATTTTCAAACCATTTCCAAGATTTTCTGATGAGGCAGACATTTTTTGAAAGTTTAAGTATTACAGATTAGAATTACAATGCAGTATTGTTTCCTCCAAAGTAACTTCCTTGGGAAGCCACATAGCGCTGGAGATAGTTCTTCCATTCGTCGTAGCAGTGCTGTAACTCATATACTTGAACAGCCCTCAGCTGGTCGGTTACAGCCGTTTGAATGTTTTCTATGGTCCCAAAATGCCGTCCTTTGAAGTGATGTCTCAATCTCGGAAAGAGAAAAAGTCACAAGTACTCAATTCAGGCGCATAAGGAGGCTGAGGAGCCACAAGAATGTTTTTACTGACTAAAAACTGTGAAATGGCTATGTGATAAGGCGCATTGTCGTGATGCAACATCCAGTTGTTCTTGATGTTTGGTCTCACACGCATGACCCTTTTTCGAAGTTTTTCAAGAACCTCTCTGTAAAAGTGTTAATTTACTGTTTGGCCAGTAGGCACAAACTCTTTGTGGACAATTCCCTGGCTATCAAAAAAACCAAATCAGCATGCATTTGATCTTCGACTTGCTCATTCTTGCTTTTTTTTGGGTCTTGGAGAGCTTGAAGTGTGTCATTCCATACTTTGGCGCTTGGTTTCCGGGTCGTACTCAAACATCCAAGTCTCATCATCAGTAATAACACGTTCCATAAAATGAAGATCATTTTCAATCGATTCCAAAAAGTCAAGACACGTTTCTCTCCTGATGTCCTTTTGTTTCCAAGAGCCTTAGTTTCCGTGTAAACTATTGTTCAAAGAGCGCAACATGAGCATTGGACACTTCCGCTGCTGACTCGGGTTCTCGCCCAAGCCTTGTGACTTTTTTTGTAATGCAAATAATAAGTAATTGTATCAGTAAATATTTTCCTTTAAATGATTAAAATAAAATAATCACTAGTAATAACGCGCGGACGAAATTTTTTTGTAACATGTTCAAACATGTTACAAATTTAGTACAAATACAAATTTTTACAAATAGTCCCCTTGTAAGACTATTAGAGTGTATTTAAATATATTTTAGAGACTCTCGGTGTTTATTTTTGACCATGTGTTTCAGGAAGGAACTCGAAATTCTGCCAGTAAATTTACCATACTGGCCGATGTGGATACTTCTAGCAGTTTAGCGCTTCCAAACGAGAGTATAAAAGGGACAACACCCTGTACGTTCTATCAGTAATAGCATGTCCTTCCTCCTAACCCCTTTTGAATAAAAACGCAATAACGACAAAAAGGACGTCAGCTGGCCTTGGAATTAACACATTCCCCGCGACACGAGAACCCAATCTGTTGTCGAAGACCAAACTCCGCGGTCTAATAAAAGCACATCTCCCGCGCAATAAAACCATATAAAGTCGGACCGCTCCCCTTCGTCGTTCCACCCCCGATCCGAGACGGCGCTGGGGTAGTTTACCCCCCCAATGAATACATGCCGCTCATTACGCGGTCGGGAAGTCACGGGGCTTACGTAAGCTCGGCAAGAAGGGACGCCGAGCGAACACGAGAGGACGAGATTGCATGACGAAGGGGTCTTCTCCCGGTTGGGGAGGATTATCCGTCTTGATGACTTATTGATCGGGTGGCTAAAGCGCCTGTCCATTAGGAGACAGAGTGTAGGAATCCGTACGAGTACTTTCTATTTCGTTTTGGCATGGAAAAAGTCGATACATGTAGGTACATGTACGTGTACGTTATTCAAAATTAAGAGAAAAATTCTATGGAGTAAGGAACAGAGCTGGAGAACATATTTAGAAAAAAATAAATACCTAAGATACTTTCTAAACAATACTAGAAAAATGTATAGAAGATGCTCGAATATCTACATGTCATCCAGGAAGAAAAGTGACATAACTCAAAAAAAGGCTGTTTTCAGTAAATTACAATTAAAAATTACGCATGTTCAAATCGCATGTTTAAATACGCAAGGTCAAATTTTCGAAAAGTATTAAGGGGGGGTTGGGGTTAATTCGGGCAAAACAAGGCACATTTTTGTGATTTTTTTTTTGACGACACAGTTAAAATCTATTTATTAAAACCAATGGCACATTAAAGTATAACATTCGAAGAATGTCGTGTAAAATTTTCATGAAAAATATTCAAAAATACGGCAATGACAGCAATTATTCGGAAGCGTCTCGGAAAAAAGTACAATTGCGGTGTTCATCATAACTCGGTGCTGGATCATCTGAAATTAAAAAATCAAAGTTCTTTCGTTAGATAATCGTTTTCCCCCAGGTAACGATGAGAGGGTTTTTCAAAATTTCTATTTTTCACTTTTTGGGAACACTTTGAAGTGAAAACGCGATTTTGCGAAAAAAAAATCGGCTAATTTGTTACTGTAAAATAAAAAATATTAACAAATCTGAAAAAACTCTCCAGCGTTACCTCGTAAATTATGTGCAGAAGTAGTGTTCAAAATTTCAAAAGGATCGGTGAAGTAGTTTTGAAGTTATGAGGTACACCGACTTTAAAAACGCGAGTTGTGGGAAAAACGCTGTAAAGTTTTGAACACTAAAAAATTTTGAATAAAACGTTCGTTGATAAGCAAGTTTTATCGGCTTACCTCACACTGAATCATCGATGCCAGGTCCATAACGGATGTTGCTATCATCGATGATGTCTAAAGCATCCTTTTGCTCCTGTCTACGACGAATCCTGCCTTGCAAAGCAGCTGTCAGGTAAGTCATGTCTGCTGAGTCATGCATGAGGCGCGGTTGCTTAAACCACTGTATCTTCGTTAGTTTTGCTCCGATTCATCTCAAATTTTCACACAATATTCTTGAAAGGTTTTCCATGCAGAAAAAATGCAAAAAGTTTAAAAACCCCTACCCCCCCCCCTTAAATAACGAGGGTTAGCTCGGGATAGAGATTGGAAACAGTACAATTTTTCTGATTTCAAGTTGTCAAGGTCGAATAAGGACACTTCCTATACCAATGACCTTGACGTTAAACCCGGTTTTTAAGGTTATTTCAAGGTCAAAGTGATTTATCAAGCGTGAATGCCTATTTTTTACCTCTGATTTGAAAAAAAAAACAAGAGAAATTCGTCGAAAATTATGTTTCTGTCAAGGTGATGAAGGTCCATGAAGATGAAGGTCAATAAAGGTCGAATGAAAGATAGAGGACCCGCGAAGCATCAATGACTACGACTACGATTTTGCATTTAACACCTAGTCATTCGACCTTGCCAAGACCCCGGGGGGGGGCCCCCCCCCCCCCCCCCCCCCTTTTTCCCATTTTTTTTTTTTTCTGCCGGGGGGGGGGAGAAGGGGGGGGTAAAAAAAGGGCGAAGAAAAGAGAGAGGACCACCCAGGCATCAATGACTACGATTTTACGACTACGTTGTTGACGAGTACCATTTTGAACGTAAAAATTTCCCGCTCTTTTCCAATCCGGGGTCAAAAGGAGGTGTTCCTATTTAAAAAACCACTTTGACTTTGAAATAACCTTGAAAATCAGGTTCAAGCTCAAAGTCATTAGCACCAGTGCGTGGTCCCCTCTGCGCCCTCCACCTTTTGTCTAAACTTGTTTTTCGTATCTAGCTTAGGTTCTGAAAAATTCCGGTGGGGAAATTAAAATGACCCACCCTGTATATTATAATGTTAAAAACGTAAATACAAAATTAAGCCCTCCATTAAGAATTTTTTGAGTCACATAATATGTCCTACCATCAGACCTGATTTTCTTTTAAAACCTTGCAGATATATAATTTTCATTAAAACTCACAAAAAATTGTAAGCTGATTTAGTTACGGGAAAAACTTAAATGGAGAATTATACAGGAGCTTCTTTATAATGATTAATTTAAGAGGCTTCTGAATATATTATACTGGCAGATTCTTTCAGTCTGCTAATGTAAAGTATTTTTTCAATCATACGAGATGTTTAAAGTAAAACGACGAATATGATCTTTTTTGGATATGGATATGGAAGTAGGGACTTAATACTGTGATATTTGAATTATTCTTCCTCAAAAACTTATAAAACCACACGCCATATGAATATTTTTATTAATTCACATGAAATTACAACATAACAAGAGCATTAGAGCTCTGGTCCACTGTGTAATTACTGACATATAAGTTTTTAAAAAATGTTATTTGACCTGTTTTGAATATTTATCCCCTTCAACTCCCTCAAGCACGCAACCTATTAACTTAAAAACCTCTACATATGCAGACTCTGTTATGTATCTCAAATTTGAAGTTCACATCTTACATCGTTTTCGAATTACCTATAGACAATGAAAAAGTGTATTACCACCATTTATCTCCCAATCGATTAAGTTCAAAATCTAATCAGACCCAGATTTCGTCGTGGCACACAAATGTTCCAAATTGCAAATTTATAGTCTTTATGCATTCTCGAGTTATCGTGTACACAAAAAAGATTAACCCTTTCAGGGGCGTAATTAAGCTAAAAAATTTATTAAACTGTTCTTGTCATATCCTCATGTTTTTGGGATTGCTGATCACAAATCTGAAGTCTAATTTGAGAAATTCAAGATGGCGGCGGCAATATGATGGACCTCAAGCAAAAAATTGAAAATTTCAGAATACAATCTTTCTTATATAGGAAAAATTGAATTATATTCTGCATGAAATTTTCAACAAAAAATCTTTCTTATCATTTTTTTTCAAAAATGCGTATTTTTTTAGAAAAAAAAAATATTGAAATTTGTGCGTGACGAAGTCAATTAAGAATGTGAAAATTCTCCCTCGCTGCTTTACCCAGAACTAACGACGAGGACGTGGAGAGAAATAATTTGTAACAACTATTGTTTGCCATTTTCATCCGCCATTTTGAAAAATTCATTTCTTCTTCTTTTTCATGATTAGTTACTTCAACTTATTATTAGGTACGAAATTATATTCAATCATTATGTCAAACAAGTAAATATATCAATTTTTAGTCTGAAAATATAATATTTGGAGTCTCCATTTTGAATTCGCCATTTTGCATGATTCAAAGTTTTTATTTTTATAATTATAAATTCAAATACTACTATTATAACAAAATAGAATATAATAATCAAGTTTAATAAAAGAATATATACCTTTTTTGAATAAAACTGACATATTTTTGCTATATTTTGTTACATAAAAAATAACAACAATAAGTAAATCTCTATTTTTACCAACAATAGCTTTGGTTATCATCTCTAGAATCTGAAAGCATGATTTAAAAGATGACCTACGTCCTAGGGACTTCAGGAACGAATTTAATGTAAAAAAAGAGACATTTTCGCCATTCTTTATTTAATAACAATTTGCTGCCTCAGAATTATAAGGTTCTATGTTACAATTTTATCGGTTTCGGACTTATACATATATATCACATGGCAATATGTACAACTCAGAACCTTTGGCAACATCGCTATTCAGTCTAACGACGGCTTCAAAGGGAAAGAAGCATACGATTGTTCTTATACCGTGTTCTTCTGCCACTAAAAACTTTACATGCGTTTATCTCAAAATTATTTGTGTGTAACATAGAACTTTGTAATTCTGAGGCAGCGAATTGTAAAATGCATCATTGTTGCAAAAATAATATAGAAGTGTTTAGATACGTTACTAATATGTATAAGAAAAGTTATTTTGTATTGATATCACATAATAAACTGGAGTTATAACAAAAAAAAACAAAGAAATTGAGGTGGGAAGTATACTTCCTACCGCCTCTGAAACGGTTAACAGACAGGCAGGTAGACAGATAGAAAAAATGTTTTCGCTTAAACTAAAAATCTTACCTTTTCAAAACATTTAGCCAGTGAAAATTAAAAAAATATGTATATCATGCATAATGGTCTTTCTAATGACATCACTTAAGTACGGTGAAGAATTCAAGCCGTATATAAATTCTACCCACTAAAAAAGGCAAGCAGACTATAAAAAATTTTACCCAGCGTATTTATTTCGAAATTTTGTGAAATTATACTATAAAGTGTATAAATAAACAACTCAAAATTCATTAAAATCATCGCGACATGGTTGAATTTAAACATAATTCATTTTTTTACTCTAGAGCACTACAAAACGAAAACAAATAACTTTTTTCTAATAGCCCTAGATTGGGTTAGATTGTCTAGTTGATGTGTAACTTGGGGACACCCTGTATATGAAAATTGATTGAAAGCTTTTAAAAAGTACTTTAGAAAATTTGGGGAATTTGGCGACCTGTATTATCCGGTACTATTACCGGTACTATCTATATACATTATAGGTACTATCAATATACAAAACACTATTTTCAGGACAACATACTTTAAAAATCACTTGTATTTTTAGTGTGTGTCGAGTTTTAATTTGTACATTTACTATATATGTATATAGATAGTCCCCAATGTTTGTAATTCCACCTTAATGATAACAATAAAAATTGATAGCCTGATGGGGGAAATAAAGCTCCGAAACGTTGGCAAAAATCGAATAGTTTGTTATTTATTCCTGGACCTAATCCAACCAACCAAAAAAAAATAACTCTAGAAAATGTTTTTGTATTAAACCACGCAGTTACAAGTTCCATTATGTTTCTGTCTGTGCAAAAGTCACGACGTTTCGTTATCAGCCTGGGTTATCAATCAAGGTGGCCGTGAGTCATCATCCCCCGAAGGCGAGTCGCTCGTCGATCAATCCCGCTAACTTAATCACTCTAATGGAAGCCGCGTTTTACAAGAATACCATTTCATTTCCTTCGGGGGCTTCGCTCCGGGGCATTTTCCATTTGCCTAATGCGCCGGCTAGATGCCCTTCGTGTCGCCGTCGCCCTGCCCGGATTTCCCGGCGAAAATTTATGGCATCTTTTAATAGATCGTCGCGATGAAGTCGAAAGGGAGTGCAGTGATTTTTACATTTGCGATTTTTACAGCGCCGGAAAGCTGTAGTGCGAGTTTTGGTAAAATGGCAGGGAACAGCGGAATACATAAATGTTGCATAATTGGAAATCAGTACCTACAAATTGTTTTCTACATTTTTTGTTAGGGTAGTATACGAGTATATCTTCTTGGACGCTAAAAATAAGTCATTTTTGAGATTTTGTTTAGGCCAGACATACATACATAAAACTGAAATACATTAAATGGGTTATACGAGGTGTGTAAATTAAGTAATGAGACTGGCGTAGCGCCCTATCTAGTAACACTGCGGAAACGGAACTTGGTAGGGCGGTAGGTTAACATGTAATGCACCTTCAGTACAAGTTTGAACTTGTTAGTCATTTGTTTTTTCGTAGTGACTGTTTTCGTAAACCGGTTTTTTCTAGTACATTTTAAAAATGAGTGGCATTAATTTTGAGTAACGGTGCGCTATCAGGTTTTGCTTCACACTTGAACACAGAGCAACAAATACTTTTGCAAAACTTCACTCCTACGGAGACAGCGTTTTTTCAAAATCCCAGGTTTTTCGATGGTTTAAGGCATTCTCAGAAGGAAGAGAGGAGATTGAAGATGAACCACGCAGCGGAAGGCCTTCATCTTCAAGAACCGATGAAAATGTCGATAGAATACGGGATCTTGTGCGTTCAGGTCGTCGGTTGACGACAAGCATGATCGGGGAAAAGTTAAATTTGAATCACACCACTGTTCATCAGATTTTGACTAACGAATTGGGGATGAGAAAAATCTGCGCAAAAATTATTCCAAAAAACCTTTCGCAAGAACAAAAGGACATCAGGAGAGAAAGGTGTCTTGACTTTTTGGAATCGATTGAAAATTATCCCCATTTTATGGAACGTGTCATTACTGGTGATGAGACTTGGGTGTTTGAGTACGACCCGGAAACCAAGCGCCAAAGCATGAAACGGCACATTTCAAGCTCTCCAAGGCCCAAAAAAGCAAGAAGGAGCCAATCGAAGATCAAATGCATGCTGATTTGTTTTTTTGATAGACAGGGAATTGTCCACAAAGAATTTGTGCACAATTTTTTTTATTGAATTTCATTTTGATACCTTAGAAAACATTCAAACGGCTGTAACCGACCAGCTATTCCAGTATATGAGTTCCAGCACTACTATAATGAATGGAAGAACTGTCTCCAGCGCTGTGTAGCTTCCCAGGGAAGTTGTTTTGAAGGATAGAATACTGAATTGTAATTCTTATTCAATAAAAAATTTAAAAAAAATCGTCTCATTGCTTTATTTACACACCTCTTATGTACACATTTTGTACATTATATCTACGTTCAGCGATGTGTAGTCTTTAGATACCAAACACATATTTTAAATATTCGAAAAACGGGAAAAAGTACTACCTACAGTATGTAGACTATAATACTTGTAGATCGTGGGTATTGTTTTAGATTTTAGATCAAGATTTTAATTAACTCAGTAAACGTTCAGTTCATTTCAAATCGTTCAAAAATGCGCAACGGAACTTAAAAAAAGTTCTAAAAAACTTAACACCTTGACACCTGTAATTTATAAATGTGCAATGTCACTAGCGTAGGAATGGCCAATTTTCAAAACAACTATTTTATTCCTTTTTTATATTGAGTTTTTTTATTATTATTTTAATCTGTGACGCACAATTTATCACATTATTTTTTTAATTGCATTTGTGTAGTAGGTACTTATTATATAAAAGATGAAGTCCTTATAATTTTAAATTATTTATGAGGTGATGGCATTAGACATGCGCGTTGCAAAAAAAGTAATTGCTCTGCACTTGTGAGCGTGTAGGAAAACATTTAATTATAATTGCCAGTCAGTGGCGTAACCAAGGGCTATTTGGGTTTCTGCATACCCGTTTCATTAACGCATAAATATTATTATGTAAGTATTATTCGATAAAGCTGGCCGGTTGGTTTCGTCCATATTTGCCTGTGGACTAAAAAGCGATGCAATTTGTTTTTTGAAAGTTTTGGCTCACGAAATTTAAAAATGCGGGAAATAGAACACTTTATGAATGCATAACATGAAATATTCACTTTTTCAGTTAAAAATACAGACTATATTTTTTAATTATTAACCTTATTGAAATATTGGAAAAACGGTTTAAAAACAGAAAAAAGTCCATTGATATTAAATCTGGCGATCTAGCTGATCATTCCAGACAACCTCGTCTTCCAGTCTTCCTCGTCAACCACCTGTTTGGAAAGAAATATACATTTAGAGCTATCAGGCATACTGAAGGTTTAATGCAGTATTTTGACAAAAAACAATAAGCAACTATTGTCAGAATAACAGTTCGACGCTACCTATCTTAAACGTTTTCTACAATGATACAGGTCAAATTTTCAACATCTCAGGCTGTAACATTGCATAAGTTTCTGTAAAAGTTTTCCCCAGTTTAAGAAGAAACTTGTTCCAACTGAACGCTTAACATTTTCGTCGCGTCACTGGTGCGGAGACTAATTCAAACGACTGCTAGTCAAACTGAGCGACCCACTGGCTTGGAAAAGTATCACCAGACACAGTTCTGTTCAAACTTGTCGCAACACGCTCGCAGCGAGCTGTATCAGTTCGGTTATTTAATAACCACACCTCATACATATCTGTGTTTTCTGTTTTTCTGGCTGTTTTCTTTTATGAGGATATAAGAATTTAAAAAAACGATTCGAGAGACGGCACTGACACCATGCGTTAAATAACACAGGAAGAGTTGCAGGAAGAAACCAATCTGCTCAATCGAATGTCATCCGGCCTGTGATTAGCCAGATGTTTTGAATCGAAAGATTAACCGCTAGGTGTCCGAGCAGGCGGTGGATTAGGAATAATTGCACCCAGTAGCGACAGTGTTTTATTCTCAAATCGGCCTTTATTTTGCCTTTGTTGGTCTTTGTAAAGGATTGATGGGATTCTAAGTACGAGAGTGACAAAATTAGGACATATTCAGTTAACCCATTTTTTTATTATTGTTTAATGAATTCTACACTCTAACTATATGTTTTCTTAACTTGTAATTAATTTGTATTTGTTTATTAATTCAAAAATAACAAAAATATATTTATTATAACATCATCAAATTTGTACCTATTTGACTCCACTTCTTCAAATATTTGTAAAACTTCCTAGGTAATACTAATAGTGACTTGTCTTATTTTTTTCTAATAGTTCTTTGTTTACCATCAACTATTAGTTTCCAAGAGTAAGATATTTTTGATATGTATTATCAATTTTTGACTGTTGAATATAAAGGTGCGTTTACGCACCTTTGGCATAATACGTTAAAATCTCAAAAATATCAGTCGAGTTGATTCTTGTCTGTTTTCGACTTAGTGCAGCGATTCTCGTGTCCGTCATCGGTTCAGTTGTAGTTTACTGTTAGCGTGTAAGAGTGTACAGTTTATTCAAGACTATCTAGTCGCAACATAATACAATATTTAGATATCAGAATCTGTCTTTTAGGTAAGTAATTCCATTTTTTGTAATACTATAGAAAAATTATCAAGCATATTTTCTAGGCCGGGAATGTCTTGGAATAATAAAAGAATTCTCACTCTTCAAGAGCTGACTGCCTTGTTAGAGGAGGATGATGAAGTTTTAGATTGTGATATCGTAGATGCTGTGTACGTGCCTCCGCCTGTTGATGAACTCACAGGCGAAGAAGATTTGGATGAAAATCTATTGGATAATGACGATGTACCAGCAGACATTGCAGGCACTTTCGAGGTTCATTGGCATAGTAATGTAGATGATATCAGAATCAAGATCGGGGGAACCTCACCCTAAAAAAATCCAAAAATATAAAAAAAATATCTTCCCACATGGGAAAAAAAGATCCACCCTTCACAGTAACACCAATTTCGGTAGAAAATATCAGTAAGGAAACGATAGAGGCTAATTTAGGCGGAAAGTCTACAACGAAAAAAGAAATAACGAACAAACAGAACAGTATAATGGAGAAAATCTCCCTTCAACATCTAATTCGAATAAAGGTCCCCCATCACATAATAGTTTACCCAATGACATTCGGTTTGATAACATAGGGCATACTAATTATACATGAAAATAAGGCACGAAAAAAGTATAGATATTGTAAAAGTCACACAATTTATTTATGTAATAAATGTAAGGTCCATTTACATTCCAAATGTTTTGACAGTTTTCATAAAAAAAGTAATGTGTGAATACATTTAAACTTTATGTATTTGGCCAAAGGTGCGTAAACGCACCTTTATTTTTTGTATAAACTAAAAAAAAAAAAATATATTTTTTGTAGATTTCGTCCTTTGCTACCCTCAATTGTTATAGAAATATTAAGTATACTCAAAATTTCTGGATATATACCCTTGGCCGGTAATGGGTTAAAATGAAATAATTCTGCGATATTCAGTTTTTAAAATATATACTTTGCTACTTTTCGATTTAACACTACAAATTTATGGCTAGAACATGATTATGATAAAAAAAATTCCTGAAAAAAAAACATTCTGGGTATTATAGGAAACTGACAAAATATTTCAGTCATGATATCACTCAGTATTTAATTAACTTTAATCCAATACATGGAAACAAAGGTGGATATAACATAATTTCGATTATATATTAAAATTGGTAAGCTTACTTATGCGAAGTCAGCAATGTTTTTGTTTTCAAAACTCTATTCTGTGTTAATATTTCCAGGTATTTGGTGTTTTGTTACGTTATTTTTTGAGAACTTTTAAGTGGATATACTACATAGTTAGACACAGTGGCGGTTGATATAATTTGAGGTTATCGTATGTTTGTAACGAAGCATGGCACCCACATAATATTTTAGGGAGTGATTACTGGACCTAAGTAGAAGGCTGTAATAAGAATAAAAAGTTTTATATCCACTTGATTGCAATGCGTTTTCAAGATCTTCTGGTGAGGCAGACGTTTTTAGAATTTCCTTTTTGGCATGTTTCATTTGAAATTTTTTTTGCTATTATAGCCTGCTCAGTAGTGGTAATCATCCTCTAAAATATGACATGAGTCCCATTTTTCCTTACGAAAATACGAAATCATCGAATTCCACGAGCCGCACTGGTTAAATATAAGTATTAGTAACAAAGAGCACTATAAGCCATAGTGTTCCGAAAAAAAAAAACACATTAAAAATTATTTATCTTCACAATATTTAAACGCTTAGAAAATATCAACAAAAACAAGATAAAATAACTTTCCTACGTCAACTTGACTCTTAAAACGTTTTAATAACACTCTAGATTAAAAGGTGCAAATAAAAAAATAAACGACATTATTGTCGAAAGGTGGCAAATGGGCTATCATTGTGCTCAGAATGTCACTTTAAACAAAAATAAGTGGAAATAAACACAAAGTGCCGTTAAATATATGGCAAATAGAGCCATTTTGCATTGAATTTTAAACCTGAAGTGAATAAAAAATAACCACTACATCAGTAAATGTAGATTTACATAATGTTTAATACCCAATTCTAAAAGTTCATTATTTTAACTGAAAACAAAGAAGTTATGGGAGTGAGCCACTTTCAAGAATCACCCAGTATATAGTACCGCATTATATAATTAAATATATCTACCCTTCTATAAGTAAAAGCACTATCCCCAGTATTTATTAGGTACATATAGATAATTATTTTTTATTATTTAATAAACTCGTAAATATACAACTAAGTAAATGAATAAATGTTTATTGATAATTTAATTAATGCTAACAACTACAGAGACATTTGTATCAATACCGATCATTTAAAATGTTCTTAACTGTCACCAGTGACTCACTTAATATGATCACTGATCAGTAATTTCAGATAGTTTACATTTTGGCGAATGCGCTAGTTGCAATATATAGGTCAGCATGTATTTACATGCTGACCTATATATTGCACATCCACTTTATTTTTTCTTTGTTTCATTCATATCCCTTTCTTTGTCCAAATTGGCACGTTACATCCTTACGAAGTGTGGCTATTAAATAACCGAACTGATGCTGCTACTAGCTAGCGCTGCAAGCGTGTCGCGATAAGTTTGAACAGAACGGTGTCTAGTGATATTTTCCCCACCCTGAGCTCGCTGGACAAGCCAGTGGGTCGCTCAGTTTGACTTTAGCAGTCATTTGAATTAGTCTACGCTCCAGTGACGCGTCGAAAAAATATTGTGTTCAGATGGACCAACGGGTTAATCTCAAATTTCTTGTTAAACTCGGGAAATCTTTTATAGAAGCTTATACAATGTTAAAAGAAGTGTACAAGAATGAATATTTATCCCACACACAAGTTTTTTAATTGTTTTAAAGTGTTATTTTACTATGATGTTTTACGTAAAGTCAACGAGGTGAAAATCAAACATTTGATATTGTTTTATTCAGCATCACGCGACTGTCTCGCGATCCATACGATCGAATGACTAATTATTTAAAAAACTAAGAATGCCATGAAATTGTACTAACGAACCACACGAGAAAGCTTTATTCGCATTTCCTGCTCTTTTAATCCGAGTTAATTATTATCGAATGAGAACAAAACAACAATAGGCAATAGGCGTGGGTGAAAATCGTGCAAGTGAAAGTCTCAGATTTAATGCGAGTAGCAGCTGGCCACACACGATGGATTCTTAAAGCGGATTGGATCCGCTCAACGCCACATCAAAAACAAACCAAAAAAATATAATGAATTTTTTAAATTGCCATATAAAATAGTGTCACAATTTTATAAACCGGATTTTGCAATTATTGTAAATATGAGTATCAAAACTCTTAAATGTCAAATGTCAAATTTTAAATGACAAAAACGTCTATATTCCTATTTTGTGCCTTATGTAGAGTAGCTACGAGGTGTATAAATTAAGTAATGAGACTGTTTTTTTTTAATTTTCTTAATCGAATAGAATTACAATTCCGTATTATCTCCTTCAAAATAACCTTGGGAAGCCACAGAGCCCTGGAGACGGTTCTTCCATTTCTTATAGCAGTGCTGGAACTGCTGAGCTGATGCGACACAGGAATATTTTTACTGGCTAAAAACTCGTTTACTGAAATGGCCTTGTGACAAGGCGCATTGTCGTGATGCAACACTTCTTGATGTTTCTCACACGCATGACCCTTTTTCGAGTTTTACAAGACCCTCTCTGTAAAAGTGTTGATTTACTGTTTGGCCTTGAGGCACAAACTCTTTGTGGATAATTCCCTGGCTATCAAAAAAGCAAATCAGTATGCATTTGATCTTCGAATTACTCATTCGCGCTCTTTTAGGTCTTGGAGAGCTTGAAGTGTGCCATTCCATGCTTTGGTGTTTTGTTTCCGGGTCGTACTCAAATACCCAAGTCTCATCACCGGTAATGACACGTTCCATAAATTGGGAATAATTTTGAATCGATTCCTCTCCCTCCGACACCTTTCTCTCCTGATGTCCTTTTGTTCCTGTGAAATCTTGATGGTGATTTTGCTCCTGGTGAAATGATCTATGTTATTGCTCATAGTAGCATTTTATTTTTACGATGTTGATTATCTTCCGCATAGTCTGTCAACCTAAGTGCTGCAAAACTTCCAAACCCAGCTAAATCCTGACACGTTTAAAGAAAATACATTTCTTGGGCTGTCGCCTGTCAGAACACTTTTAAAAAAGTGGGGAGTGGCCCTATTATATAGAATCCTTTGATTTTTAATAATTACATTCTAAGAACCTCTAAGTTTGGATGTTTATTTTTAATTATTGATACATCAGTCATGTCTCATTTTTGTTCTTTTTTTCCCAAAGGAAAACCTGGTGATTCACAAGTGTTACAATAGTTAATTTTATGTTATGGTGTTGTCAAGTTGCGGCACTTTCCTTGAAAAGAAATTTTCTGAAAAAGAAAACTGAATACTTTTCGATACTAACATAGTATATCTAATGCTGCTGTCATAAGAAGATAAGGATATAATAGACATAATGAAGTTGATGACGGTTTAGAAAAGTCAAAACGTCGAAACCTTAATTCGGAATATATCTACTCAAAAAGTTGCCTTAAAAAAGGGATTTAAAAAATAAAGTTTTTCAGATTTCAGACATCAGATTTTCGAAAATGTATGATTTAGGTTTTTTTCAAAATATCTCAAAAACCAAAAAAAGATAAAGATATTCCCTAAGGGGCATTAAATTATTAATAACATTGTCTACAATGTTATCAATCTAACCCTTTTCCTATCTCCTACATCCAAGATAGCAATACATCCATCACCATTTCTGGACTCACTGTACTTTTTTTCAAATTAATTATCACAATATCCTTTCTTTTCGAGTTTCCATATCGATCCCGATGTTATATATCTATTTTAGGTTTGAGTTCGCAGATTTCTGTAAAATTTCCTTTAACTGCAATGTTTAATAACAATGCTGTTGTATAGATGTCGCCATATATACTCACTTGTCCTTGTCATCAATCATACTCTTATTATTTGAACTTTAATCTTTTCTATTTAACCTGTATAGAATATTATATAGATCTATGGAATAATCTATGGATACTTTGGGTATCTCCTTTAAAAATGTTACTATATTATTCTGATTAGTCACTAATTATTGACATACATATCGCTACATTTGCGAATAAATATGGTACCTACATACCTACCTACATATATACAGTATAGAATAAACTTTAGTTAGGTAATTTAATTTTGCTGGGCATTTACATATATCACTAACTTTTATTCATATACCCATTTCTAATAACTTTTATATATATATTTTTTTCAGAACATTGTCGGTATTAATGTTGTGTATAAAAAGAAGAAAAAATTTAACTAACCAACCGGTTTCTGGGGAAGTCAGATAAAAATAGCAACCGCATGACAATCCACCGTACCGCATGATTATAGGAATTACTGGATTTTCCAAATAATATTCAACACAAATACATCTCTTGCAATAACAACTTTGTATCCTCGTCGTGCCAACGATGGTCGGTTATCAGTTTGATAACCTGCTCTACATAGCCGGAACATGCAGAAAAGAGGGTTAGAGAAATATACAAGTATAGTTGCGTTCTAATAACAGTTCTAAGATAAGAACAATAAGAACCAGAACACCCCTGCAATGTATTTACTTGTTATCCAATTTAACCCTTTAACGCCCTAGTGCACTATCAAGAGACATGAACTTAGAGGCTCATATTACTGATAGAAAAAATAAAGAAAAAATAACTAAAGCCATGTATTCCCATGTTTTCGAGGTCGCTCTTTCGAATGAAATCGTTAAAATTTGCAAAAAAAAATTATGTAAACTTCAATTTTTAACAAAAACTATTAAAAAACGCGATTTTTTCAAGATCCTTTTTTTTAAATCGCAATTTCAGCTATGTTATCGTCCTTTATACCACTCAAAAACAAATAGAAACGTGCACTCGAGACGTGTACTTGAAGGAAACGCAATGAGAACAATTTAATTTTCTCATTTTTGAGGGTTAAAATAACTAGATATGGCAAAATTCAAAGGGTGATATTTCTCGTTTTTTACCAGTTGCGGGATCATTGACGCAAAAGAAGAATTTTGAAAAATTATTAGTGCCTTGGGGGTTTTTGGGGTCGCTGATCACGATCCTGATGTCAGAATTTCAAAATTCAAGATGGCAGATCCAATATGGCCACCATCCTGAATCAAATTTCAAATGTTTCGATTATTTTGCCTCAAACTTTGTAAACCAGGGGTTTTCGGGGTCGCTAATCACGATCCCGATTTCAGAATTTCAAATTTCAAGATTATTATTATTATTTATTCGTGTCAGAAGCATCATATACAAGATACAGAAAGTGTACAACATGTAAAGGTAAATAATGCGAGTATGCAGTAAACACAGTAAATACATTATAGATAAATAAAACAAACAGAAGTTAACAAGTTACGGGTAACAAACTTTGCATTAAACATTCTTCGCCCAAAAACGGGCAACGTCAATTGCATTTGGCTTTGCCTCCTTGAGGTCCTCCAGGGTACAGCGGGCAGGTGTATTATTTCCGCAGTATTTCCGCAGTCACATAGGTTGGAAGGTGTATTATATCCCCATTTGTTGAGGGAGTATTTTGATCTTGCGGTGCCTGTTCGCAGTCTGTTCAGCGCTCTCCAGATGGTAGAAATGACATGGCGACCATTTTGAAGCTAATTTCGAAATCCTAAATTTTGAAATTCTAACATCGTGATCGTGATTAGCGACCCCAAAAATCCCTAGTTTACAAAGTTTGAGGCAAAATAATCGAAAAATTTGAAATTTGATTCGGGATGGTGGCCATATTGGATCCGCCATCTTGAATTTTGAAATTCTAACATCATAGTCGTGATCAGCGACCCCAAAAAATCCCAAAGGGGCTAATTTTTCAAAATCTTTTGCGTCAATGATCCCGCAACCGGTAAAAAACGAGAAATATCACCCTTTGAATTTTGTGATATCTAGTTATTTTAACCTCAAAAATGAGAAAATTAAATCGTTCTCATTGCGTTTCCTTCAAGTACACGTCTCGAGTGCACGTTTGTATTTGTTTTTGAGTAGTATAAAGGAGGATAACATAGCTGAAATTAAAAAAAAAGAATCTTGAAAAAATCGCGTTTTTTAATAGTTTTTGTTAAAAATTGAAGGTTACATCATTTTTTGCAAATTTCAACGATTCCATTCAAAAGAGCGACCTCGAAAACTTAGGAATACATGGTTTTAGTTATTTTTTTCTTTATTTTTTCTATCAGTAATATGAGCCTCTAAGTTCATGCCTCTTGACAGTGCACTTGGGCGTTAAAGGGTTAAACGAGTTTAGTACCCAAATTTAACTACAAAATTTTAAACAGGACGGTAAATTTTATATTAGGTATCCGTTGATACATAATTTTTAGAAAAATATTTTTTCATTAATTAAAAGGATTATATAAAGATGCACCTGTATAAGTTAGATTTCTATTTTTTTTTAATAAGTATTGGAATAGAGAAAAAATTAATAAGACGGTTTGCTGTGTTTTATTTTCCACAAAGATAAAAGGGTGGGCAAATACCTTGACTCCGCTTAAGAGAGACTGCCATTGTTAGATATGTATAATTTCCCTATAGTAATCATATTTCTTCGTTAGTATTACAGTCGTCTATAGAAATTACATTTTAACTTTTAAATAAATGTAGATTAGACACTCTTTTTGACAGATGCTGAAACATGATCGTACCAACCTAAATGATTCCTAGTAAATTCTTTTATTAATGGTAAATATGTGATAAAAGAATTTTTATGACTTTTCAGCTTTTATTGTAGACAGTGGTTTTTGGCAATGCATCATCCAGATACAATTCTTACATTAGTTCTTTTTGCCAAATTAAGAGAACATACAGACTTCATGAAAAACAAATTACGTGGGGGTATAACGCGATAAATGTCACTCTGTGAACACAAATTGTTTTAGTAAGAGTGACAGTTTTAAGAAAAAAAAAGAAATTTAACACAAAGCGTTTGACGGTCACTGATTTCACATTTGCCTCTAAATCCTGACCTACGCTATTGCAACTGTCCGTATGCTGCTGGAGGTCAGTGACTGCCAAACGGAACAGAAAGCAGCAGTACATTTTTTTGTCGATATATAGCTACATAACCATGTATATCTTACCAAAATATAACGTGCTATAATTTTTTTTCATGATGTCTGGGAGCATATACGTCTTCTTTTATTCGGCCAACTTTAACGACGTTATTTTGTGATACGCTCGATGTAATTGACAGAAGCCTTTTTTTCTCACGAGAACTGTTTTAAAATATTTTTTTAACTGATGACAATTTTCTTCATTAAATATTTAGAATTGACAAATCGGCTGCTGCCTTGTCTCGTAATAAAACGCCCCGACAAAAGCTGGCGCAGTGTCTCAACCCAATAAAACCCAATAAAAATCTCGTACACGTTTCCGGTTGACGCAACTTGACGGATGGCCAGGCTATCTAATTATCGAGAGTACTTCGTTTCATTAGGGGGCTTTATTAAATGGGGAGCGACTAGTGGGGGGGGGCGAAATGCCAGTGATTCTAGCGACAACCCCGCTATCGCGGGGGTGAAACTAATGAATATTTGTAGTATAAAGAGCGATGATATTCCTTACGGTCTGAGGGCCGGTAAACATTCTGTCAGTTGAGGCCGCTGAAATTTGAAATTCTCCTATTTTCATCATGGGACCATATACCATATTTTGAAGTGTAAATAAAAGTTGATAATGAATGAAAAGAATTCAGCTCCAAAATCTCAAAAAAAAATGCGGTCTATCTGGACAATTGATCTGAACTGAAGTGCAAAAAATATGGCATTAAATTGAAATGTACAGCTTGAAGTCTGAACAATTATATCTACTAGGCTATTTTCTATGTCAGCCTTCTGAAGTCTGAATGATGCTAGTGACGTGTGACTAAGAGCGTCACAAGGCTTTGTCTCATTTTATTTCCTCCGTGACGTAGCCGCTCGAGCTAAGACTCCAACCACCCAATTCTTTAAAAAAAGATGGTTCGTGAAGAGGTGCTCTACAATTATACAATGGACCAAGTTTGTCAAATTTGGGGAAGTATCTCAAAAACGGCATTGAAAACCGGGCTATTTTGCATTTCGGGCACTCCGGCGAAGGGGAAAGGCCGCATGGTGGGGGAACTCTCGACTGCTTGGCGCGACTGCTTTCGTGCGCTCGAATTGAGAGAGTTCCCCCACCATGCGGCCTTTCCCCTTCGCTCGAGCACCCGAGCGCCCGAAACGCAAAAGAGCCCGGTTTTCAATGTCGTTTTTGAGATACTTCCTCAAATTTGACAAACTTGGTCCATTGTATGATTGTAGAGCACCTCTTCACGAACCAAACGCATTTTGAAAAATTAACGAATTAATGAAAAGCACCTTTAATTACATTTTTTTCGAAATGCGCCTTTATATATGCGAAATATTCATAACTTTTTTATGAATATTTTTTGATAAAATTTTTACTGTAAGTAGCCGCCGAAAAGAGCTACAGTTTGGTCGGAAGTCCCTACGACTTTCGTAGGCCGAGTAATTAGATAGTAAAAAAAGGGCAATTTTCGAAGGATTTTTTTTTTGCAAAAAGTTGTGAACCGATTTTAATTTTTAAAAACTGGTTTTCTTCGTCTTTTTAAGCGCTATAACGTGCTATTTTTTGTTTTTCTGAATTCATTTTTTTTTTTGGCACTTAAAAAGTGAAAAAAACCGGTTTTTCACACGTTTATGAATTTTTTTGGTTATGTTCCTACAAACCGATTTGATCCAAAAACTAGTGCACTCAAATTGCACTATTTTTTACCTAATTACCAAATTTTTTTTAACGCTTGAGGAATTTTTTAAAAAATTGGACCTCTTTTGACTATCTTTCCTAAGCTATTCAGGGTTAGTATTGCTTGTCTACTGTTTGTGTAGATGTTTCTTGATTTCCTTGCTATGTTCTTATGGGTAATTTCTTTTGCAGCTATGGTTAACACTTTCAGTTCTGTTTGTAACTCACTGGCACGACCATCTATTGTCCACTTTATATGAGTTCCCATGCATCTTGAGTAAACACCATATTAGTCCTTTCTGAACACATATATTCTAAAATCTCTATTTGAAATCTGTTGCAGAATTATAACACTTGCTATTTGAAGGTGGAGAAATTTGAGCCTACAGATAAAAGCTTTTGACAGAATTTACTATATGCATACTGGCAAAATTTGTACTACCTCCCTGAAAGAGATATTAAGAAAAGTTATAAAAAGACCTGTAGTAAGTATACCTACATACATGCAATATGGTAGAAAAAAAGAACTCACATCTAAATGTACACTACAAAATTCATGTGACACATTGTTCTATAACTTTTTTGCTAGCTAGTTAAAATTGATCTGATACAAAACACTTTGTACAAAACCTTCACTGTCTCTCCTACTATTAAGGGTGGCGTCGCCATTATTAGATTCGCAACGCGAGGAATTTCATTTAGGTCGAATGACTCACGAAAGAATGCCCGCTATGCTCGACATCGAGAGCCTGATATCGTCGAAGAATTCAGGGGCGAAAGGATGGGATTCGCCTCCCTAACATTTCAACTATTTTCATATACCCGGCGTCCCAGAATGACGTTAACAGCCAACGTCTTCATTATTTGAAAAGATATGAACGTAAATAGAAGAAGAACTCCTGCAACTTGCATGATAAACTACGTGTGATTACAGTTCAAAATCCGTATTCAAAATCGACTAAAAATCGCGTTTAATAATTTCAGTGTCTTACACTTGGTTTCCATTATACAGGGCGTAATTTAATGATATGTACTTATTTAAAAGGGTGATTCCTTGAAGAATTTTAAATAGAAAAATTCTATTAAACGTATGTTCTAAAATGTTTAGTTTTCGAGATACAGGGTGTTAAAGTTTTTAATAAAAATCTCGAAACCTGGTTGAGATATTAACCTAAATGTTTGTTTTTTTGTTATTATGGTTTAGAAGTACCTACACTTTTAGAATAGAAATAATTTATTTTTGTTTTACCAGTAACGCAGCTATTCCTATACCCTAAGAGTTTAACGAAAAAAAATATAACGTCATTGATTCTTTCAATGGTGTAAAATATTTTTAAATACTATCTTTTTCAAAGTCCATTTTTTTCGTAAGAATAATATGGTATTTAAATATTATATTACCAAATTCTTAAACTGATATAAAATCAGTCACATCACTAACTTTTCTGTATTTTAATCGTATGTATAAGGTAATTGCAACGAATCGAATTCCTCGACAAAAAAAAATAGAAACCTTAGCACCGTTTATACTGAAAATCAAACATTTCGTGACATTGGTTTATATGAAGTTTTCAACATAAAATTGGTCCAGGAATCACACATTGAAATAACATGAAGTAACACCACCCCGTAGAATTAAAAAATTATCCTTGCTACGCGTACAGGTCTGTGATACCGCGACAACAAAAGAAATTGTAGACACAGGACGCGGGAATGAATCGGATGTATTGTGAAAAGCTATTTGACACATTTGTATGGCCTTGAGACTGATTCAGATCTGTTATGTATACGTATTTCCCCGTAGTGACTGAATGATTATGATTAACAATTGATTATATAGAATGAAGCTTCGTGGTGAGTAAAATGAATGTTGTAATACCCATAACCGTCGTATAAGATAACAATAAATTTTTAAAAAGTATTTGAAAAAATAGTCGTCCCTACTATTATTATTTTCGAAAGGCCTCTTGAGACCTTATGAAACTGCCGCCATTGCTAAATATGATTCTGAAGACGTTTTTTATTAATTCAGAACTACATATATCTCTTAGCGCACATCGATGGTTCTTAATATAATAGTGCAATAAGATATTTTCTTGAAACCAAACTAAAGGTCTTCATGAAATATGCATATAACAGTCCTTTCTCATCTCCTTGTCTAAAAGAGCAATTGCTTTAGAAAATAATTAAATAAATCGAAAATACTTCAGAAAATGATAACCTAAAAGTCAATATCAAAAACATAGTGTAAGGAAATATCAACTGATTAAAGTGCATGATTTTACAATCCAAAAGTAGTCAAAAACACGTTTTTCCTTGGCTTTTATGATAGAATATAACCGTGAACGTCATGGTAAAATTATTGTCGCCGCCAATGAAACGACCAGAACTGGAATCGCCTGATAAACATTGACGAACCACGTGATAACACTCCCATGCATACATCCGATGAAGCTGACTTGCCAAGGATTAATGTTTAAATAGCATTGGTACAGAAAGTGTTTGTCGTAAGTAACGTAAGAAAAAAGTTGAAATTCGTAAAAGTACAATGAAGTTTGTTGCGTTCTTTTTAACCCTCATCGTTGTGTTGTCGTCTGCCTATACTGCAGTGCTGATAGAACGGATAGACGACAGACAGATAGACCGTAATGAAATTGTCGAACAAGAACCAAAAGGTAGTAACTTTATTTAGTATAAATAAAATGTATTTAGTATAAAATAAGATGTATCTACATAGGTATGTAGCATGTATGTAGGTATAAAAAGTGGAAAGTAAATATGCTTTGAAATTAGTATAACTTGAATGGGTTGTTTTAAAACACAAATAAAAGGTTTTTACATTTTTACGTATGTAAGAAAAAAGTTATGAAACAATATTCCTCAGAATACACAACGGGTTTTCAGTAATAGTAAACCACGTACTTATGCAGTGAACTATTTGAAATATGTTAGTCGTTAAGGTTTTCTCATGGTTTTATGGTTTGGACAATACAAGAACTTTGCTGAAATTTTGTCTAATTTATACAAAGTCTGACACAAATATACGACTGGAAGATAACAACATCATGACTTTTTTTGAATTTAGAAGAAGTTCTGTGTAATAATATATTGTCATTCTTGTATCTTGTAAGATGATACAAGATAAGTTTCCACTATAAAAATGTAAGGTTGCTATTTAATAGTCTTGATGTCATATCCGGACAACTAATGTCATCTTTATCGGTTATCACATAAATACCTGTACAAAAAAAAAAGATAATTAACCTGTTGACATGAATTCGTGTTTTTTGGTATTTTTTCGGAATTTTTCGGTAACCTTAATTTATTCCACACTTTTTTTACACACTGTATAAATAAGTGCGTTCAGGTTGTTAAAACAGTTAACAACCGTTTATAGATTCTTACAAATGTTGATATCTAGTACCTTAAGATCTATGATGTGCAGGGTTTTCACTAATATTTTGCCGCCTATCCACAGGGTTGATTATACAAGATAGAAAAAAGAAACCTCCAATATAAGAGTTTTAGTAAATTATCCCTATTATTTGTTACGCTTATGTATGTATAAGCTTGGCAGAAACGAGCCGGTTTTGTTTTTATTTTTTTTATTCAAATTGTATCAGTTATTGATGAACAGATCAGTATTGTCTCCTTCCACACAGTGCTAGAGACGGTTCTTCCATTCCTCATAGTAATGCTGGAACTCTTATACTGGAATAGCCTTCCGCTGGTCGGTTACAGCCGTTTTAATGTTTTCTATGGTCCCAAAATGACGTCCCTTGAGGTGATCTTTCAATCTTGGGACTCTTACTAAGTCATAAGGTCTCAAGTCAAGCGAATAAGGAGGTTGAGGAGCCACAGGAATGTTTTTACCGGCTAAAAACTCGTTTACTGAAATGGCTGTGTGACAAGAAGCATTGTCGTGATGCATCCAGTTGTTCTTTAATTTGATCTCACACGCATGACCCTTTTCCGGAAGTTTTTCAAGAACCTTTCTGTAAAAGTGTTGATTTACTGTTTGGCCAGGAGGCACAAACTCTTTGTGAACAATTCCCTGGCCATCAAAAAAGCACATCAGCATGCATTTGATCTTCGACTTGCTCATTCTTCCTTTTTTGGGTCTTGGAGAGCTTGACAAAAGTATCCGTTGCGCTGTGTCCAAGACTGAAGCAAAACCTGACCGCACACCGTTGCTCAAAATTAAAACGCGCTAGAAAAAACCAGTCACAAAGAACAAACAAATGACTCTAACAAGTTCAAACTTGTACTGAAGGTGCATTACATGTTAACCTACCGTCTCGTCTCCGCAGTATGGCTAGATCTGGCGCTACGTTGCCAGTCTCTTTACTTAATTTACACACCTCGTATAATCGAAAACCCTATACCTAATATTTTTTTTGTATTTGATAACATGTGGAAAATATATATGTGGAAATAGTGTTTGCTTAGGCAGCGATCTTCTTTTTTTTCAGTATCGACTCTGCTGTGGGGTGGCGCAAAAACAGTAGAATCTTGCGATGCCAATTCCTGCAACAGTGCATGCCAAAGCCGCGGTTGGGATGGCGGAGTATGCTACGCCGGAAGTTGTTGGTGTTACAAAGGATCGCATGGAAGACGTGTCGGAAACGTGTGAAAGAGGGGATTTCAATACCCATTATTCTAATATATCTTTAATCGCCTTTATACGCCTTTGCAATAAATTTTTATACCATTAAAAAATTTCACGTTTTCACAAGGCTCGAAATACAACATAAAGACAAATACATAGTTGCATATGCAGTGAGTGACATTCTGGAAAGCCTCACCCTCGTACTTTTCAGCACATTAATGGATTTTCCAAAAACAAATTTGAACGTGTAGTGCCAAAACTTTACTGTATGTAAATGTTTTGTGTATCGCTTTTCTACAGCTTACTATCTTTTATTATAGGTACTATCGTACCCACGCTTTTAAAAATAATACGTAGGGGAGAAGGGGGCACTATAGGACACTTTTTATTTTGAAGCTCATCTTTTTCAATTTTTAAGAAATCGGTTCTCCGATTGAGGTATAAGTTAATTTGGTTGTTAAAGCTCAATATAAACGTATGGCAAAACAAACACATTTGATAGTAGTTCGCTGTTATTACCTTTTATAAAAATGTTCCCCTTGTCCTAAGTTTAGGACGTTGCCGGAGGAGTTTAGGACTGATAATAAAAAACCGAGATAATTCTGTTCCTCTTACTTTACTTACTGAAAGCAATAAATCTCTTGTTAGATAACGGTCTAACAAACCTATTTTAATATATTTTTTCTTTACAATACAGTAGATAATTTGTAATAAATCAGTCTCATATTTTTTTCTTAGATAATAAAATATCTACTTTCTACAGCTCTCTTTAGAAAATATTAAAATGAACATAGAAGTAGAACATAGAACATAAAAGTAGTTTATTTTTGAACAATAGTTTAATATACAGATATTTGCATTTGCGGGAGAAAATAATTACAAAAGTCAACGAAAATCACTAACAGCTTATAGATTAGTTTCATAGCTGACAGCGTGGAAGGTCTCACGTGACGTTTATTTATTGACCGGTTGCCAACTAAAAAATGCATTCAACGTGAAAAAAAAGTGACAAATTTGTTCTTTATTCGAGATGTCCTAAACTGCCTCTGTCCTAAAGTAGCTCCTTCTCCCCTACTTGTAATAGATGTTGGAATTACGAATTTGAAATGTTTGATCGAATTTTGAGAACTCCACTAATTTAATCGACATCTACTGATGTAATTACAGGTCTAATTAAAATACTCTTTGCACTCACTTAACGGATTTGTAGATGGCACTATCATATATTTGTATTAATTTGGTAAAAAAGGTGTTTTTCTTTAATACGCTTATTTTTAACTGGTTCATTTATTGTGTCACCTATAGCTTGTACCAGCGAATTGACAGGTACTTCATCCACTATTTGTAGTGACTCTACTAACGACAATGCACTGTTCTTTAATTTTTCTATGTTGAGCAACTATGAATAGTTTTTAAAGCTGTTTAAACGGACAGTTTTTAAAGCTGTTTAAACGGACACATCTTGAAAGGGGGAGGGTCGATAAGGCCGGTTTTCGCCCCCCCCCCGGCAAAAAAAAGAAAAGAAAATGTTTTTAACAGTCTAGGGTCAATTTAGAGTCGATTCGACCACAAACGGAACCAACCCCACCCCCTCTTAGGGTCATTTCAAGGTTAAATTATGAAAAACCCGTGAAATAAACTCGCCTTTTCGGAATGAGTAGACTTATTCTGGGACTTCGATTTAATATATGAATAAGTTTTTTGGCTCCCTGATTCCGAATCCGAGGTCAGTTTGTCTATATTAAGGTCATTTCAAGGTCATTCCAAGGTCAAAATGAAAAAAAAAACAGAGATACGATGGACTTGTATTTTTTGTTGATCCAACTTGTCGCTGATTCTGAATCCGAAGTCAGTTTGTCTGTATTAAGGTCATTTCAAGGTCAAAGTGATGAAGCTGATGGGAGTGCGACAGTGATGATGCTAATGGGAGTTAAAAAGAACAATACTCGATTTTGAAATATGAATCCTCAAAAAAAGAGAAAAGAAAAAAATAGACGTAGACAAATACAGACACATATTAACACTGATTGACGTAGATTGAGTCATATACTGATGAAGACTGCAGAAGATAGACTCAATGGACAGTAATACATACAAACGGCCCTTATCAGAGCCAATGATGTGCAAAGTGCGGTCACGCAACCTCCTCGTGGTGCACATTGAATAACGCTAATGCCGACGGTGATGATTTTCTAACGAATTGACTGCATGATTTGTGTCAAAAAGTTCATTCCAACTTATTTCGGATTCGAATTCGAAAATAAACGACCCGAAATAGTCGTATAACAAGTGATTGGAAATGGTTCCTTGGTATGTTATCACTTTGACCTTCAAATGACCTTAATACAGACAAACTGACCTTGGATCCGGAATCAGCGACTCAAAAAACATATTCATATATTAAATCGAAGTCCCAGAATAAGTGTACTCGTTCCGAAAAGGCGAGTTTATTTCACGGCTTTTTTCATAATTTGACCTTGAAATGACCCTAAGTGGGGAGGTGGGGTTGGTTCCGTTTGTGGTCGAATTGACTCTAAATTGACCCTAGACTGTTAAAAAACATTTTCTTTTCTTTTTTTGCCAAAATTGAGGGGGGCCGAAAACCGGCCTTATTGACCCGCCCCCTTTGGTCTGGCTCTCCTTAATAGCTGCAGCTTCGGCAGAATTGAATTGTAAAATAACAGCTTTTATATTCTGGAAATGTCTCTTCAATACATAACCAAAGCCGTGTATTTTTTATGCACTTTTAATCCACTTTACTAAGGCACTACGTACAGTTGGTAGACAGTACGCACAGTAACGTTGTGCGATCTGGTAACGGCGTATTTATTCCAGAACTCACGAAATGGTTGTTTATCGAGTACATTCAGGGGTAAGTACATCACAGGAACATTAAAAGTCATTATTATAGTCACAATTCAGAGAATTTCGAAGCGGCAACGCTAAAACAACATACACGGTGGAGACTTTAACTGGAATATATTCGCTAGCGGGGTGGTGAATGATTTTTCAAAAAATTCTCGAGACACGTCAACTTTTAAATGTATTTACCTACATTTTGCAAGTAATATGAAAAATATAGCCCTTCAGGGGTAGCTGAAACCACCCTCGACATATTTTTTTCAAATGCAACCCTATGGCTTGTGACCCCTCATTGTAAAGCTGGTGGAAAGAGGAATCCTACGCACTGATCAAATTTTAATTTTTAGTATGTTTGAGGGTTGCATACAATTAAAACGTAATTTTATAGTTTAATTTATTTTTAACGCAACAATTTCGTACTCAAACTGTGTGTTGTTTAGTTTTGGAATGTAAACCTTACTTTTCATATGTCCCCACAAAAAATTCCAAGCAATTTTTTTGCCACAACTGATATTTGTTATTTTTTTGCTAGTGTTTTTACACGGCCGCAAAAGTAATTTAGTTTGTATGCTGTATTCAGAGTTTGAAACGAAGTGTTATTTCAAATTGGTGAAAATGTCTTATTTAACTGAATCACTAAAAATCGAAATTTTGATGATGATTTGATATGGTGATAGGGCGCGAACTCAATGCGAAGTTGTTCGCTTGTTTCGAGAAACGCATCCTGACTTGCCACCACTAAATCAAGGTACCATTAGTAAAATTGAGGCACAATATCGAGAGATGGGTCATGTCAGGAAAGTACCGAGTAAGAGGCAGGCTGTTGTTGATGACGACACGAAGTTGAATTTGTTGCTTGCTCTAGAAGAAAATCCAATCACTCCAGCCCGTTAACTGGCCCATGATAGTAATCTTAATCGCAAAACAGTTTTAAAAATACTTAAATATGAGAAAAAACGCCCATATAAAATGCAAGCTGTTCAAGAGCTACTTGAAGATGATCCAGATCGACGAGTGGAATTTTGCGATTTATTGATGACTTGTATTGATCAAAACCAGTTATCTTTAGAGTGGATAGTTTTTCTCTGACGAGGCTACTTTTACATTAAATGGGCACGTAAATCGCCAAAATTGTCGTTACTGGGCTGAAGAGAACCCCCATTGAATGAGGGAACTTCATACTCAGCGCCCACAGAAAAGTAATGTGTGGGCCGGAATAATACAAGATATAATTGTAGGACCATTTTTCTTTGATGACACTCTTATTGGAGCAAGATACTTGCGTTTACTCCAGCACGAACTAATGCCAGTGCTATGTCATTTATTTCCAAACCCCTTAAACCCTAACTTGACCGACGAGAGGTTATGGTTTCAGCAAGATGGGGCCCCACCCCACTAAGCTGCCATTGTTCGTCAGTATCTGGACAGAATTTTTCCCGGTAGGTGGATTGGGAGGCGAGGTAATATTGAGTGGCCAGCAAGATCTCCAGATCTTACACCACTGGATTTCTTTTTGTGGGGACATCTTAAAAGTAGGGTTTACATTCAGAAACCCAACAACATGGCAGATCTGCAGGAAAGGATAAGAGAGGAAATCGGAAAAATAACACCGCAAATGTTGCATAATGTAAGGGACGAAACCTACCACAGACTGGGATGCTGCCAACAAGTGAATGGTGCACATTTTGAACAATTGTTACGTTGAAAATAAATTTAATTTTTAAATTGTTTTAATTGTATGCAACCCTACAAACGTACTAAATATTAAAATTTGATCAGTGCGTTGGATTCCTCTTTCCACCAGCTTTACAATGAGGGATCACAAGCCATAGGGTTGCATTTGAAAAAATCATGTCGAGGGTGGTTTCATCAGCCACCCCTGAAGGGCTATATTTTTCACATTACTTGCAAAATGTAGGTAAATACATTTAAAAGTTGACGTGTCTCGGGAATTTTTTTGAAAAATCATTCACCACCCCGCTAGCGAATATATTCCAGTTAAAGTCTCCACCGTGTATACATACGTCGCGTCAAAAGCGGTAGTCGCGTAGAAAACGTAATAAAACTGGCCCAAATTAATATTTATCGAAATCTCAAAAATTCTCGCAAACTTGAAGAGATTATTATTTTTCTAGTCCAACCCGGTCAATATCGTACAGTAAACAAAGAAATGGCATCATTGTTCATTAAGGCTTGCAAAAAAAATTCGATCGTTAATTACTCGAAAATTTATTAACGCATCGAGCTGAAATGAAATTAAAAACTGAAACTGAAATTTTTGGTAACTTCGTACTACAAATAGCAGTCCCTCCAAGAAATTTCATGATCATGGTCGCCCTACTTTCGAGGAAAAAAAATAGTGAAGAAAAAGCACTTTCTCAACTTCAGCAGTCATTTGCAAGTTAACTAGCACTTGGAGACTTCGGATTGGGTATAAAATTTTGGAAATTCAATAGGCTACAACTTCTTAAATGCATATGATAAATAAAATATGCCAAGGAACGGAGATATAAGCGAAAATTTTAATTTGTTAATTTAAAAAATTAGTGGACGGTTTCAGCTCTACGGACCCCGCGCATTGTGTTCTACGCAAAAAAAAAAACATAGAAAACCGTCAAAACTAGTCATATGTATGTATATCTTTCAATAACACATAAAAGTCTCTGCCTACTGGACTGTAATCTCTGGTAACAACCGAGGTCTCCGTGTGGATACGTTAATCCGTGACACACGGTATACAGCGAAAAAAATATTATGCGACTGTTTATTGATGCCTTAATTAGAATTTACGATTACGCAACTCCGATAGAATAGCCGAAACGCCATATGTCTGCGTACCGCCGACATCGCGTCGGAAAATTTAAACGTTTCATTCTTTGATAAACAAGCCGAAAGCGTTTATTTATTCATCCCACAAGGTGCCATGTCGACCGGCTGTGAAGCAAATCACTGCGACTGATGTGCATACGCACACAATGTCTGCGAATTTCTATGCTCGCTGGAATTTAGTCTTTCCTTTTGAGGAGTCCGTTATCCGTTGTTTATGGGTAAGTCAACCATACGGTTTTTCGTATAGACAGACATAACAGAGGCGTAACTACACAAGGAAAAAAATCGTTCATACAAAGAAATATCCTCTACTTAAGAAAATGTTTTCTCTATTTTTTTTTTATAATCTCTAGTCCAGAGAAATCCCTTCTTTCAACAGAATCAATAGAATACATACGAGGTGTGGCTAATAAATAACCGAACTGTTGTCATAACACTTTTTTATTCGTTACCAACTACAGTAGCAACTTTGTCGCCTTCAATGTACTCCCCCTTGGCGATCTCTACACCGCTGCATACGACTTTTCCATTGTTGGAAGCAACGCCGCAAGTCCGGTTCTGTCAGCTGGTTCAGAACCACCGTCGCTTTTGCTTTAACCGCTCCCACACTTTCGAATCTTGTCTCCTTCAGTGTCACCGTGTCTAACCTATATTATTTTTTAAATAATTTATTTATAATTTACATTTTTCAATTATTTACATCACCTATTCCTTTTTAACTTTCCTTCAATTTATTTTAAAAAATTTTTTTTTTGTTTTTTTTTGGGTTACAGTTCGACTCAAACATGTCGCGACACGCTTGCTGCGCGCTGGTAACACCATCAGTTCGGTTATTTAATAGCCACACCTCGTACATATGTACATACACAACATAATTTACATGTGTATGTATGATGACCCTTGAAACCCACCCACCCGGTACATAGGTAATATATAGAAACAATAAAATTCATCAAAATTTTAAAGAAATGACTATTCATATCAATAAAGATTGAACACTGATGAACACTGTCTCTTAATTTCTTTAATTGTTTTCGTTCGATATTTTAATTTTGATTTCAAAAAGTTTCTCTTTAAAAGTTACCTACGTAATTTATATATATCTACATATTGAATAAAAACAATTTTTTTTAAAGAATTGTTGAAGAAATTCTTTTCTCTGTGTACCATCTACTAGACACAAGCAGTAAA
Source organism: Aromia moschata (assembly GCA_029963805.1). Classification (NCBI taxonomy): domain Eukaryota; kingdom Metazoa; phylum Arthropoda; class Insecta; order Coleoptera; family Cerambycidae; genus Aromia; species Aromia moschata. The sequence goes on along the minus strand of JAPWTK010000022.1, from coordinate 2,656,164 downwards.
CAACCAGCCTAACTCCTGGAAAATGTCGCTCTATGTAATTCCAATTTCTAATATTTGCTACAACTGAAACTTCTCAAAAAAAAACACACAAAATACGTTTACCCGTGAATGTACAATATTAACTACCATATTGCAAGAAATATAACATGCCATTAAAAACCGCTTGCATTTTTTATTAGCATCATAAAACATTACCTAGATTTTCTTAATTATGTCATACTCATCTCATAACATAACATAACATAAATCATAATTTTGATAATACATCAAGAGTTTGCCAATAGATAGCATTAGTCAGTTCGTAGAAATCCGCTGGCGCCATCTCTGCGTATGTATATCAAATTATGTTTCTGTAGCTACTCCAAAGAAGTCAACTATCTTATTTCTTTAACATATTAAGCTTGCTTAGAAACTTCACCGATAGATGGCACAGTCATTTTTTTCACGGAATACTGAACCGTGTTTAAATAGTGAAATTAATTTTATTGTATAATGTATAGCTACACTCTATTTAATTAAGTGCTGCATAACTGTAGCGTAATTCATCATCCTGTGAAGATTACCCAGCACCTACAATTTGATGTGCCATCTACCGGCAAATTTCAAAACAAGTACCACATGGTGACAAAGGAGGACGGCAGTAATAGAACAAATTTGTGTATTGATGAGCTTTTAGACACTGTCAACAGATGGTGACATAAAATATTCCTTTGAGAATAACAGCGGTATGTTTTTCCTAATAAAATACACCCTTTTGTAGTCAGACCACAAAAGCATTAAGAATGTATTTTTTCATAGAGTACATATGATATTATCGCTGTTACATAAAAATATTTTTTATTGCCATCTGTTGAGAGCACCAATACCACCCTAATCGGCCAAGAAGGAATAGTCTTGTACAATTGAATAGATTGTACAATTTAATATAGTGTCCGGAAATTTAGTGAACCATTTATTATATAATATACAGCATATAGCATATTATATAATAAATGTACTTTCAGTTGCTCACGAATGTCTAAATACACCCTATAAATATGCTGGATCAAAGAGTAAAATAGTTAGAATACGAATTTTAATACCATAAAATTGACAAAAAGTTCGATAATTTATATAGAATAATAAAATATTTAAAGAAAACTGCCACGGAATCTCACGAAAATTTACATAGATGACGTTAGATGGCAGTGCGATTGTGAATAATTTCGGTTATTCCCAGAAACATCTATAGTGCAGGACGTGTATAGTGTATGTGTGTGTGTGTGTTGCGCATATATAGTTATTACTAATAACTACATATATATTCGCAACACACACACACACACACTATACATAATATAAAACTATTATATTACTAGCAATCCCGTATTCTAACTATTTGATCCAGCATATTTATAGGGTGTATTTAGACTTTCGTGAGCAACTGTATATACTTGTACTATATTAATTTTATTTACTGTAAAGAGAAAGGGAGAGTGATTAATAGTATTAATACTCCTATATTTTTTCAATAAACCCCTGACAGAAAATATTATTGGCTTGTTATTTCACCATTGCATTGTGCCTGCTATCTCGAGGTTACAGATTATACATAAGTAGTCACTCTGCAATATACCCTGAAAACTATATCCTTATCTTATCACTTATCATTGTCAAAACTTAAATCCGCAGTTAAAAATTTAATCGAAACATTAAACCAAACAAATCGCCAATAACTGAATCATTTTTTTATAAATCATGTTTATTTTATGACATGATTTCCTGCGCTGCTGATACCGGATATACAGGAGGTTGTAGAATGTAGAGTTACATACATATGTACATATATATTGTGACCCAACAATATACTAATCCGAGTATTTCAAAATCTACAAGCGTATCTCACGCAAAATACTTTAACTTCGAGAATCCCTACTTTAATTCTACTTACCACTTTTGACTATTTTTTTTGCAATTGCCTTCATTTTCGTGTTTTTGAGATCTTTTATCAATTGAATTATTGTTTTTTTTAACAACAAAAATAAAATCAGTGATGTTTGAAGAAAATAAGTCATGTTTGTGTGTTATGCAAAAACGTGGCTAGCGGAAACTGGAAAAAATATTTTGGATAGCCGTTTGTTTCTTTCAAATTCATAATGATGTACCGGGTGTTTCACTATAAATAGACCTCCCCCCTTAACCTTTTTATTTGGCTTTATATAAAAAAATGTTAAATACAAAAGTTGTAGGGTACAATGTTAATTTTTTTATGATATAGTTTTCAGGTATATAGGGTGTTGCAGAAAACCATGATAAATAAAAATTGATACGAATTATACATATACATGATTACGAATACATACATACATATAGTTTATTACACTTATTTTAAAAATCTAAGCAAAAAAACGCCTATTTCAATTTTACATGTAGTAGGCAATGGATTTCAAGAATGGGCTTGCAATAATTGTTCGGACACCTTGCAAAATTGGCTGAATTAGAATTAAATAAGGGGTTGTCTCAAAAATTTGCTGAAAAGTGTTGCAAAAGCTTATAAAACTTTGAGAAAAATACAGCATTCGTCCTTTTAAGCCGACAAGGGTCCAACATTTAACCCAAGTTAATAAACAAGAACATCTGATATTGCAGTGCAGAAATGTGTTAGAAAAACTAGAAAGGGGTCAAACTTTCTTCTATAAAATGTTGTGGAGTGAAACATTCTGACTGCCGATCTATAAACGTGTGGGATGGAATAAAAAAGAATAAAACTCTGGATCTGATTTTTTTTTAACCATTCGCTGATCGGTGATCTTTACCTTGACAAGCTACAGAACGACATTGAAGATTTAGTCGATGAATTACCTTTAAATGAAGCGCGTGAAATTGTTTTTTCAGCAAAATGGGGCACAACTCCATAATGTCGACTTTATTATTTAGTAATATTTTTTTAATGAAAAATATGAATTTTGGATTGGAAATATGGAACATTTAAGTGGTCGCCTTACAGTCCAAACCTAACCCCTCTTAATACCTTTTAAAATTTTTATTTGAATTTGGAACAATGTTGCATTATTAAAAGAAATTATTCAAAATGGCTTTGAAACAATAAATACAAATCCACTTTAGATATTCACAGTCCTTGCCTAATAAATTGAAAAACTGATTTTCAGTGTTACATCTACTAGGTGATGGAGCAAAAATCACGAACATTTTTATTTCTTTAGATTTTGTGATATATTCTTGCTATTTTGTGATTGTGATATAAAAAAAATTAACATTGTAACCTACAACTTTCAACATTGTATTTAACATTTTTTTTATAAAGCAAAATAAAAAAGTTAAGGGGGGGTCCATTTAAAAATATAAAGGGGCATTTGTATATGCTGTCTACTTTCAGCAGAAGGAATAATACATTCATTTTTTTCTAGTAAGACGTTAAAATAAACGTTCTCTGCTTCCGCTATTCTTCTGCTGCCTTCTAGATTTAAAAACTAATATAGCAAAAATAACTTTCTGCTCAAGCAGAACCTATTCCAAAAGAGGCACTCTTTAATACTGTTTTGTTAAAATTATTTTTACGCTATAACTCTTACCCCTGTATATAGCACCATACAGTTTTTTATCTTCATAAAGTTCATGTGAACATCATCCAGCATGGATATAATGGCATATACCTACACTATCTCAAAACTCTGCTTACTTCAGCGTCTTTCTGCAACAGCTACATCACGTGATTCCTTCGCTCAACAAAACCAATTCCTCAACAACGCTACAGACCATTGCGTCCATTGTCTTCGTGTGAAAATTGAAAATTGGCTGTAAGTGGTTCCTGAAGTACAAGTTCATACAGACTTCACAATGAAAATCGCTCTATTTTTCTTGGTCTTCGCCACTGCGTTAGCATCGGTGTATACAGCTGTGGTTGTAGTTCAAACACAGACAGGAGAAGAAACAGACAAAAATGAATTTGGACCATCAATACGTAAGAATATTAAAAAGTGTTTAAAATATTTTACAAACAATCTTTTGAATATGTTTCAATATTTTGAATATATTTGAGTGAATATGTCTATTTGGAAAAAGAATAAGTTTTTTTCATGTTTTGTTATAATTTTATAAATCTGTTTATCGCATTATTTTTACCGCTACATTTTTTTTTGTGAAAATTCTATACATTATAAGCATCTACAGGTATTTTTTTAAAAAAGTTGAAAACGACAGTTTTTTCTAGTAGTGGTCAGTTTCTTATACACATATTTTAGAGATTTACAATTTTCTTGAAATTCTAAATTATATATTTTTTTGTTTCAAATAAATGAGATATGTAATAAAATAAAAATATTTTGCCATTAAAGTATTTTTTCGAAAATATAAATTTTTGCGTAGAAGAAAAATTTTGGTGTTATATTTTACTTAAACAATTTAATATGTATATCGGTGAAGTATGCATTGAAATAACACCGCAATACACCAATAAACAATGGTCAGAAAATGCTTAATTATTATTGTTTCTATTAATCAGAAACATAAAATCAAATTAGAATAATTTTAAAAGTCTTTGTGAACTTATTTTTTCAGTTGTGATTGGGATTTAGATTAGTGTTCTCATTAGTATTTTTTGTATTTTGCTAATAAACTAGTAACAAAAATTAAAGGTTATTAAAAAAAAACAAATTTTTGGGTGATTTTCAACAAGGGATAACTCGGAGAAAAATGGTCGTACAGAAAATAAAAAAAAAAAGGAAATTATAGCCTCAAGTGTCTAGTTTTCAGATCTGGATTTAAAATTTTTTCAGCGGGAGCGGTTATCACGTAATCATCCGAAAACCAACAAAAAAAAATACAATCAATTACTCGGGAACTAATGGTCGTACAGAAAATGGAGGTAGGGTTTTGGAAACTGCAAAACATTCTCTATAAGACCCAATCGGGGGCGATTGATAAAAAAAAAAATCAAGCGATAATGTTGGCTGAAAAAAAGTTAAAAATTTGCGAATTTAAGGATATTTTGCATAGCAAATTTGGTATAACTGGATATAGTGGATGAACGAAGGATATCGTCGGTAATTTTTTAACCTCAAAGTGTCCCCAAAAAACTTTCAGTTGCAAAGCGCTGCGATTTTTTTTCTTAGTGCCCCGAAGGTTTAAATGTATCGTTTCGGCTAAAAATCATCGTGACAAGCAATTTTTCGATTTTAAGCATTTTTTCAACTTCAATATGATATTTTTGGCGACAATCTATATATATTTTTTGCTCAAAAACATTACTCGTTAATTAAACTCGTTATTAAACTTTTTTTTTGAAAAATTTTTTTTCAAAACGTTTATTTTTTTCGATTTTTTCCAACGTGTTTTTGAGCAAAAAAAATATGGATTGTCACCAAAAAAATCATATTGAAGTTGAAAAAATGCATAAAAATCGAAAAATTGCATGTTACGGTGATTTTTTGGCCGAAAAATGTCTTAGAATTAGTCAAAGAATACCCTCAAGAATCCCTTTCAGAATTTTTTGATGATTTTTGGTTTTTTAAAAATGGCGAAAAATTGCAATTTTTTCATTTCAAAAATCATCTAAATATTCTGAAAAAAATTGAGGGTATTCTCTGACTAATTCTAAGACATTTTTGTTCTTCGATAATTTTGGTTAAGCTCAATAGATTCCAAAAAATTCCGATTTCGACGTTTCGTGGAAAGTCAGATATCTGACTTTCGACGGCTCGTAACTCGCTTGGAGTTGATTTTTGGACCTTGGTGCCATGAAAACTTTTGTTCAGGGGGATTCAAAGTACAACATATTTCAACCCCAGAAAAATTGGCCGGGAACCAAAATCCATATGATTGGTGTGGGATCCTTTAAACCTTCGGGGCACTAAGAAACAAAAATCGCAGCGTTTTGCAACTTTGAGGGTTTTTTGGGGACACTTTGAGGTTAAAAAATTACCGACGATATCCTTCGTTCATCCACTATATCCAAAGCTATACCAAAATTTCCAAATATCCTTAAATTCGCAAATTTTTAACTTTTTTTCAGCCTTCAGCGAACATTATCGCTTCAAAATTTTTTTTTATCAATCGCCCCCGATTGTGTCTTATAGAGAATATTTTGTAGTTTCCAATACCCCACCTCCATTTTCTGTACGATCATTAATTCCCAAGTAATTGATTGTCAAAGTTGAAAAGGACTTTTTTTGCTTTGATCGACGATAACTCCGCGACAAATCATCGTACGGAGCTCGTTAAGAGGTCAAATTAAAGCTGATTAAATTGTCTAAAAGAGCTTTATGGTCGCATGATGAAAAAAAATTCACAAAAAGTCCACAGACCATTTTAAAGACGAGCAAAAATTTGGAAAAAAAATTTTTGTTGGTTTTCGGATGACGTGAGAACCGCCCCCGCTAAAAAATTTTTAAATCCAGATCTGAAAACTAGACACTTGAGGCTACAATTTCTTTTTTTTTTATTTTCTGTACGACCATTTTTACTAGTGTATATTATGATATTTCAATGAATAGGTTATCTGTCATATTAAATATGATTTAAATAAAATTAAAAATACGCCGAACTTGTAATTTTTCTTTTACTTTGTATTCATTTGACATTACCTAACACTTTTTTATTCTTATGTAGTTTCACTACGGTCCATCATACAAGCTACTTCGTTAACTCGAGTTTCCACATGTCTAACATCCAACTGTATTACCGCCTGTAAGGGACTCGGATGGTCTGGAGGAGTTTGCATTATGGGAGTCTGTTGGTGCTACAGATAGAGTGTAGTCTTTAGACTTTTTACTATAAGTACCCTGGCTATTTCATGTCGCTTTCACTTTTATTTTTTATATGCATTTATAAGCGCTTTTTTTATATACTTTATAACAAAAATCAATTTGTATACGCTATAAAATCATGCATTTTTCAGTTATTAAATGATTTAAATGAAACACTTGCATTTTTTTTTCGAATTTTAAAATAGTTGCAGTTGCCTACCCCCCAATTTTTCCCAAATGTAAAAAACAATATTGAATATAATAAACAGCAATATGAACTACCTTTTAGAAAGTTCAAAAGTTGAAAAATATTTTTTTTACTATAGAATGCGGCAAAAGTGACTCTATTATTGTAAATTTTCTAGACTTGGTTATTTGTACTTATTTTATTTTCAAATTATTCTTGTATTGTTTTACAGAGTATTGTCGGAGATTTGACTAACATTTATATGGGCTTTTTTATAAACTTTATAACAAAAATCAATTTGTATAAGCCATAAAAACATATTTGTTTGAGTTATCAAATGATTCAAATAAAACACTCGCATTTTCTCATTTTTCAAGTTACAATTACTACCCAATTTGTCTCCAAATGTAAAAAACAAAATTGAATATAATAAATAGCACTAGTGGTTTAAAAAATACATAAGTATAACGTATAACGTTTTTTTAACCATTTGCACTAATATTGACTCAACTTATCAGTAGGGTTAAAAAATTCTCAATAATGTGGAACAAACAACATGAATGAAAATTTGTTTTGATACCTGCTATATTTAATCCCCAGTGTGAAGTAATTCGCTTTACTAGTTTTTTGCTAATTTTCTAGAATTGCCTTTTAGAAACTTCACAAGCTGAAAAATATATTTATTTCTATTTCTATACAACAGTTTTCCATGAAACTAGCGATAAAACAAAACGAATGTCATCCTACCTTGATATATCTTATCTTGTACTTGCAAACAATGTGCAATTTACTTTAGATTTAAAAAAGTATCTTTTAAAAATCATTAATAATTAAATACCTATTTGTGTACTCGATATTTTTCGACTCATTTCTTGAACTAAATAATGGACATTTTCCTCGATTGAAAAAAAATATTTTCTCCTAAATGACACCAATTTTCCTTTTGCCAACAACCAATGGCGGTGCGTGATATTTCAGTTAGCCATATCTTGAAAACGACGCATGGGACCCACTTCACTTTTTAGGTGATGACTATACACCCCTTACAGAAAGGATTTATAGTGAAAAAACCGTCAGCAAAGTTTGCGAAAAAATTTTCAAAAACACTGGAGCACTCCCTGGGTTCTCAGTAACGCTCTGTGGAATATTTGCAGTATATTTTTTTTCATAATCTAGAAACAAATATAAGGAGAAGTTTTTCGATTTGTTACAAAATATTTTTGTTTCAAAAAGTTATGGCCATTTTAATTTTGGGAAACAAAATGTTCCTATAAAAATTAAAATTAAAATGGCCATAACTTTTTGAAAAAAATATATTTTGCAACAAATCGAAAAACGTCTCCTTATACTTGTTTCTAGATTACGAAAAAAAAATATACTGCAAATATCCCACAGAGCGTTACTGAGAACCCAGGGAGTGCTCCAGTGTTTTTGAAAATTTTTCGCAAACTTTGCTGACGATTTTTTCACTATAAATCCTTTCTGTAAGAGGTGTATAGTCATCACCTAAAAAGTGAAGTGGGTCCCATGCGTCGTTTCCCGCCACTGCCAACAACAATACCGCCGAAAGCAAGACTTTCTACGTGGAAGTCCCTAACAAAATGACATTCGCATACGCAGGAAATTCAAAAAAAATAACGGTTGAATTTTTTAATGAACAAATGAGAAACAATTTTTAGGAATGAGAAACTATTTAATTTTCGACGTTTCGCACATTCTATTTTCTTCCTCAAGGCCCGTCCTAGATTACTTTTGATACCACTATACACATAGTAAGATACGAGTACCTTTTATAGGAGACGTCTGCTGGACCTTAGTAAGCCAAAAATCTCAAAAATTGCATATGATTTTAGGAACTGCTTGCCAAATGTTTGTGAAATATATTTTTTACATTTGTAATTAAGTGAATGTAAAAACTTGTTACGCATGCGCTTTTTGCAAAATTTTCATTTCGTTCAAAGATTGTAAATCTTAAAAACGAAATGCTGAGGTGAAAGAACGATTCAAATTATCATGACTTTTACAGATCTCGAAATTTCAAAGTATAAAAACACATAATATTGTGTTTACTCGATGATTATGGAAAAAAAATATTTCGCAAACAATTTGCAAGTCGTGCCGAAGATCTTTAGGAAAAGGCACGTTTTTTGAATTTTTTTTTTCGAAAATTTCGTTTTAATTTTATTTGCTACTACTAAGATATGATGTGGGTCTCATGTTCAGTTCTGAAAATACGAGAACTTCAAAATGCCAGCCGCCACTGGCATTGATATATTTTTGAGTCTTCGTACACGGTAACTTGATGCCACACTCGCACAGTTCTATTACTTTCCTTTGTTTATAATCAGGCACTAACGTTGTTCAAGAATTTTCTGTGAGATCGATACTAAAAAAAGGCTGACCAAGTGTTGCAAGTTTTACGGAACACAGTGTATCTGTTAATATTTACCATACATTGCTGAATAAAATTAACGCTATTATACTGCAAAGAAAATAATACGAAATTAAATCTTCCCATTTTGGGAAAATATTAATTTCCCTTAATAAATAACAATTAACAAAAGAGCAAAACCCTTCCACTTTTTTTTATGTTCGAAGTTGAACTTATGATCAGCAGTTTTTGAGCACTATTTCCAATAGAATATTCTGTTCAGTTTGATTCAATTTTCATAAAAATAGTAATAACTAACTGCTAGTACTGTTACGTAAAATTCGTTTTCCTCATAACAGTTTTTCAAAAATTGTACACCTACAATCCGATTCCAAGTAAATAGGAAATCCCCTTATTTAATCCTGTTTTTTATTTGTTTTCGATAGATTTTTAATACTAAAAAAGAGACTATAGATAACGCTGTTTACCTCCTACTACTATTAGGAAAAAAAACCTGTTTACCACTTGTGAATGTGTATATATAGGGATTTTCTGTAATACAACAACAGTAACCAACTACCAAACCATCGTAAATCTTTGATTATACTTTGAAATACAAACTAACACTTCCAAGATGAAGGTGCCAGCTTTCGTTCTACTGTTTGTTCTACTGCTAGCCGTCGCAGTTTTCGCACAAGGAGAAAATGACAAGGCTGAAGGTGAGAATTTTCAATATTCAGAAATGCTTTGTAAAATTTTTATATCGCGTTTATATATTTTTATAACGTCCTGAATCTGAACCAAATATGTATGCCTGAACTGTTCTGAAACTTTGAGGTTTCAAATTTGATCGTAAAGAAATTGGTCTATAGGCCAGTCTACGAGTATCATAACTTTTTTTGTGTCGACTTCTGAAAAAATTAAAATATCAACTTTAAATTTTCAACTTATACAGGTCATGGAAAGGTCTAAAAATGACAAATAAATTTGAGAAATTTTGATCTCCCATACTCAATTGGGAGTTATCCCCGGAGCTCCCAAATCAAATAAGGAAGTTCCAGTGGATTAAAGGGGATAAATAGGGAAAAGAATACACTTGAATTGACTGAATATAGCTTGTATATTATGTGAAGAATTCAAAAACAAAAGTAAATAAAACATAAGTAAATCAAGATTGTAAATGAAAAATCTGATTTCGTTTTATTCAACTGTTATGAGACCTTACTATTTATAAATCATTCAAATTCGAGAAAGTAATATATATCAAATGTGATAAATATTTTTTAAATGTAATCCAAAAAATTGTGGGAAGCTTATTTGGAGGAATAATTTGAGCTATTTCAGCTTTTTGTGCTTAATCATTATGACAGCACTTTGTAATTTCCCCATTTCCACCCCCCCTTTTTTTCACCGTTATTTTCAGAGCTACGAAAAAAATATTTTTCGGGTTGTACTTATTTTTTTCTAAAACTTCAGAATGTTCCGTCAGAAAAACAATTGAAAGAAATTGTAGCAACTGTTAAAATTATTATATATTAAATAATTAAATTACTATTTTTTGAACGAGTTTTAAAAAAACATTTAGTAAGGATGGTAGAGTTGTATATTTTTATGGTTTTAGGAAAAAAATCATTTAGAAATCATTTTATGCAGTGAGCGCACTTTTATAATAAACACTATTTTTTTTGATAATACGAAACGGCACTCAAAAAACCCTTAATATATTACATTTGTGTAACTTTAAAAACAACCACATTGGTGTTGCCGCATCATCTACTTAGAGTGAATTATATGACAATGTTCATGGCAAACTGCACTCCCTGTATAAAATAATTTATGAATTTAATTTTACTATAACGAGCCATACAAAAAAACGTCATAAAATCTGGATATGAACGAGAGAGATGGAAAAAGCGGTTATGTCGAAGTTGTTGTTGTCAAACTTTTGATAAGTGGCTGTCACAATAATTGTAAAATAAATAATGGCTGTCACATAATGGAACAGCCTTGACAATTAAATAAGGTTATAAATTTAAGATTAAAAATAGAACTTAGAATAGTTGTCTTCACATTTGTTTTTAGGTCAAAAGTGAAATTTTCTTTACATAGTTGTACATAGAAACAAACTCTACAAGAATTAATAAGAAAAAAGCACCACTTCGTTAAAAAAAAGCGAATTTCGGAAATTTGTTGTGTCGTCATATATATAATTTAAAATTACCATTTGATAGAGGTTTTTAAACCGTTTTCAAGTATGTACCTAGGTATGTTGCAGTTTTTCCTGCAATTAAAAACGATACTGGGCGCGAATACCAAACTGAATCTCCCAGTATACCTAATACCTAACAGCTCTTATTTACGAATGTTACAAATTACCGAATTATTTTTTGTTTTCTAGACGTCTCCAAAATGAGTGCCGTTAACCTGAAGAGCATAGTCTCCAGCCCACATCAACCTCGATCCTGTCTCGGTTCTAGCTGCAATGCCGCCTGCGTCTATTATGGATATCTGGGTGGTTTCTGTTATTCCGGCGACTGTTGGTGTTTCTATTGAATATGACAAATAACCCCTTTTATCGAATATACCGTCATACGATGCTATGACTACCTTAAAGTTGTTGACGTAATATTGTATGTAAGTTTAATGACAAAATTAAATGCTTAAGAAAATTACATCGTTTTTGTTTTTAATGATTTTTATAACCTATGTATGTACATACTGGTAGAGATCTGGACCCTTCGGGGTAAAAATAAATTCACAGTTCAACACTTTTCCACTTAACTATAAAGCACTTTTTGCACTCGATTATGTATCGAAGGCATGTCTCAATGAAAGGTTCCTTGTTGCGGGTGCTCTAAACACAAAATCTTTATTATCGAATCGTACTTCAGAAATATACGAAAAGTAGATGGAAATATCAATGGAAAATTGAATAGCATTGGATTACAATACTTTCCAGTCTGCAGCGACATGTTGCGTAAGAGCTTTTCGAGAAACAGGAAGTGTGGGGACCAGCGTTGCCAACTCAAAATGTGTCAAGGTAGGAGATTGGATTTTAAAAGTAGGTAGTTTCCACCAAATCCTACCATGAAAAATTGGTAGATCTACTACCTTTATTTTTCAGGTATTTTAGAGATCCTCGAGTAAAAATCTGGTATTCGAATTTATTTTGATGAAGGACGAATCATAGGTCCATCATATCATAATATAATAATTCCTGATTATAAATATTTAAGCAATTAGTTAATTTAAGTATACAAGCATACTTTAATTCCAGTGCAGTTTATATGTAGGTATAGTATTTATGGTAATTGATTTACTTGGTCGGATACTGTATGTATTATCATTATTCGTTTCAATTTATGCGGCAGCTTAGGTTCGATACCTTCTGAGAACAACTTTTTTTGCAATTTTTTGAAAGTAAAAATAGGTTTAATTAAACTGATAAAATTAAATAAAATCAATCTTAAAATAGAAGATTGGAACTCATTAGATGTTTAAAAGTACCTATTAAATAAGTTCGAATACAGAACCGTAGCTTTAAAAAAAAGAACTGTACCATAATAACGTTATAGCGGACCAGAGTTGATAAAGAATTGTGGATATGATACAAATTGAGCTTGTATTTAAGTGAGCTTGTACATTGAATTTAAATATTTATATTAATATTAACTCAAGGTTTGGCATGACCTATCAAGACGTATTTTTCGATGTTTAACTTTTATTTTAAAGAAGTGTTACTATCACTAGTAATTATAAGAAATAAGAATTAGGATGAATATATTAGACAAAAGCAATTAAAACAATAAATTCAAATATTCGTACAATGAAATTGCTGAATATGGAGGAAAAACAGACTTCGGGCGTAAATGTTTTCAGAATGCATGTATTGCAGCGAAAATATATATTTCCTTTATGACTTGCTGTTATCCACCCTGCGTAGTTTTTATCCTTTTCCCACAGCGCGGAATATTTTTGATAGTAATGCTTCTTTAATTTCTGAGGTGGAGAATTTTTCTCATTTTCACTCATTTTAATAATGTTATAGACTGTTTTATACATACCAATTTATTGTACAATAAATTGTAGAATTTATTTTTAAATAAATTATCCAATTTTATTAACTGTTTACAATTTGCAATATTTGTAACTATAATAGGTCAATTTCAACACTGCCAACTCTCAATGACTAAAACCTAATAGTTATCATAGGTTTGCCCCTAAGAGAAACCGTTTAACTCATTACTAGGTTGGTACAATTAAATAAATGTAAAAAGTTACTAAATATTCCTATAATTTATCGCTTACTAGAATCGACAATTGGTAACATCAAACGCAACATTTTGATAGTTGCACAATAACCTGGAACGCCATCTATTATCCATTACATTCACTAAATACATCAGTGGATAAAAAATAAATAGAAAGGTTGGTACAATAAAAAATATAAATCATTATTATCATTTTTATGAATATGATTTAAATTTTCGAAAAATTCAAAAAAGTAGGTAGATTTTTGGTGCAAGGTAGTAGATTTGAGCAAGACACTAAAAGTTGGTAGATCTACCGAAAAGTAGGTAGAGTTGGTAACGCTGGTGGGGACAGTAGCGGTCCTAGGGCGGTGCGAGCGGTGCGACCGAACCGGGCGCCATCATAGGGGGGGGGGTGCCGAAATCAACCGAAACGTGAGACAAACGACGCGACGATCGGTCGGGTGCACGAATCACGGGCGCCAGTTGTCAAATGGGCAGAAGTTGTCAAACGGGCAGAAGTTCTCAAACATAATATTTATTGTTATAATTTATCATCTGTAATTTATCACATTATATGTACTCGCACAAACTGGTCAAACGAACTTTTCTACGATTTCACATTTATGACAGCACCAGTCTAACCTATGATTACTGTCTAAACCATATAAGTAAGCTACGTGTTTGTAGCTTTGAATCCAGTTTAAATTGATTTTGTTTGCCCTATATATTTGTGTTCACAATCTTATGGTGGGTTCATGCAGAAATTTTTAGTAATAAGAATAAGAATAGTAATAAGCATAAAAGTTAAACCTTCGTTTTATAATGACCCAGTTCATGCAGTAAACATAATTTTTGGTAATAATTTTAAAAATAAGGATTTGCTGCATGAACTGGGTCATTATAAAACGAAGGTTTAACTTTTTATGCTTATTACTATTCTTATTCTTATTACTAAAAATTTCTGCATGAACCCACCATTATTCTCACACCTTATTCCATAAATTTATTTTTTTTATCTTTTTTAAAACCAATGTTTTGTGGGGTTTTTGAAAATATTGCCTAAAGCGCTGGTGAATTTTGATTCTTAAGCTTAAAATAAAACTGATACTGAATTTTAAGCCTTTCTCCGAAAAGTCGTGGAATTTTCTTAAATGTGTGTTTTCTTTTCAATTGTTCTATTAGTTTTCCTGGATAACCGTGACTCAAAGCTACATCCTTAATTAATTTTTTCTCACATTCAAACTTCTCTTTACTAAGAGGGACGTTTAATAAATGGTGTATTAAAAAATGTACACTTAATATTTTGTGTTCAAAGGAGTAATGTGAATAACTGGAGAGATATCAGTAGCGGTAAATCCCCAATTGATTGGCGTCATTCATTTCAACATAAAATAGCAAGTTACAGTCCATTTCCTAATTCATCTTTTAATAAGTTGATAATGATAACCAAGTTTATCTTCTATAAAAAAATGCTTGTGAGTGTGTATATATAATAGGTATTTTATCGACAGGTATTAGTACGACAACCACAGTCTTCCAAAATGCGGTGGGTTATACTTATAATTCTAGTACTTGTCGTTACACTATTGTTTGTCAGCGAAGTGTCACACCAAATCAAAATGTCTATTTGTATACCGTGCATTGCACATAGTAGTGTTGCGAAAATTCGAATGAAATAATTCGACTAATTCGATAGTTAATTAAAAGCAACTAATTCGATTTACTATTTCGATATATCGAGTTAAAAATTAGTAGTATTTATTATTTAGTATTAGTACTCCGACGGGAAACGGAATTACGAATTATTCAACTGGTATACGCCTTCACCTATCGAATATTTACGATTGAGGTCGAGTGTAACCAAAGGGTCAAGTAAAAACGAAAATAATCGGGGGAATGCGGTTGCCGTTGCCTGTAGTGACCTTTTTTTGGCTTTTTTTGTTTTATTTGCAGCGATCGCCCCTCGCTATAAGTTAAATTTATAATTCTACAAAATAATTCGAATTATTAATTCGATTTTTAAATATGAATTATTACTAATTATTCGATAGTGAAAATAATTCGATTATTCCCAACGCTAGCACATAGGGTTGCCACCTCGGACCTATGCTTGCCCGGGGGGAGCGGGATATTTAAACTCCCTACTTAAACAGGACCTTTTCCATATGTAGTTTTGGTTAACCACGACTTATTATTAGGATCCTGTAACCATATGTCATGAAAACTACAGAGGTAGGATTTTTTTCTTTGCAGACGGTTCCATTGAAAAAAAGGTATACTGCACTTTCAGTAAAATATTCGAGAGAACTAAGATTTTTACCGCCACACACCTGACAGTGGTTCTCTTTTTTTGTGCTGTGAAGAGGATGTCGTCCCTTTGGTTCATCCCTTTATAATAGTAATAGAGAACGACTGACGTCGAACGTTGACCCGCAGGCTGGTAGATGGCGGTAAAATATGTAAACATGTATTATAAAACTGTGTTTACATAAATAATTTAAAATTTAAAAAATATCTGTAAATTCCCTTGGCCCGGAGAAATTTGCGTAAAGCCGGAGACCAGAAGATCGTCTCCAAGGCCCGGAAACTCCAGGCGAGACCCGGAGAGGTGGCAACCCTATATGCACATAGAAAACATATGCTACGTCCAGTTTCTTTTCCCCGGCGTATTGCACATACATACATACATACATGTATGTACATACATATTTAACCGGAAGATATTCTGCTCCATAGTGTGACGTAATGCCAAAAGTACCACCCACACCTCAGATTCCAATAGAGATCATTTTATAAAACTACTATTTATTAATATTATATTACTATTTCCTACTACTTTTTTTTATTTTTTGTAAAGACCTGTCCAAGGCGGGGGAGGGAATTAACCCCGTAATCACCACCTTAGGCACACAACTGTATATAACATTTCGATTGTTTAGAGTAATTATAAATTATTTTTTTATTAAGACACCATGAATTATTTATAGTTCAGTTTAACATAGTGGATTGGCCCACTAGCAACACTATGTAATTAAAAAAAAATGCACCTGGTAGATACTAACACTAGATGGTAGATAGTAGGAAAAAAACTGTAGATATAAACTCTATTTTTGTGGAGAATTATCTAAGCTATAAATTAGTACTGAATATATTTTTTCGAAAAGTTAATTGCTTTAATAAATTTATTATTTATTTATTTATTTTACACCTTTATTGGGTATTCTTGGACTGTATCTGATACATTGTGTAATCTTTTACATTCAAACTCCATCAGAAATGAGGAAATATTTTAATAAACAATGTAAATACTGTAAAATATACATAAAAATATTGGAATAATAATATAACAAACTATAAATACTCCATACTCCATTGCCTCTACATTATTAATTATTCTACATGCAATAGAATTTCATCAACAGCCTCCACAAAACTGGGAAAAACTGCAGTAGGCGGTGGAGTTATTTTTTGCTCATCCCCCATTTTATATTTCCCAGTCTGGACTAAATATCCCTTCAATCCTGCATTCATTGCACCAAGGATGTCATCTGATACATCCTAAAATAGTAACACAGATCATAAACTGATGGCTTTGAAAATAAATATACAAAACAATAAAAAATAGATTAAAGATAAAATAAAGTCTTGTAAAAAAATAAAACAGAAGCCATTAAACTTCAACTTACATCTCCAATCATAACGGCTTCCTCAGGTGGTAAATTTCCTAAAGCGCTAAGAAAAAAACGTTTTGTTTGGCTTCCCGACAAGTTCGGCAGTACATTGTGCCGAGTATTCTAAACCCTTGACGAAACAGCCAGGGCCTAGCGCCAAACCATCATTTCTTTTGTAATATTTTCCAGCATGTATGGCAATCAACTTGGCGCCCCCCTGAAGGTACCTGGCAAGACCAGAACTTAAGCAGAAACTCTACAATTAAGTGAATGTGCGTGTGTAACCTGAAAGCCTCATTTAGCCTGTTGTAGTGAAATTCCGTTGGGGCAAGTCCGATCACGACGGCATTAGGCGTGTCATTAAGAGGACAAGCCAGACCCTCGAAGTCCTCTAAAGCTTCGGGAGATAGCATCAACATCGGTTTTAGATTCCTTTTCTCTAATAAAATTCTTGTAGCACCTAGGGAACTTATGATATCTGCTTTATTTACTTGAAAACCCAAACCTATTAACCGTTCGTATAGGACTCTTTGACTCTCTTTCGTCGTATTTGTTACAAACTTTATATGTAATTTTTTTGTAAGCAATCTGAAAGAGAAAAGAAACTTGTGTAACTGTTATTAAACCACGAGTTAAAGAATAACTGTTTTCAAGAAATTTTACGTTTACATTAGTCTGTTAATAAAATCTATGAATTATTACTACTATTTTGGGTATATAGAAACTACAACCAAACAAGTTAAAATAAGCATCTTATGTAATTATATAAACTTTAATTACGGAAGATGTCGGTAATTAAAAAATGTGTATGTGCTGACCTTTTTAAAGCTTCAACACAACCAGGAATCGCTTGATTATCGATATGTAAAGTACCACTTAAATCTATTAAAACACCTCGAATCATCTTTTTCTTATTAAAATCAATGATCTTGTTAAAAGCAAAAAGTAATTCTTGAATAAAATTAGAAAAAGTGAAATACTTTATTTAAGGTTAGGGCAGTTTGTTTTTGTATTTCGTTCGATTCATAAAAGTCATAAAACCCCTTCAAAACAAAAATAAAAAAAACCCTAGAAATATATTAGCTGCTTTCGATTTGCTCAGTTCCTCACCTCAGTTATCTTTAAATCCTCAGCAATCATTAATTAGATGTGCCAATGTGACATTATACGCATTCCTTCTAATTTATTCTAAATATCGATGTTGTAATCTAAAAAATAAGAGTTGAACGTGGAATAATCCAAGAAATATTTAAATTTGGTGGAGTGCAAACTAGTTGAGAAAAAAATAGTAACATTGTCGCTTGTCCGTTACAGGTTTTTTAAAATTTGTCCCTGGGAGATCCCCGTCATCTCTTTCCTTAACTACAGCCCTCGAAAACAAATATCCTTACTAGTGACCTCTAGAGTATGCTTCCTCAACGAACTAGAACTGCCACTATTAAAACATAGAAAACTACCACCTCTAATTGGTATTATTTTTGATAATAACTGTTGAAAAATGATTAATAGATGGCACTACATGATTGATTAATCGTTTTAATAAATCTGTTGAATTTTTTATTTAGAATTTTGATCTACTGGTTGACAATTTACTTTTTTTGGGCTTTATTAAGTAATTTATACAAGGCATAAGTATATTTGATTCACATTACAAATATAAGATTTGTGGTGCCATCTTATAGATTATTCTATTAGTTTCGTATCTTGTGCTGCCATCTGTTGTTGAATATGCTATTGTCACTTGTCACTTTTCAGTATGATATGGGTAAAATGGCTAAATCAAGTATATGATAAATAATTCTGTAAATTTAATGCAAATGATAAATATGTATAGACAAACATACCTATGCATATTTGATATTATATTATAACGATTGTCACTTGTCACTTGTTCAATAAAAAAGTTTAGAACCATAGATTTGTGGTTTAGTATGAGAAATGAGATGTGCTAAAGATTTTTATTTGTTGCCGAGTTTAGACTGTGACGGCTTACAAAACACAACCTTACACATTCCACGATTTCAAATGTGGAACGGCCACATTATAAAATTTTAATGATTTTGCCATTGCTTCTTTCAGTTAGCGCGCAATCGCGAGAGCTGAAATATGCCCTCAAAAAAATCAGCTGTGTTAAGTTGTGCGAGACTGATCTCGGTGATGCTGCGGATGTAAATTATAATTTAGTTCAAACAGGAAATGTAAGTACGGATATCGCGAATTAGAGTTATTTCGGTGGGAGAACGAAAATTTGCCGGTTTTCCAGGTCAGTAACGTGAGCTCGCCTCATAAAACTGGTTTGCATAAGACCCCCGGAAAATGGACCTGGCTGAAACTATGAAAAATGTCCTAGCTAAGGGAATACAACAAACCACGGTTAACGACTTGCCCTCCTCTACTGGCTTGGGTTTTCCTGGGACAGGTTACGTTACGGAGAAATTGTATATGCTGTTGCAGCTGTACCTTCAGAACAAGGGATGGAACCCCTCGGTGGAGCTACTGCAGTGTTTTACGGAACTTAAAGAAACTTCCATGCTTCCTAGTGCAGCTTACTTGCAGTGAGTACAACTCTGGGCTTATTAATTCTTCTTATAAACACGATAAATTTCTCTTGGTTGCATAAGATACAAAAATATTTGAAATAGCTACTAGAAACCGGTGAATAAGCATAAAAAAGAAGAAACCTGAAGTGCAGGCATGTTCATAGTTAATTACAGAATGTATTACAGTAGCAATATAAATTATCTACCTTTTTTTTTTTGTTGAATACATTATATTATAAAATTATTTCCCTAAAAAAGTATTGTCGTGAATGTTATACCAATATTTTGTTCTTCTAGTAATAATATTACTGTAAAAACAATCTGCCTTTTAGAATGATGGCATCACGAGTAACTCTAGATTCTCAAGGTAGACTGATATTGCGCGAGAATGGAAAGATCATCCTGCCTTTCGAACACTTTGCCAACGCCGTCATGTTAAAGCACATGAATGGCCCCCACGGGTTACATCTTGGTGTGGAGGCGACAGTTAGAGCTGTACGTATATAAATCTTAACGTTTGACGCATGGTAAAGAATTATAATTTTGCTCGTGTTCAATATGCAGGTTATGGACTCCTACACAATCGGTAGGGAGAATTTTGGGATGGAAAAGGAGTTTATAATAGAAGTGGTGCAGAATTGTCCGAATCCCGCTTGCCGTTATTATAAAAATCAGATGGAGCTGACACAGAAGACTTTGCAGCATCTGGCTCCGGCGTATCTTGGAGAGGCTCAGCCTGGCAGTGCCGATATGAGAAATCGTAAGTCATGTATTTTTCTTTTTTTGTATTTCGTGGAAAATAATGTTGCAAAATCCTTTTATTATATTTTTTTATTGGTCAGGGTGTATTCTTTTCGTGTTGAATAAAGTTTTCTTTATGATTAAATTCATTAAGGCACAACATTTGATGAATTCCACACTGACATTGCTCCCTCTATATTTTTTTTCTATATTTGTTTTCTATATTTGAGGGTTACAGATGCAAATTTCGAAATAGAGTTAGTGGCGCTATCTTGTTTGTCGTGTTGAACTACATCATTTTAAATCCTAAAAGTGGTATAAAACTCACATTTTTGTATTTATTTTAAATTGTGGAATCTGTAAATTGTTTCAAAACTCACATTCTCCTAAGGAGAATGTGAGAATGTTAGAACTTTTTTACTGTCAACATTTTTTGTACTTTGCAATTTTAGGTTCATTATAAAAATATTTCACTTCATCAATCAATGATGATAATAAAACCGTATTCTAAGTATTTTGTGCAGCTTTTTATTTTGATTATGAACTACAATATTGCATAAAAAATTTATTAGTTAGTTAGTTATTCTTTATTAGTTCTTGATTGATATTGATATACCATTGAGTTTGTTTCCAAGTTCCTTTTCTTAGCTTAACTTCATGAATTTTAGTGTAAACAATAATATTATGTAGAATAATTTGGAGCAAGACTACCGTTATCCAAAGAGTTGTATCAAAACTCACATTATCCAGATTTTAATTCACTTTCTTGGAGTCAAATATTGTTGTGCTGTTATTTCACCAATTGAGAAGCAAAGTTAAAGTTCTATCAGTCATTCCTTCTTCCTGAAAAATTTTAAAAAGTGGATAATGTAAGTTTTGCATCTATACCCCTCATTTGTCCTCTTTTGGAGATAAGACGATTAAATAATAATTATGATAATAATAAAAAAACTGGCATCAGAAATGTCTTTTCACAAAAGTACATATTTTTTACATACACACCTTTTTTGCTATTTTAACATGTAACAGTGAATAGTACAAGGATTCATATACGAAAGAGTGATTTAATTCGGTCCAGCAATTTTTTTTCTGTAAATGGTGTAAGTGAAGGTTCAATACATTTGAAACGCATAGTAGTCCCCTCGATATTATTGGTTATAAAATACATACGTTAAAAATTAAATCATAAAACACGTCATTCTGTTTCGCCGCTGTCGTACAGAATACCTTCCTGTCTCTAGGCCTGAGTGCCGTAGATCTTACAGGCCAAAACAACCTGGACGCCAAGCCGAACCCGCCGATGCTGGAGAGACCCAAATCCGTGGCCCCCACGCAGCAGCAGATAACGGCCGCGCTGATCCAACAGCAGAACCGAGTCATCGCCCAGCAGAACATAGACAAGCTGAACGCCAACCTGGAGAAGCAACGGCAACAGATGCAGCTGCAGCAACAGATGGACATGGCGAAGACACAGCAGCAGAAGCAGCACTTCGACTTGCCCCTCATGGATCACAAGCTCACCGACTTCTTGCGGGCCAACTTGGAGAGTTTGGACGGTAGGCGTTTGTGTAATATTTCAATTTCATTGAAGAAAACAAAATTTTAATAATTACCAGTAATGGCTCATGATATAAAAAAATGTGGGGGTTGCAAATATATACTACTGAACATTTTTAATTTTCCAAGGTAGTTTTAAGGCTCTTAAAAACCTGAAACAGGTCACCCAAGTCTTTTAAAATATTAATTTCCACCAACTCTATCTCTCTCTTAACGACAAAAGGGGAGGTCCGAGTTTATTCCTTTTAAAACAAAAGTTAAAAATATTCAATATAATTTTAAAAAAAATACTGAAAGTTAAATAAGAATTTAAAAAAAAACTATTCATTGGGAATAAATGACCGGTTTTAAAAAATTTAAAACAATATTTAAAAAATATTAGCATAATATTTACACAAGGAAATCATTTGCTAACGCGCAGGCGTGTATATGTAAGACGCAATCTGTTTTCCAACATGCACCTTGGATACAATAATGTCATGTCTGTTATTCCGAAGCGGGTGGGAATATTACAGTCAGTGTACACAATTTAATTTAAAATTTTTGTTGATGATTTTTTGGAGGCTGCACAACCTGCAAACCTTAGCTCCAACCATCACTGGTAATTACGACAGTGTTACTTTGCTTATGAATTCATAATATTTGAAGACTAGAAATTTATACGGAACTGTAGAAGGATAACATATTATCGTGCTGGAATTATCGTCTAGGCCTGTCCGCGGCTAATAAGGATCTGTTGGCGCTTCATAATGGCGCTTGGGCCCCATCTCCGGGAATGTCTGTTCCCGCTGACAATAAGGGCATGTCCGAGGGTGGACAGGGAAAAGATCGTGAGGGCTTTCGCCGAGGTCATGAAGAATATGAACAGGATGAAGACTTACGTGAGACCCGCTATGTGTAAACCGTACGGGAAACAGTCCGAGGCCCTACAAAAGAGTAAGTTGTGAATTTTAAATATGTAACAAATTTTGCACGACATTATTTGACATTATTTTTTCACAAACACTTTTTTTGTATGTTGTTTTAACGATCAGTATCTATTTCAGTTGTTTTATTCCTTTATCTAATTATTGGGCAGTTTTTATTATTTTTTTTTTCACTTTATTATGTAATACTTTTTCAACCAATCAAAAAAGGTAAATTAACTCGTTCTTTGAATAGTATTTAATAAAATAAACTACACAATAAATGTGTATCTATGCTAAAAACAATGAAAAAAGCTTACAAAATATATATAAAAATAAAAATGGTCCTTAAAATAAATTCTTTGAAGTCAATTAAGGGGGTAAATACAATTAGACGGGCTAAAATTACTCATTAAAACAATTTTTTTACGAAGAAGGTTTTATTTAATCGTTACAAAACTTTGTATATTTGTTAACATAAGAATGAAGAATTCAAAATTTTTTTTTTTTATTTTGCAAAACAAAATGACGGCACGCTGGCGCAAAGTGGACTTACAAAAAAAAAAAACGGCAACCACTCTGGACGTCGTAATTTTCATCTGTAACAGTCCAGGAAATAAAATTGATGTTAAAAATACATATAATTTGTCGGTAAACCTCAAAAAATTTAAAAAAAATTCTACATTTTGCAGAAGTTTTTCGAGAAAATCGGTGATTTTCCGTATTTTTTTCAGACACTTGCATTGATAATTAAATTTTGCAACATAAAATTCCAAATCATTTAGGTTTACAGACAAGCTAATAGTATAAAGAAGAAACCCTGAAAGTTTCAGCCAAATCGGCCAAGTAGTTTTTGAGTAATCGTGGTTGCAATTTTGAAAATGTTGTTTTGAGTAAAATTTGTTTAAAGTTTTTAATTCTAAAAAATGGTACTTACGACTCAGTCAGCAATTCCAGGGCCACAAACGGCCTTCAATCTCTTCATATATGCTGTTATTCATCTGTTGTAGTTCTTTGTGAGACTTACGGCCTTGGGTATTTCCAAAGTAAGATACAATAGATAAAACTTTCACTAGGGCCGACCCCTCTCGTATACCTGCTACGCGCTGAAAAAGGCGTTCTCAAAAAATGACGAAAAAAAATATAAAGAGCTCGAATTTCGCTCTGAAACTTTCACGGGCGTATTCTATGGCAAATTTCCTTTTCTATGGCAAACTTTTTAGAACAAAAAAAATCGATTTTTTTGACCACCTAATTGTATTTACCCCCTTAAAAAATAATAATTTTTTAAGGGGGAGCCGGAAAAGGGCATTTAATTTGCATGATGAGAAGACCGAGTTGAATTCTTGAGAGCCCTAACTTTGCGGCTTTCGGATAATGATCCAAGAAGCTTTGATCTTATCTGACGTAGTATTTTCAAAAATTCTCATAACCGCATTGACCGATCAGCAACTTAAACGTCCCATTTAAAAATTCCCTAGCTCTAATGGACACCATCCAGCTGATACAGTCCCTGCGCAGTTTCCTGCCGCCGCCCCATATACAGGTCAGCTCCTGGAAGAACGAGGACAAGCACCGCTATGAAGAATCTTAAATGCTCCGCATGACAAAGTATGGACGAGTTTTTTTTTCTTTTATAAGACTCACTTCCCGGCAGCTATATACTATCGCTAGAAGATGGATTTCTTAGGTCATTAAGGATGTCTAGATCCTTGTGAAGGATATAAATTTCTAGTATCATTCTCGCTATAGGTTATATGGCTTATTTTTTGCCCCCGTGACAGTATATTTTGCACGGAAGAGGTATTGTGGGTGGCTGATATTCAACTCAACATGTTGATTATTAATTTTGCAAAAAAAAAAAAATTTATTAGAGTGACGAAATATTGAACTATTGAAATAAGTTCAACAGTATATGGGGCATTTCACGCAAACTAAGTGAGGTCAAAAAAAAATTTATTTTTAAACATAGCAGAATCGATAGTATTTGTTAAAAAACTAACTTCCCTAAAATTTTAGATTTTTTGAGCCACAAGGAGAGGGATGGTGAAGGTGAGAAAATACAAATTTTCGTTTCAACTCTAAACTTTCAATTTTTCTTGGTAAAAAAATTAAAAAAAATTAAAAAAAGGTTGCAATGGTTTTCGATGTGTTTTTTTGCATAGAATACGGTAAAAATATTTTCAAAATTATTGGGGGTAGTTTTCACCCTTAATTTTTGAGGATTGAAAATCGAAATTTCGAAAAGTATGACACGATTTTTTTTCAATTGTATTTAATTTCTTTCTTTTTTTTTGTACTTTCGATTAATTTTTAATTCATAATGGGCGTCGACCAGGAACTGGCCCAAAAAACGGCCCAACGGTGAAAAAACGTGGTTTTAGCGTATTTTCTCATCCTGTGAGATAATAAATGGCAAGTGAATAATATATTCCAAGGTTTTTGGGGTCGCTGATTACGAATCTAACGTCAGATTTTCAAAAAACAAAATGACGGATCCAGTATGGTAGTCAACTTTTGAAAAATGGCTAAATTTTGAAATTTAAAAAATACCGTCGTATTCTACGGGAAATTTCAAGACGTTAGATTCGTAATCAGCGACCCCAAAAACCTATATATAAGAGGAATATATTATTCACTTGCCATTTACTCTTTCACAGGATAAGAAAATACGCTAAAACCACGTTTTTTCACCGTTGGGCCGTTTTTTGGGCCAGTTCCTGGTCGACGCCCATTATGAATTAAAAATTAATCGAAAGTACCAAAAAAAAAGAAACAAATTTTAAAAAATGGAAAAAAAAATCGTGTCATACTCTTCGAAATTTCGATTTTAAACTTCAATCCTCAAAATAAGGGTGAAAACTATCCCCAATAATTTTGAAATATTTGTATTGTATTCTACGCAAAAAAAAAACACCTCCAAAACCATTGCAACCTTTTTTTAATTTTTGCTTTTTTTTACCGAGAAAAATCGAAAGTTTAGAGTCGAAATGAAATTTTATATTTTCTCACCCTCACCATCCCACTCCTTGTGGCTCAAAAAAATCTAACATTTTAGGGAAGTTAGTTTTTTAGCAAGTACTATCGATTCTGATATGTTTCAAACAGAAATTTTTTTTGACCTCACTTAGTTGGCGTGAAATGCCCAATATGCAACAAACATCATTTGTACAGGGCGTCCCAGTTTAATGACTGCAGATGTTTTGTTATTTTTCAGTTAAAAAGAAAATTCAAATGCTGAAGTTATGCAGAATTTTCCAAGGAATCTGAATTTAGGTTCGGGAATATTAAACAGGGTCTTGTCATAAAGATATTCCCAAAACACTGACTTACGGGAAAATTATTGTGGTCAAATTTTAGTGAGGGATATTATTAAAGAGTATACGAGATTTATTATAAAACTGTCTGTACATCTGACATCCTGTTCCGCCGGAAGTACTTCATAAGTTTTTTGAGACACCTTGTAATTTTAAGCATTTGTTAGATTCCTCTGCTCTTCCTGAGTCCTGTGATATATAATTTTGTACGTTTGTATCTAAACGGATTCATGAAGATAAGGAATAAAAAAATGAAAAACATATAGGGTGGCTCAAAAAACTGGTCACTTCCAGTGAAATTGCAAGTCTGATATGCCAATAGACACCATTATTGCTTAATACTTGTACAGGGTTGGCCCATGTTAACATAGGGATAGCAAATATTACCAGCAAAAAAATCTATGTGGGAGGGAAGGTGGTGTGGAATGGACCACGCAGATGATCCTCTGCCGAACACGGATTGGGCACGCGGACTGATTTTTGACACAGGTGGGGCTTTATGGGAGGAGCATATGCGCAGAAACGCTTTGTCGTATAAAGATGTATACAGTCTTATCTTGTATATTCTTTAATAATATCCCGCATTTAAATTTGACTTGAATAATTTTCGGTCAGTTTTTTGGAAATACATTTTTAACACCCTGTATAGTAGTTCCGAGACCGAAATCGGATCCCTTGGAATATTCTGTGTAACTTCAGCATTTCAGTTTTCTTCCTAGTTGAAATATAATGTAAAATATCAGCATTGAGTGGTTAAAAGGGACATCCTCTATATAATAATTAATACAAACTGCGTCCCTTGATATTAACAGTGGGTAGGTGTGATTATGGTCAGCAATAATCTTGTTGGATATTGGCTTATATGTAGTTTGAAACTTGAGTCGCCGCAACGCGTATATTCGGCCACTCCCAGTTTCAAGAATTTCCATGCCAATTGGTTAACTCACTTTTACAATATGTTACAATCAAGGGAAGCTATTGGTATATTTACATCACCCTCCATGCCCCTTCTAAAAGCCCCGTTATTTCGTCCCACGTATAATAATTTTATGTTGTGAGAATGTGTGAAGGGTGTATTAAAAATAAGTATCAAGAAAAAAATTCGCACCTGAATGTGATGCCCGCATTGGTAGCAGCTGACTTTTAATATGCCTAAAAATCTTATAGTATTTGTTTTTTGTGATATGTACGGTACTTAAATTATTACAAAATTTAACGGTTAGGAAGAAAGTTGAGATTATTTTGAGATTAATCGTCGAGGGAATCCAGTATTTCCATTGGTTATAAAGTAGTTTGAGCGTGTTTGCAATGTACAAATTGTTTTAAAGTGAAAAATATCATTTTTGATGCTCAGGTTTGCATTCAGCTGTCTGTGAAATTAAATTGTTTTGTGTTTTGGGATAGACAAAATACAGGCGATGCACTGAGAATTATGTATAGTATTTCAAAAACAAATCGCCCTGTAGGTTAATGTGGAAGGTTTTTGTACATTTTTCTTTCAAAAAAAAAAAATTATACTATTTATATATTATATATATATATATATTTTTTTTTGAGTAGTTGTTTTTAACATTTTATATTGCAGTGCATTTTTACAAATTTTTATAATAGACACAACCTACTGCAATCTATCGCAGAACATTTCAATTTCTTGAAATTAAGCAGGAAGTAAAAATCGTTAAAAACCAATTAGGTCGAAAAAAAAACAACTAAATTTTGATGGAATCAAAACATCATCAAAATTATGAAACATATCATGAAAATTAGTTCTTTGTTCGAATATATTGACATAACTTTTAAATTATTTTTGTAAACTAAAATGGAAACAAAAAAAGTATTACCGGTTATGTGACCACCACGTTTTATGATTTAATATTATATTTTATGGACACTGATTCATTATTCATTCGCTAACTCAAATTATTTAATCTACGGTGAGTAAAATACTGAATTGCCTTACATTTTGTACTGTTTAAGAATGCAGTGGCTGCTCATTTGCAATAAAATGTTATTATGTGCTTTATGCAGAATAACATCCAAAAAAAAAAACGTCATCAACTCTGGCTATGAACGAGAGAGATGGAAATAGTGGTCATGTCTAAGCTTTTTGGTTATGTCAAACATTTGACAAGTGACTGTCACAATTTGTAGGGTTGTCATATGATGTGTCAGTCTTGACAAATAAATAAGGTTATATAAATTCGATTAAAAATAGAAATAAGTCTTTTTTCTCGGCCAACTTTGATGAGGTTCTTCAAGAAGAATCTTATGTCTAATATAGACATCCAAAAAAAAAACGTCATCAACTCTGGCTATGAATGAGAGAGATGGAAATAGCGGTCATGTCGAAGCTTTTCGGTTATGTCAAACTTTTGACAAGTGACTGTCACAATTTGTAAAATAAACAATGGCTGTCATATGATGTGACAGTCTTGACAAGTAAATAAGGTTATAAATTCGATTAAGAATAGAAATACGTCTTTTTTTTCTCGGCCAACTTTGATGACGTTTTTTTTGGATGTCTCCATATTTATAACCCGCCCTACCCATTGCATTCTTAAAGCAGACACGTTATAATTAGACGTTAGAGTAACCGACCCCTATTTATTTTTTGTTTTATTTATTTTTTATCTTTGAAGTATTATTTACGTATCTCCGAACTAACATGACACGACAGATGAAAATGATCGACGTAGTTAAGTATAAAATTACCAAATTGTCGTTAAAATTAAGGTGTTTTTGTAGAGAAGAGAGAATGGAAAACTGACGGCCAGGCTACAATGGCTTCTAAATCTAGTCGATAAGAGTAAAAAATTTCAAATCCCAAAATTTTTTCTGTGATATTTAATTGGCCATGAAAGGAAATCTAACAAAAAGAAAATGACAAATGTTATTGGCATTGTTGCAGTATTAATATAACCAAGGTTTGTTTTGTGAGTAAATACAGCCGTGTTTTTGTATATCTTACTTTATATTTCTGTTTTTTTGGACTAAAGTACTTGTAGATCTGTGCCAGTACACAACTGTCAAAGACTGTGAAAACATTGTTTAGGTCTAAAAAAAGTAGGTGTTTGTATGTTGCCTGTTTATAGCAAAATCGATAACGGCTATAAAAAACTATTTAATCTTGCCATTATTATAGGTTTTTTTTGCTTGAAGCTTTACAAATTTAGAAATGAATATATTGGATGACTCTGGTTCATTGTATGACAAATTCGTTAGCTCCTGCAATCAAACTTGGAAATATAGAACAAAATAATTTATACAACAAACTTTAGATACTCCATTTCAATATAAAATTTTCTGAAAATAAAATAAGATTTTTCATGCCCCTATTGGTTTTGATTCTAGAAAACTTGAAAATTTAATGGTCTTATTACAATAAAATATAGTTAATGCAATTTATTTAAGAAGCTACATGACCGTTCTGTCGATAACAGTTCCGAAAATATTTTATTTTGTTGAATAATCGTGCACCAGGATCGTTCAGTATATTTACGAACATTAAGTATTTATATGTATGTGATGATATAAAAGTAAAACTCTCATAAGTTAGTTTACCCTTTTGCTAGTTTTATTATAGCAAAGCTTGTGCAATCTTTAATAAATGACTTAATGAGTTTCAAAATATTTTGCTTCATTCATAGCATGTATTATAATATACAGGGTTGTATGCGGTATGTTGTATAATATACAGGGTTGGGAAAAAGTCTGAACAACAGAGCTGTCACATAAAAATAACTGAGACTAGGACATACAGTGTTAGTCAGATATGTTTTTGTATATTTTATTGCAGTTGGCAATCAAATTGATTCACTTGTTTTCATACACGGCCATCTTCGAATTCAAAAACAATTGAACATTAGACTATATTCGAAAAATCTGTAATAGGAACTTTTTTTTGTATATCTCATGCTTTGACCTCGGATTTTAGATTCTCAGAAAAATTACTGTTACCAAAGATTTCAGATTTCTTAATTTTTATCCTATATTAAAAATCAAAACTGACTACAAATAAAAACTTTATCAATAACACTTGTTCTTACTTAAATATATTCTCTGCTTATAAGTAAATAAAAATTAAACTACGCTTTTTTATCACTTTTTTTCTGTCTCTCTTTTAATACCAAAGGCTCTATATTCACTTCCTCGTAGAACTCGCTAAGAGGCTGTTCCCACCTTTTTTCAAAGTAGACATTCATGAGAAACTCAGCGTTTATCCCCGTCTTCAAGGCCCAAGGCAAATAGTGATTCACGTAGAGTTGGCGATGTTTAGGCTTCAGCCTTACGGGCCCGAAAATAGCACCCCCTATGCACATCGGCAGTCTGGTCTGGATGGCTTCCACCCACTTCACGGTGACTTCCCCGAGCATGTGAGTCGGCATCTGCAACACCGTGTGCACCAGATCGTGCGCTTCTCTGTACCTTTGTATAACGTAAGCCAGCTGGATGTCATCGATGAATTGAACGGTCATTCTGGAGTCTGGCGTGACTTTGTTCTTTTCCAAAAAATTGCTGTAGGTTTTTCCGAGAGTTTCGTCCGGCAGCTTTTTCAAATAATCGACGTCGATGGTGTGCGTGTTTATTCTAGGTCGTTCGTTCAGTATTCGCGTTCCCTCTTCTGACTCCTCCATATTCCCAAGCATGTACTTTAGCTGTCTCTCCTGAAGTCTCACCTAAACACGCTATCATGTCTGCTCGGTACGGATCTAAAAGTGATACAGCCGCCGACCCCACCGTTAGAATGGTGCGTTGAAAAAAGTTGATTGGTATGTGGTGTTCCACAAAGTCATCTTCAAAAGATTTTATGGTCTGGCTAGAACACTTTCGACTCTGCACAAAAGCACGGTGATATAACTTCAATATTTGCCTTTTATTCATTGTAATATTAAAATCGTAAACATGTGACGATGAAGCATTAAAAACCCATGTAAATACGTTCTTAAAATTTAAAACCGTCTATTTAATTTGAGGTTATTCCCGACAATAATACACCACAATATTCTCGGTCTCGGGTTATTCTTCAGTTTCCTTGGTGGTGGTAATTTTGGATTTGGTACGTTGGCGACGACAGTTAATTTTTATTTGAGGCATATTTTCACGATACTGCATAACTACCATAAACAAACTTTTTGTACCTATCATTTTCATTTTGATAATTTACACGTGTTTATAATATATAAATGAATCCTACCTTTTTTTATAAATGTACCGTAATAGATACAAGTTTCTCGTTACATAAGTTTAAATATGTATCTGAGTATCTGTTATTCATGAATATGGAATTGATTCGGTTATGTACGTCCCATTTTGGCTTGCGGCTAATTTCTGGTTGTTTGGAAACCATTTTGAAGTTTATACGTGAGGTTAGAAAAATGTTTTACTTTTTTAGGCGTCTGAATATTTTCAAACAAGCGTATAAAACATAACGAGAACCTTTTTAGTAGTAAGTGTAAAAGTAATTGAATATAAGAAGATAAAATGTACAGAAAAGACAAACAGTTCATGAAAAACCCGGCAACGGCCAGTTCAAGAATTTACATCGGCTTTATACCTAAAACCGTAATTGCTAACGACTTAGAAGAGAAATTCAAATTTCACGGAAATATTTTGGGCCTCGTCTTGAATAACGGCTTTGGCTTCATTCAGTACGAACACGAATCCGAAGCTCAAGCTGCAATTAATAATGAAAATGGCTCAATGCTGCACGGAAGGAAAATAGTCGTCAAACAGGCACTGGATAAATCCAGATCGGGCGGTATTAAGCCAGGTCAAAACCAAGGCGGTGTGAATACCCCACAACAGAAACCCCCTCCAAGTGGTCCCCCTCAAAAACCAGGCCCACCACCGAGCCAGTCACCCAGACCAAACAACCCTCCCCCCTCAGAAGACCCCTCCACCTCCACAGGCAACCCAGCCAACAACGCCCACAAAAAATCAACCAGATCCGCTAAAATTTCAACCGCCCGAGCCAGATTTCCAAGACGAAAATATGGACGATGACAGGCCCAATATTCGTCCACCTGGTCCAGTTCAGCATAATGATGAAAGGGGGCGTAAGAGCATCAGAAAGCCTAGAGGAGGCAGAGCAGACGGGAGGGGGCGTTCGAATGATCGAGATCACTTTATAGACAGGTTTGATCCACCCGGAAAAATGGATATATACAGGGATGGACCGTATTATGGGAGAGATGACAGGGATTTTATTCCGCCTGGGCCTAGGCCCGGGTATGCTCCACCAATGCTGGATGCCCCACCTCCGCCGGAAAAGAATGACTGTGAGATCATTGTGGTGGCTAAAGCTCTAACGTAAGTAAAAAATACAGCAATGTTTGTGTATTTTGAACAATTTATTAATTTAATTTTTTTACAAATTAACACATACAATCATAAGTTTATAACAAAGAGGATTAACTCTTTCTTTAATGGTTGAGCCCTTCTTTAATTTAAAAAATTTAGATATTAACTTTTATCTTTTATTATTAGAATGTATCTGTTTATTATTTAGAGCTAGATAATTTTGTATGATACAAAAAATATTTATATTCTTCAGTATGCTGTACAAAATTATTGAAATATAATTATTGAGTTTAATGCCTCACTAATTAAAGATAAAAATGATGATTTCGCTTATACAGAAATATATTACTTTGGGCCCTTCTGTGAAAAAAGTAACGAGAAATTTTAGAACAATTTCATAAATTAAAGTATTTAAGTATATCGTGGAATAAACAAATAAATGACCTTTTTTGGGTATATTTTTTTGATTTCTATTAATTTTATAAGTTATCTACTAGTTGATATTTTTTGAACCGCAGGGAATATGCAGAGTTCATCGAGCAAAAGTTGAAAACCCTAGGACTTATCGTTGATTTGTTATTTCCAAACGAAGATGTTCCAATTGGTAAAGTTCTAGCAAACATTTCTAGCAGAGGTTGCTTGTACGCCATTCTGATAATGCCTCAGAATGAGGAGCACAGGAGCTTAACACTAAATATTCTTCATGGTATTCCTCAAGGTAGGTAGTCTTATCAGTTATTTTTAAAAAATGCTGAAGAACTGAATTTTATTCTTCTGATGATGATATTCTATGCACTTCGCAGATAGTGAGGCTTTCAATATATTAAAATGTGATTTTCTAGTTGATTTGTATTTTACTAATGACATTTTTTTGGTGAATATCAGTTATAGAGAGATAATAGTAGATTTTGTTACATTTGTAGGTACAATATATGATAAATAAATAAAGTAGATATGCATATATTAAATAGGATAAAGTAGTTTTTATTATTAATAAAAAAACTGACAGTATAAAATATGATAACTAGATAGAAATATAGGATGTACTAATTTTTAGAGCACAGAAATATGCCCATTGACGATGCCATGATATTGATATCGAGGAATTTTGAGGGGGTACATGAAGGGGGAACAAGTACCACCCGAAAATGCAGGTTTGAATCTTAGTGATCGTCATCCAGCATCCATGCAGGTAATTTGAAAGAATTTACCCATCTAATCATCCATCTAGTCAAATTGTGAAATTATATATTGGTATTTTTTCTGACCGTATCCAAATCTTGGACTCATGATTTTTTCGTTTCATTCTCTGACCTCAGAAAAGTGAATGGTAAAATAAAAAATATATAATAATATATTGCTAACTATAATGTAAAAATGCCGAACGAAATGTACGAATTAAAAAAAAACTTAGCGACAGGTGATCATTCTGACAAGGTGTCTGTCTCAACCGCAGACCCTTGCCTATAATTAAACTTTGAAAATGTATTTTTCTAAGGTATCTATAGAAAAAACCGCGACGCCTATCACTTAACACCACTTTATGCATAGAAAATATCCTTTTAACGTCAACTGTCACAAAGGACAATATGTGAAATTGTATATGTGCTATATTTTAGCAGTGTAGGGTTATTAACTCTTTATGGGTTATAGATCAGCATGTTTTTCTAAAATGCTGTTCCAAAATGCAAAACAGTTCTGTCAGCATGCTGGCGAAACAGGTTGGGGGTTGGGTTAAGTTTACAGTATATAGTAATAAATTACACAGGCACACAAAAAAAGTTCTCTGTCCGAGAGGTGCCACATGTATATTCCCATGTATTTTTGACCGCTGAATACGAAGCCGCACAGTGGGCGAAAACGGCAAAATTTTTCTCAAAATAAGATAACTCCCCACAGAAAACTCCAATCATTGTGATTTTGTTTTATTTTACAGGTTTTGGACAGTAGATTAAAGGAAAATTGGCCCAAGGGGGGGGGAGACACCCCATGTCCCAGTAACTTTATAATTAAAACTATTAAGCTCTAATAACCGCATACCTCCAACTTTTAAACCCCCCTGACCTTATAACATAAGATTTCAATACCTCGTGACCATATAACTTGAAATTTTACATCCCCATAACCTCAACTTTTATACCCCCATCTACGCAAAAATCAATTTTTCGAGCCTCTAAACAAACAACTCTGAAACTAAAGCTCTTATGCCCCAATATCTATATAATCTAAGTTTTTAATCCCCATGACCCCATAACTTGAACTTTGACATCCCCATAACCCCCACTTTCATTTCACGTCCCCATATTGGGACATAAGAGCTTTAGTTTTAGGGTTGTCGGGTTCGAAAAATTGAATTTAGTAGTTATCGGGCTCGAAAAATTTATTTTTGCATAGATGGGGGTCTATAAGTTGAGGTTGTGGTGTTATGCGGGTTTAAAATTTCAAATTATGGGGTCACGGGGTTTTGACAGCTTATGTTATAAGGTCAGGGAGGTTTAAAACTTGGAGGTATGTGGTTATTGGAGCTTAAAAGCTTTAATTGTAAAGTTACTGGGATATGGGGTCCCTTATGAGGTGTCTCCTGCCCCCCTTTTTAAACCTCAAACGTGTGATGGACCAATTTTTGATGATTTCATCAATCAACAGATATTACATAGTTTAAATAAGCTGTTTTCTCGATTTTGTGCGATTTTGATGCTTCTTTTGAGGTTAGGCAAGATCTGTGACCATATGGAACAAATCTGGCTGTGGGATCGTGTTTAGCGGCCAAAAATACATGGGTATACATAATTCTGGGCATGATTTTCACCGACCAACAGATTTGTACATCATTTATGCTCATTTGTCGATTTTCCGGGTTTTTAATGCTTTTTTTGAGGTTAGGAAAAATCTGGGACGATATGGAGCAAATCTGACGGCGGGATCGTGTTCAGCAGCCAAAAATACATGGGAGTATACATGTGGCACCTCTCGGACTGACAACTTTGTTTTTTTTTTGTGTGCCTGTGTTATTGGTTTTAAACAAAGTTACTGTTTTGTAATTTGTTGTGATAGATGTCTTCTAAACGCATGATTTTCATACCCTCGTATTGGCTTCTAGATGATGTTGAACTTACTGGCTGAGAACCGCCAGTTGACGACCACCCAGTACGATAAGCTCCTTAAGTATCTCCAAGACAGGCGAGAGTTGCAGCACGAATACGAGGTGGCGGAGGGGGATTGAGGCCGATTCTCAAGAATCTGACCCGAAACAGGTCGAGTTACAGAGCCGCATTCTGAACATTCTCAACAAGTCCACTGAGCCTCCGATTCCGACGTCCATAACCGCGCCGGAACCTGCTGCACCGCCCTCCCAGACGCCCATCCTGAAGGATCCCACGGTACAGAAAGCACTGGACAGCTTATTGTTGGGGGATATGTTTAAGAGCATCTCCGGCAACTAGAGTATTACGTTTAGGATTAGGTATTGTCTAAAGTAATTTAGGGCAGTGTTTTGATGCTATGCCGCATTGCAATTTCTTCGTATTTACTTTTTTTCTGACTCATTCTCTCATAGCGATAAGTATGTTTTTATCCTGGATGTAATTGTAAATTTTTATCTTCAGTACACTGACTGTTCTCCAACTATTTTTTTATTTCATTACATTCAATTTTCCCAACAAAGTAGTGTGAACCTAATGGAGGAGTTTCCCACGTTTTTTTTGAAGAAAGTTTTTCCAGATCTTTACATTTGTTTTTCAAAATATAATAAAAATGTAATCCGATACAAAAAAAAAATCCAAAACCTTTATAAAAGCCTCATTTTTATAATATATAGGTTTATGCGTTTAGTTCATTTTTTTATATTTCAAAGAAAATAATATCGCCTTGAAAATGTGTCCCAATGTAATTTAGAAACGCAATTTTCTCAGAAACTCAATTTTCTGAGTCATTGTCCTCAGAAAACTTTTGAGCACAATGTGAAGAAGGAATTTTGATTATTTTAAAGAAATGTGTACAAAATTATAGGAAACAATTTTAACAAGATGAAAAACATAACTGACATTAAACTTGATACTCAAAAATGCATTTTTCTGAGGCGTAGACAAAAAAGGTAAGGTAAAAAGGTTGAGTAAGATTTTATTATCGACACACAACTTTTCTCAGAAATGACATTTTCTGAGCCACTGTCAAACAATTTATAAATTTCATAGGAACCCTGAGAGTAATTGAATTAGGAGAAAAATCCTGGAGCTTTCAACGCTACCGTTTACTTTTTTTTTACATTAAAACGTTAATAACAGAAAATATCACACTAGTTTTAATAAAACCACGTCAAGCCAAACTTAAAAGGGTAAAAATTATTCTGAACACAATGAATTGATCCACCTTACTGATTCCATAAATATTTTATTTACACAGTCAAAAACAGAAAAAAAAATAACTAAATCGTATTCATTAAATAATTATTTGATAACGTAATAGTAATATACAAAAATTATTCTCTTTACACAAAAACATACATCTACCAGTCTATTTCCAAAGTAAAAAAATAAAACGTGAATTGAACCTTGCGATCTCATAATAAATTATTATTATGCATTCAGCTTGAATATACAGGAAGTGGCTCGTTCCAAGCTGCAAGAGGCTACATCATTTCAGGGGCTTGCAGGATGGGACACCTAAAAATACACGCGCGTACACGGTGCCGACGCGTCCCCACTGCTAGGATTCTGGACGTCCGAAATCGCCGCGAAAATGCTGTAACATTCGTCACAAGTTGCTTTAGATCTAGACTTAAAAAAATTCACTGCGTGACGTTTTTCTGCTTTTTATTGTTGAGGACAGCTGTAAAGGAAATGTGAGGTCTTCTTGGGGCAGCTTATCATTGAAATCAACGGAGTTTAAAGTTTTCACAATTTTTTTTCTACAAGTGCATTTATGTACTGGATTTTTTAAATATAATATTCAAGATATTTTAAGTACTACAAAACAAAAAGAATCTATGTACAGCTCAAGATATTTTGACAAATATAAAAAATCTGATGACGTGTTACAAACCATTTTTCTTTTTATTATTGTTCTCGAAAATAGTCTTTTATCAAGCCAAAAGAATCCAGCTAACACCAGAAAAATAGATACAGAAAAAAATATTGAAGACTATTATTATACGTCAACAATTCTCAATAATTATGAGTTGTGTTAACCTAACTTTTTACACGTCTAGAACATAGAAATCACCTTCCTTCTCCCTTCCCCGGCAGTGGAGCGACCTTTCCGACGGCACCCCGTACGCGGGCTACACATCAACTAGTCCTTATAGACAATAAAAACTATAATTTAAGAACACATCGTATAATATACTTTTATTTTAACTAACGTTTACCTCATAGTATAGTGATTTAAATTTTAGTGCAATAGTTAATTTCCTTAAACGTTTATCAGCAGAAAAGGGCCGCCGAGAGCGAAATATCCTCGGGATGCAATTAAAACGGAAAC
This sequence comes from Aromia moschata, assembly GCA_029963805.1. Classification (NCBI taxonomy): domain Eukaryota; kingdom Metazoa; phylum Arthropoda; class Insecta; order Coleoptera; family Cerambycidae; genus Aromia; species Aromia moschata. Next base: position 2,618,101 of record JAPWTK010000022.1, on the reverse strand, counting down.
GAAAAACACGATATTATTGTCATTTAAAAAATTATCCCTGAAAACATGCATGATAAAAGGAAAGTGCGCGGGGCCTCAGCTCGCCCCATCGGACAAACCCCGAATGATTCTCCAGGCGCACCGCGATGGCTTCAGCGATTGGAATTCATGCTCTACCTTGACGTTAACTCTAAAAATGCCTTGATGGGGTGATTGAAGAACATTTTGTAATATACTCTCTTACAGGCCCATTAGAAAAAATATAAATGTGTAAAAATGGTCCTAAACTCACCATAGCAAACAAAATGTACTCACAATATAACCTCTACACGTCATATAACATAACCACAAAGTAATTAAGAATTTACAGAAAATAAATTAATAAAATTGTTCAACTAAGAATTATGTAAATGTAAATCCGAAATTATAAACGAAATAAACGTCTTTTAGATTTTTTTACTCCCCACAAGTTAATATCTGCTAAATGGTTATTCAAAAACAATTATATTCATATACCACCTCATTCAGACGATAAAGATGGTGATTGATATCATAGTTTTTACAAATCCTCTAGTTTTTCGTATATAACCGTTTTCCAAATTTATGAAATTTAATTTTTGACAATTAGACTATTCTTAAATGAACAGAAGGCAGTCAGTCGCATAACCTCAATGCGATGTGAAACATAACCACAAATTTACTACAACCACAGGCAAAAATAGCGTTTCAGCTGTTTTAGTAGATGTATGAAGCATTAATTTCCTGAACATTTCCAATAATACACATCTAATGGCCACGAATCTGTAAGCTTTTTATTTCTTTAAATGTCCATCACAAGGTAAATAAGCTGCTTCTCAATAGGTTCGAGTCATGCAATTATTTGGTACAATTTTGAACCGCTGTAATTCAAAGAATCATTGATTGATTCTGATGTGCTTGGTAACATTGGAATGTTCGTTTTTTTCCAATTTTTACTACTGAAAATAATTTAGATGATATTAAACACAACAAAAACAGTGATTTACAGAGAGAACAAGCAGCCAATGCAGTACATGGGAAATTTTCGCTAGTGACAATCTTGATACCAGAGGATCTGAATATGGATTGTTCACTCAGTATGTCATTTCCTTTTAAATACTCTCTAAATTCTTTTCAATAATACAAATTGGAACAGAAAGAACTTTCTATTGTTGCATCACACGTCGAACTTTCTATTGTTGCATGCCGTTGAATTGCGGCAGTTCAAAACTGGGCTTAAAAATTACATAAGTCGAACCTATCGACGTGCAGTTTATCTTCATTTCCTTCGATCACGTTACTTATTCGGGACAGTCTAAATGTTCGCTAACGTAATATACGACCTCATATGAACTATTCTACCGTTACGACCAGAAAGAATCACCGGGAATCCGCCGACAGACTTCGCTTCTACCCCCCGATAAAATTTACTCCAACGAAACGACTCACTCAACATGGTTACACCTTACAGAAAAAACACCCTCTAGAAGCTATCCTCGCTGTCGTCCGGCAGGCCGCTGAAGTTCAGAGGCACCGGCCGCAGGTCCCAGTTGCCCTCCGACTGGTGCTCGTCGGTGGCGGGCGATATGGGCGAGTCGATCTCGGTGGCATTGCGACCGATGGACGGGGTCGAAGGCCTCCTTGATCTGGCTGCTGGCGCCCTTGGGGTCGAGGTCCGTCGCCCAGCTGAAGTGCATCAGCGCCAGGTCCGTGTTGCCGAGCTTCTTGTGGACCTTACCTATGAGATAGTAGACTAGGGACTCTTTGGGTACGATTTCTTTCAGCTCCTCCAGCTCCTTCAGCGCCTCGGCGTGCCTACCTGGTGGCGAAGAATGTGAAATAAGCACGACTTGTTTGTATTAAAAAAATGTATATTTTCCACATTTTTTCCGTCTAGGAATAAAATACATTGTCATAATGGTGGTTTATTTGTATTTAAAATTTTTATGCATCTACAATTTTTTTTGTGAATTATTAGAAATGAATTTAAAAAAAAATCCTCAACCCTTAAGTGTAGCCTACGACTTAGTATTTCCAATCTCAGTTTAAAACAACATAAAAAAAAAAAAAAACAAAAGTGCGCCATTTCCTTCGTAAACACAGCTGCACCGACCTCGAACGCGTGCCATCCACAGGTGCGCGCGTAGTTGCGTAGCTAGGAATCACTTTTCTCCGTCTTCCAATCTTGACTATAGTACAAAAAAAGACAAAAAAGGCAGTGGCCTCAGGTGGGTATTTTCTAGGCATGTGCGAGATTTCGAATTTTCGAGACGAGACGAGATTCTCAGTCAGTTGAGATTTCTCGAGATCGCGAGAATTCTCGAGACCGCGAGATTTCTCGAGGTACCGAGTTTTCATGTATATTGAAATTTCTCGAAAAAGATGTGAAATTAATGTATTAATATAGAGCCATCCAAAAAAAACGTCATCAAAGTTGGCCGAGAAAAAAAAGAGGTATTTCTATTCTTAATCGAATTTATAACCTTATTTACTTGTCAAGACTGTCACATCATATGACAGCCATTGTCTATTTTACAAATTGTGACAGTCACTTGTCAAAAGTTTGACATAACCGAAAAGCTTAGACAAGACCGCTATTTCCATCTCACTCGTTCATAGCCAGAGTTGATGACTTTTTTTGGGATGTCTATACTTACAGTTGTTTAAATTTAAAAGTTCAGCTAGCAAAACACATTAAATAAAACTTATTACACTTTGGTTTAACTCAGCATTTAGGAAATCGGTCATCGATTTCAAAATGCTGAGTTCGATTTTACTTTGTATCTATCGAGCATCGGTGTAAAGTTCGATGCGTATGTAAAAATTACGTTATGAGACGTAACAGTTCCTAATTGAAAGTCTCCTAATTGATTGTCTCCGATATTTTCCTTAAGTTTCATATTTTGAATATTCTCCGGGAAATTTGAAATAGTAAATGAATTTTGGGATTTGAGTAATCTCGGTATATTTAAAAATCTTAAGATTTCAAAAAATGTCAGAATCTAAAAGAATATTGAGATCTCAAGAAATCTCGGAATCTCGAGAAATCTCGAGGTCTCAAGTAATCTCGAAATCTCAAGAAATCTCGGAATCTCGAGAAATCTCGACTGACCGAGAGTCTCGTCTCGTCTCGTCTCGATTTTTGTTTCTCGTCTCGAGGATCGAGATCTCGTGATTTTCGAGATCTTGCAGATGCCTAGTATTTTCTCTAGTGGAACGGGCTTTAGGGGAGGGCACTCAAAACTCACCTCATGGTGAGGCCACTATGCGCGTAACTTTTTTTCGACTCTTCAAGGTCACACATCCATTATAACATTTTAAAAATCTAATTCTTAAATTTTGGATAAGAAAGATCCGTAATGATAATTAAATTTGGGGGAATATCTGACTATATTTTTGACTGACAAGGCAAATTGTCAGACAGAAAAAAAAAGACAGTGCATTGGGTACTAACCCATTTTCACTTCTGGCATGTAGAATTATGTTTCCCGACCCTTCCAGGTCCTGAAAATAAAAAATTTCTAGCACTCACCTAGGGCGAAGTAGATGGAGCCTCTGTGGAACTTGCAGAGCGGACTCTTGGGATTATTCGAGATGGCGGTGTTGAACGTCGCCAGCGCCTTCTCCGTCTCCTTGAGCGCGTGCTGCACGACGCCGATGTGGCACAGGATCACCGAACTCTTGGGGTTTATCGACAGCGCCTTGCTGTAGTTCATCTCGGCCAGGTGGTAGCGCTCCTGCTTCGAGTAGATCGTCCCTATGCCGAACCAGGCATTGTAGTGCCTCGGGTCTAGCCTGACTGCATTTCGGAAGCAGCTCATCGCCTTGTCCAACTCCTCCGTCCGTGATGTACTCGTGGCCCAGCAGCGTGTAAGCGTAAGGGAAGCCCGGGTCGACCTGCACTGCTCTCTGGAAGAACTTGATGGCCGTGTCGTGCTCCTTGTGCAGCGAGAAGCAATTGCCGCTCACACACCAGGTTACGGGCGAGTTCTTGTTGAGGCCGATGAGGTCCTGCGCGAGGGCAGAGAGCGCTACCTCCCTCTGTAGGTGCCACAGGGCGGTGGAGTAGACGTCCATGTACTCCAGGCGGTAGGGCTCCTTGTCGTGCACCTCGCCGAAGTATCTGACACTCGCCTCATAGTCGGCCTGCTCGAAAGCCGCCAGGCCCAGCAGGCAGTAGATCCAGGAGGTGTTGAACTGATTGGGAGGCAGGGAGTTGAGGTGTTCTATGCAGGAGTCGCAGTCGAACTGCGCCAAGTCCAGATAGGCCTGGCCCAGGTCGCGCAGCAGGCACATCAGTCCCTCCGCACTCTGCTTCTGCATGTATATGGCCTGCTGGATGCAGTTGTCCGCGGCATTAGGGGGTATTGCACTTTTCTCCGTCTTGACCTCCGAGGTAACAGTCTCCGTCTTCTCCTTCTCGATCTTGTTCCTGGTGTTCAGGTCGACGTATCCCGAGTTCTTGTTCAGGTTACACTTGGACATCCTCTGCTTGGTCTTCCTGGAGGGCGACTTCGGCGTCGCGAACTTGGTCCTGTTCGGGGACTTGTTGTTCTCCTTGACCGAGTAGCTGTTGCTGAACAGCCTGGAGCTGCGTCTCACGTTCTGACCGGGCTGCACGGCTAGCGGAATGGTGGGGGTCTTGGAGGCTGGCACGTTAGTGGACTGGCTGAATACTGGCTTGCAATTCTGGAAGATGGACTCTTTCCTGTTGATGAGCTGGTCGACGTGGGCCCTCATCCGTTTTGTGAGCGACTGGTGGTGGCTGTTGGACTCGGTTAGCGTCGGTTGGGACAGCATGTTCGGGTGCCCATGTACTCGCTCGCGCTGTCGAACAACTGGCCGAATGATGGCTGAGGGCTCTGGAACGAGACGAGAGCTTCAAAGTCGCAAATTGAGGATTTTGGATTGGTCAAACGAGAGTGGACAATTTGAAGACGGTAATTTTCTTGTATTAGTCAAATATAAAAAAATATGTATCATTATTAAGTCTACAATAGCAATAATGTGGTCATAAAAAGGTTGGTGAAATATGTTATTCAAATAATTACCATAGATTGTCAAAATATTAGAAAGTAAAAGTAACAAAATGATTTGCTAACTTTTAATATTTTTGTTATCAGTCTATAAATTATTGGCAAAGTCAGATCTTCGTTATCTAAGTTGCTGCAAGTAATTTATTGGTTAGAGGAAAGAGCTACAGGCCAATAACATTACATCCTTCACAGTGGCTACGCCCACACTGGCTACAGGCCAATAACATTAAATCCGGCCCCGCCCACCACCGTGAAGGGTGTAATGTTATTGGTCTATCCCTTCCCTCTAAATTATTAGCCCTACCCTATAACCAACCAACTTTTATCACTATTTTAAACAGTGTTTTCCTGTTTCTGTTCAATTTCTATTTTCGATATTTCGTAAAACAATAACCACTGTAAAATTTAAGATAAAATGTGCTCTACTATAGTTACATTCAAAATTTAAATAAAAAATAATGTTTGTAGATTAGCATTTTTTTGTTAATTCCTAAAATTTACTTGTATATAGGAATATTTATCTAATGTAAAATAAATTTATGATCAGTTTATTATTATTATTATTGAAAATGAAGAAACCAGTATTTTTAGTCTTTTTTTTTTTTATATAAAAAGAAAATTTAACAAGGTAGGTGTAACAATTACACTCGACATCCGCATATCCGAACTCACCATATTTCCGAACTTTTTTCTCACCATATTTCCGAACTTGTACTTCCACACAACCGAACTTGTCGCTGTCGAATGTCAAATGTCACTGTCGAATGACCAATAAGTCAAAAAAACTATTTGCGCATGCACCAGAAGTTCGGTTATCCCGAGGTGACGAGAGTACGGAAATGTGGAATTTTGCGGAACGGAAAAGTTCGTATATGTGGATGTTGAGTGTATCACACTTTTTATCACATTTTACCAGAAAAAGTAACAACACCTTATTTAATCTTTTATTTTTTCAAGAATTTCTGTCAGTACCTCGTATGGAAATTAAATTTTCAATAACTTCCTGATGATGCCAACATGGTGGGTGAATCGAACACGTTGAGTACATTGTCAATATCCAGTTCCACTTCGAAACATTATATAAACCATTTATTTATTTATCGCGAAATAAAACCTTCAACCGAAATCATATCAAAAAGGAAGCAAAAACGCAACTTACGCTGGTACCGGACTCCAGCCGCATTCTCATCACCTTGCACCGGGAAGCCTGGATGGGCCTCACCCCGACATGCACAGCGGAAACGCCAGGGGCTCTCCTCCGGGGTGCACGCTTGTTTCGTGTTGACGTTCAGGTTCGGGTTGCAGTTGGTGAGGATCTGCTGAGGCGTGGCTATGTACACCTCCTGGCTATCCTGGTTCGGAGTCTTATTCGTTATTATAACGCTCTCTATATTATTTATACGGCTGCCATGGCACATGGATAGGTTCTCCAGACTGTTGATCTGGAAGATGCTTTGGGGGTTCGGCTTGTCGCCTATGTTGCACAGCTCCTCGAAACTCGACCAGAGGAACGGGTTCAGCTTGAGGGCCTTCTTCCAGGCGTCGATCGCCCTGGCCTTCCGTTCAGTCTTGGCGGCGATCTTGCCCAGGAGCAGGAGGGCGAAGGAGGCCTGGTCCCCGAACTCCTCCGTTACCTCGTCCAGGTTGTTGCCCGACTGGTTGTTCTCCAAAAGCGCCGCCTCCGCTTCTCCATACCTACGATTAAAAACAGAGATTCTGGTTAGTAGAAGTGTTAAACCCATTGCGCACTTGGGATAATTCAGGATAGTCCAGAGCAGGACCCTACAAAGTGATTTTATTCGGCCTACTAAAGAATTAAAAAGAAACATGGTATTGAATTAGATTTTAAAAGGGCACAAATTCAAAGCTTGATAGAATGTTCTCATTGCCTATTTTTCTGTTAAGCCATCCAAAAGTATGATTAGAAAACGGATAATGGCCAATATAAAATTTAAATGCTAAAAATGAATAATAAATATCCGATAAAAAATAATAATAGGCCAGTAAAATATCGGGATGTTTCTTTAAAAGAACAGAAATTCCAGAAAACTTTCTCGGCGTTCCCTAAAAAATAAATTCCTACAAGACAAACGAATTGCACATAAAAATATACAGTGGATATAAAAACGATAATTGCCTTATAATAATTAATATAAATGTAAAAAATAAATGCTCCATAAACAAATAATAAAGCTACATAAAAATATTTATTCACTGATTTGAATCAAGAATTTATTACAAGTACTTCAAAAGAATATTTTTATTAAAAATTTACACATCGAGTGTTTGTATTTTTTTGAATTAAAACTTCGTACGCATTAGTACGCATTTTTATTTTTTATTTTTAAGGAGCATTCAAGGCTATTTTAAGTTGCAAAATACACTACCCAATACCACCATAAATTACTGAATGTTTATTATGATCCTTTTAAAAGTTTTAAAAACATGCCTTCAACCACAGTGGTTTTAAAATACCTAATGAAAATTTAGAATTTGCTGCTAATATTTGTATGATCTTTAATATAATGTATTCCTCATCTTTAATATGATGTAGTTTATAACTAATTATGAGTAAAACATTTAGTTTTTAGGTGCACACTTCAGCATCATTCCTTTTATCAGATATCTCAACAACTTATTTTTAATATCAAAAAAATATTTCAGCATCAAATAAATAATATATTTGATGATCTGTTTAATTCGTGTAATGTAAAAAAAATACAAATCTAGTAAACTCATGGTCATTTGGACGAAATACATATCCCATTAATAATAATTAAATGCAAGGTCACGTGTAATACTGTTTATAAAAATTGTTTAAACTATTTTATTTTGAGCATGCCCTCATTGGCTCGTCCATCTACAATAAGACCATCACATGGACTCCCATCAAATTAGGTGTTCAGTAAACTTACTTTTCGAGTTCGTATGCACATATTCCAAATAAATATCTACACTGTGACGAGGTTCCTATTCTGTCTTTTAAAGTGTGGTAAGCATGATCCTTTTTTCCACTCCTGAAGTATGCGGTGGCAAGCAAGAATAAACTCTCATCGGTTTTGACTAGAATCAAAATTCGCAATCAATATTTCCCAAGAAAAAAAAAAGAATTAGATGTGTACCTTCAGCATACAGACGTTCTGACAAGAATACGGCATCCGCATAATCGTAATGGTTTAAGCAATGCCAAATGGCCGCCTGGAAAATACCAAATTAATTAATCTCAGGAAGTAATAATTGATTAGATTGAGGTTAGACATAAATTACCTGTACTGGCTCTTGCACAATCATTTTTTTTTAATATGCACGTTTATTAATAGCGACCATTACATATAAAATCTTCTATACAGCAATTACATATAAATTAACACTAATAACTAATATTTCTATGACTTTTTACAAGTACTTTTTATGTGTTTGACATATGACTCAAATAGTAATGTCAACGGCCATTTTACATTTCGATTGTTTTTGTGAGGGTAGGGGTGCCAAAACCATCACAAAACAAAAAGATAATAAACAAAAAGAAACTATGTAGTTCTGTTATTGCACTACATATTTAAATTAATATTCAGTGGGATACGTATTTTATTGTCCAATGCAATTTGTAGAGAATAAAATATAAGTTCTAACTGAAATATTCGTTTTGTATTTACTAATAATTTTAAGGTTTTCAGTGGAATGGTAATAAAATTAATCTAATGTTGGCAGCAATCACAAAATGTCAGCTGTCAAAAATCCAACAATTCGATTCGTGAAGTTGTCAAATTACCACACCGACTAGAAAATCTGGAAGTCGTCGCATGTGTTAATATTTATACTAATTTTTAGAGTTAGAGTTAATCAGAATTATTTATTTACATTTCATAAAAGTGATATTAATATGCCTCCTAAAGCGAAACCAGCAGCTCCTAGTAAAAAAACCGAACAAAAAAAAGAAAGAAAAAGTGATAGAGGTAAGGCGATTGATTGCAAATAAAAAAAGTTATTGCATTAACCTTATGGAATAATTTAAGGATAAAACATTCGGACTTAAAAATAAAAAGGGGGCTAAACAGCAAAAGTTCATACAGCAAGTAGAGAAGCAAGTGAAAACTGGAGGCCTCCATCCGGTTAAAGAGGACGCAAAGAAATTAGAAAAGGAGAAGAAATTGAAAGAACAGAAAGAATTGGCTGCGCTTTTCAAACCAGTTCAGGTGCAGAAAGTTGAAAAAGGTATAACATTTTCGTTTCATTCAGGCATCTATTAGTTTTCTGTTTGTGTAACATTTTGTAAAATACGGAGTTAATAAAAAGTATTCCGCATCTAGGTGCCGATCCAAAGTCAATAGTATGTGCATTCTTCAAACAAGGCCAGTGTGGCAAAGGCGACAAATGCAAATTTTCTCATGATCTATCAGTCGAAAGGAAGGCCGAAAAGCGGTCCATGTACGTGGATATGCGAGACGATGAAGGAGAAACAATGGAGAATTGGGATGAGGATAAACTTAAGGAGGTCATCGAGAAAAAACATGGGAAAACAGGAAAAATGCCCACGACAGATATTGTAAGACATTACTTTCCATCAACTACATTACCTATTTTATACTTGCAAAACTATAACTGGCTGTGAATGTGTTTTGTAGATTTGTAAGCATTTCCTTGACGCCGTGGAAAAATCGAAATACGGTTGGTTCTGGCAATGCCCTACTGGCGAAAGCTGCATCTATCGGCATGCCTTACCTCCCGGATTCGCCCTCAAGAAAGACAAGAAGAAAATGGAAGACAAAGCCAACGAAATCACCCTGGAAGATCTGATCGAGAAGGAGCGTGCAGCCTTGGGAACCAAACAGACGAAAGTAACGTTGGAAACATTTTTAGCATGGAAGAAGAGGAAAATTCAGGAGAAGATTGAACAGGCCAAGCAGGAAGAGGACAAGAAGCGCAGCGATTTCAAGTCCGGCAGGCAGGTCGGGCTGTCGGGTAGGGAAATGTTCAGTTTCAATCCCGACCTTGCGAACGATAACGATATGGAGGAGGGAGAGCAGCTCTTTGACTCCTCTGCATACGCTCCGGAAGAAGATAGTGATGTTTATAAGGAAATTAATTTGGATATCTTAGGACAAGATGCACAAGAGGTAAATTGTGACAAAAAATATTTGGGTTAAGGGTTTTAAAAGTATTAAATTAAAACTTAATGTGTTGTTATTGGTGTATCTGTTCATCATATTTTTTGTTTGTAGGTGGACGACAGTGGTACGATAGCAAAAGAAGACAGGTTCAAGGAGGAACAGGCAGCAGAAGCTGCAACGTCAAACGGCATAACGGAAGGGGCGACTGCCGTTCCGATAAACGAGAACCTCTTTCTCGAGGAAGACCTGGATGGGTTAGATGAAGAACTAAACGATTTAGATCTAGAGGAATAATGATAGGGGTTCGTGGGCAGCCAGCCCCTTCGGATTTACTAGAAGTGATTTTTTTTAACAGATTCTTTTAAGAGCCCTTAACACTGTAAATAGACAAAAAAAAAGTGGTTAACGCAAACTATAAGAATGAAATTGTGTGTTTTTTTAATTAGTCACAATATAAGATGTACGTTATATAACTCTTTCTTTTATTTTGTTAATTTGTCTTCCCATTTACTTCAGAAAATATCACAGAGAATACTTTATTTTCTGCACATCTTTAAAATTGAAATAAATAAAAACAACTTAACACTCGGTTGTTACTTTTTTAAAGCACCTTAATAACCACTAAAAGAATGAGAGTTATATATGCATATTCATCTACAGTATACAGTGCGCACCTAAAGTATGGAATAAATTCAGTAAATGTGAAACAAAAAATTTTTGGAAAAAATTCTCGAACAGGTCAGTTTTGTTTAATAAAAACACACATTTTTGAGGGAACGTCTATTTTCAGATGTCATTTGTTTTTGAGTAATGACGTCATCAACTTATTTTTCAAATGGCAACCCCCATTTTTTTAATTTAATTTAAGAGACCCTTTCATTGTTAAATAAAAATGTTGCCACCTTACATAACAAAATTTTTGAGTAATTGACAATTGAATGTTACAAAATGAAAAATATATATTTCACAATAAATAAACGAAAATTTCTGAAAAAACTGAACAGAAATAAAACAGCAAAAAAGTACGTTTCTAAGCAAATAAATGATCAGATTGCAATTTATTTAATGCAAAATATCCAGATAACCCTATCACCCAATCCACAGTCAGTAAGATTGAGTCCAAATTTAGAGAAACTGGTGATGTTAAAGATCTACCAAAGTCAGGACGTCCAAAAATTACCCAAGAAAAAGGATTGACATTGTGTTAAGTATGGAAGAGAACCCTCAGAGTACCTCTATATTAGTTGCCTCAGAAAATGAAGTTAGTCAGACGATAGTTCTACGTATCCTGAGGAAAGAAAACTATCATCCCTACAAACAGCTCGTGCAAGAACTCAACGAAGACGACCCCGACTGGCGATTGCAATTCTGTGAAACTATGATGAATCTTTGTCAAACAAATCCAAATTTACACCAGCAAATACTTTTTCCGATGAAGCCACGTTTTGTCTAAACGGCACAGTGAACCGTCAAAATTGCAGGTATTGGAGTCAGACGTATCCTCATTGGATCATCGAAGCACATACTCAACATCCGTAGAAATTAAATGTGTGGGCCGAATAGTCGCAAACAGAATAGTAGGGCCTTTCTTCCTTGAAGAAACTCTCACAGGAGAAATATATCTGGAGTTCTTGCAAAATGATCTAGTTCCAGCGCTTGCAGTAATTTTCCCAAACGAGAATGATCCTGACATTCCAGATAGCACACTCTGGTTTCAGCAAGACGGAGCACCCCCGCATTATGCGCGCTCAGTTCGTGAATATTTAGACGTCATCTTTCCTCAGAGGTGGATTGGCAGACGAGGACCGATAGAATGGCCCGCGAGATCGCCAGATCTTACACCACTTATGCGCGCTCAGTTCGTGAATATTTAGACGTCATCTTTCCTCAGAGGTGGATTGGCAGATGAGGACCGATAGATTGGCCCGCGAGATCGCCAGATCTTACCCCACTTGATTATTTTTATGGGGTTATTTAAAATCAAAAGTTTACTGCAGAAGACCACACAATTTAGCCAACTACGAGATCGCATTAGAGATGAAATGGGATCCATTACCCCGGAAGTCATTCAGAATGTACAAGAAGAATTTGTACACAGGCTTGCATATTGCCAAGAAATTGATGGATGGCATTTCTAACACTTAATTTCAAATTGTATTTGCTTATTGAAGAAATTTTCGTTTTATTTATTGTGAAAAATATATTTTTCATTTTGTAAAATTCAATTGTCATTTACTCAAAAATTTTGTTATGTAAGGTGGCAACATTTTTATACCATTAAAATAAGGGTCTCTCAAATTAAATTAAAAAAATGGGGGGTTGCCATTTGAAAAATAAGTTGATGACGTCATTACTCAAAAACAAATGACATCTGAAAATAGACGTTCCCTCAAAAATGTGTGTTTTTATTAAACAAAATCGACCTGTTCAAGGATTTTTTCCAGATATTTGTTGTTTCACATTTACTTAATTTATTCCATGCTTTGGGCGCGCACTGTGTATACTTATACAGATTATATAAAATGACTAGCGAAGTAAGGACAATTGTAAAAAATGCAATAGCTTTTTAGATAAGAAAATGATTTTTATTTTTTCAACAATAAGTCGTAATTTTGTTACTGTTTGATATAAAAAAGATGATAAAAAAACCTTTATTCACATGGAGTGACAGGAACAGAAAAGAATGTTTGGCAAATATAACGTAAAAAAAGAGCGTTTTCCACAAAGCACTGAACTACTATAATTTTCTCGACGCGCGTTTCGTCAACTAAGTTGGCATCTTCAGGAGAAGATTAAAACTGTTTTAACCTGCTCCTGAAGATGACAACTTAGTTGGCGAAACACGCGTCAAGAAAAGTATAGTAGTTCGGTGCTTTGTGGAAAGCGTCCAGTTTTTCCTTTCTACGCTGAAGGTTCCAGTACCCACTCCAGGAAATATAACGTTAACTAAAATTTAATAGAATGGATATTTTGAGGTATGATCTCCAACAACAGTGAGGTTGTAGAAATAATAATTGATAATGATTTTTTTATTAATATTTTAATGTTAGTTAATTGAAGTATTGAGTTTTAGCATAAGAACTGACAAGTTCTGTAGCCTTAGTTCCTCAAAATTGTACTGTAATGAAAGTTTTACGGTACAGGTATTTCAATCTCCATAAGAGGTTACAAAAAAAAAAAGTTGTTCAACAAAAGCAACAGTGATAAGGAATACTTGACCCAATTTAAAGATAAATTTAAATTAAAACCTCGGCGGATATAAAAATATTTATTTATTTTACCGTATTTTTAACAACAAACAATATTTCATACCTAAAATAATTCTAGACAAATTGGAAACTTTCCCACAATTCCTCAAATTCATCACTGAACCTTTCAATCACATTCCAGTTATTGGTTAAGATTACGTTATCAAAATTTGCCACACTATGGCTTGTGTGGTCATGTTCATACTACCAAAAAAATAATTTGGCATTATCCCTGTCTTCCTTATCGATCAGACAAAACTTATGATGCATCATGCTTTCTTGGACGGCTGGACTTTGCACGAATTCCTATAAGAAGCTTAACTAAACTTACTATTTATATTTCATTTAACCTACCTTTCTCCTTCAGCTTGGAAATATTAAATTTAACGACGTCAGTCTTCAGCATTACTTTATCAGTAATCACCCTAATATTAATGCCGTTTTTATGTGCTTTCATTAATTCCAAGTTAACGTACTTTAGCGAGAAAGTGTACATACAAAGATTAATGCTGGTTTTGGCACTGGATATGAACTTGACGAGAGTCTCCTGGTGTGCGTAGGAACAATTCTCACTGCATTCTGTTCTATCTATTAGATGCTGTTTACAGTTGAAGTTCCTCATATTTGTAAAAAATACACTGATGGTAGTACTCATCTGCGATTTTTAACTCTTCTATCAACTTTCGGTATCTTCTTTTGAGGAAATAATTAATTATTAATGGTAAAGAAGACAATGCAATAAAAATTACCGGCTGAAGTAGTTTATTCATCGTAAAAAAAACTACATTTTTAGGTTAAGAGGCAAGAGGCAACCACCGGTGGAGGCAACCCTCCACAAAATTGAGGTTACAGGTAAACAGTTATGCCAACTGCCAACCCTAGGAAGTACAGGATTGCCAATAGGTAGACATTCGACACGACTGATCCGATTCAGTGATCCGGATCTTTATTGTGACCCGTGAGAGCCGGATCGTAGAAATGTTGAAGTCGGCTCACGGATCTGAAAAAGACATTTAAAATAAGAAGATTGAATATATTAATACATATTTCTAAATAACCGATTTTCAGATTACACTCGATTGCCTCTCAAGTCACCAAATCCGTGCATCATATTCTCGCTTAAGTCGCGAAATTTATTCTCTCTTAAGTCACATTTAAAAGCAATCATCTTTTTTCGTGTTTTTAGTTGCAAAAAAGACATTTTTAGAGATGTACCACAGCACTTGTTTTGATGAAAAATGAGCCAGCTGAACGAAAAAATCAAAGTAAGAATACCCAGTCGTGCGTGATATTGAATTTCAATTTTGAAAGCGTGAAGCGTGAAGTTCAATTTTCCGCTTGAGTGAATATTTTAAAGGTTAAATGTTTTAAAAAACACCTAACCTATTTTAAAGGTTAGGTGTCTATATTTAATAGTATTACACAATATTTTTTTTTAATAAAACTTGTACATATTCATGCGAGAATCCAATTTTCAACCGTAGTTCTAAAACTTTTACAGGCGGCGACTTAAGAGTGAGAGTTTCGTGACATAATAGGGAGAAAAGTGGTGACATAAGAGGAAAAGTGAATTAAGCGAAGGTGACTTAAGAGGGACTCAAGAGTAGAACATATTTTCTGTTATGAAATCTATCAACAGATGAAGATGCAACAGAGCAGCCTGAAGTAATAAAATAGTCCAAGTCGCATCGACCCAGACCCAGGGTTCTTTAGCGTCGGCTTCGATTTATAAAAAGAATCAACTGAATGAAGATCCGGCTCGCGGATCCGGTTCTTAGAACTGATCCAGATCCGTTGATCTAGATCTTCAAGATGATCCTGATTGCCCATGACTACCAATAGGAGTTTATAAAAAAAAATAGTGACGAATGGCACTATCTACCATCTGTGGGAGAATAGGTGAAGTAAAAAGAATCCAAGCAATGATTGTAAGTAGAATTCTTCTCATTAGTTAAAATTGTGGCGAATGCGCTAATGCAAAACATTTTTTTCGTTTTATAGATCCAAAAAAGGTAAAACTGGCGTATTTTCTTTAACTAGATGGGATAAATACTAATTCATTAAACATTTTCGTTTTAAGAAAAAAATATTTTGGGCATTAACTAAAACTAAAAAAAATTATTTACAAATATCGTTTATTTTATACAACATACAACAATTATTGTCAAAAGTATAGGAGAGAAATCGGTGTAGAAAAATGAATTACTTAATAAACTGTATAAAGAATAATCATATATTATCTAAGTATTCTACTCTTAACAATATAGGCTAAAATAATTCACAAATATGAGGAGTAATAGAAAAAATATTACATATAAGAAATTTCTCAGTGTATACCTATTACAATTTATTAGTAATAATTAACGAAGCTGATAGAAAACATTTTTAATCATAAGTATGTATATTTATTTATTTTGGTCATTTTTGGAAAATACCTACAATGGTCTCAGCTACAATTATATAACATTCAGATAGATAGTCCGTTTTCAGTTTGGTAGCTAGGATGGAAGGATTTTGATCAAAATTTCTACTTAGTGATAGGTATATAAATATTATAAATATATTTTGACAACTCTAATAGATTATTTTAGGCCCTTAACGTATATTTAAAAACTTATGTAAAACATAGTAACAAATCTATAAAATATAAAATTTTTGTTAGTAAAACAAAATCGTTTTTTTTTTAACGGAAGTGAAATTATAATATACGCCACAGTTAATTTAACTCGTTTATTTTTATAACTAAGTATCTAGGAATCTTTTAGATTAATTTTAGATTCCGTCGAAGGTAACTAAGGTTCAACATTTCTATTGAAAAAACAGAACTTTTGACAACAGAGTTAGACTTTCAGAAAATGTTTTTTGAAAATCTTTAAACAACGGTATATTTTCCAGTATTAATAAATTTTATAAACACATATTTTAATGTAACCAAACAAGAAACGAGACAAATTTTGGGTACAGAAATTATAACAAACACCTTTTAAAATTTCATACTTCTTAGCATGCTTATCAGAAATAAAATATTCAAAATGTGGCTGCATATTTTAAATTGTCCAACTTCCGTTTTGTTTGATTCGTAGATAACCAATACATGTTTTTTTTTTGGTTTTCTCTTCTATTAAAAATCAGTCGTTAAAAACGAATACTTTTTGATTTTTGTAAATGTAAAAAAGAATATAGTAATAATTCAACAATAAAACCGTTGAACAATTCCTTTTTACATTCCTTAACTAATACGGTCCTCATTCATTGAGGCCAGACGAAAAATTAGACAGTCAGGCAAGGAATGTTGACACATTTTTTTCACATTTGCTTTTAAATAAACATTAATCAGTTGACACTCTTTTTTCTACATAACTGTGACGATAACTAATACAAATATAAATTAAATCGAAATCAGCTTGAGATAACGGATTTTTCGTCCACAGTTTCCTATCAACTCTCATATAAAACTAGACTAAGCCTTTTCTGAAGCTATTTTAAGGGACATTTTTCTTTAAAAAAGGTGTTTTAATAAAATCATAAGAGCAACAAATTCAAATTATGGGTAGAGTTTTGTTACAAACAAAACATGTTTTATAAATTAAGCATATAATAAAAATATAGTGAAAAAATGGTCAACATTTTTTCATATCCTAGTCCAATTGTCTACGAGTTACCACATACATAGTGACCTTACCAAGAAATTTAGCGACACTTTTCTCTAATTGCAAGTAGGCAGACTAAAAAAAGTCTTACCTGCTCTTTATTTACATATGTATGTAGGATAAATTGATGTTCTGTTTCTTTCCACGCATATAAATGATTTAACAAAATTTTCCAAGTGGTGTCGAAATGTATATTATTATTTTTTTTAATATAAGATACAAATATCGTTTGACGAAACATTTTGAGGTTCAAAAAAAGAATATAATTATGCCACATAGAAAACTATGGCATAATTAATTGTCATAAATAATAAAACAACTTATATTAACTTATCCATTTTTAAGACATTCTTAAGAGTGAAAAAAGTATGTTATGTTGTCAAATTGAAACCAATGACGAAAAATAAAGACATGTTTTAGTACAGGATTGCATTAAAAAATTGAGGCTTTTATAATTTCCTGGATTCACAAAATTATACCGTGCCATTCCATCATCATGTCATCAAGTTGATTATAAATTTATGATCGGCAGAGTAGCACTAAATGTCTTAGTGTCACTGTACTCCGTCTGGAATCAATAAAAACCGTGATTTCTTAGCCTTGCTACAGGATATGCAGGTTCTCACAGTTCTTGAACTTGGAATCCTCCTTCCCGAACAGCCACGTGAACATCTGTCTGGCCTTCATGCTGGCCTTCACCATCCCCCTGCTCTTGTACCACTGCTGTCCGTGCCCACCTTCCTCGTAGTTCAACATCTTCAGCCTGATCTGCGTGAGGATGCCCACCAGGAAGCTCGTCCACGTTGTGGTTGATGCCCACCGAGATTTCAATGAACTTCGCCCTGTACGTGCAGGCCAGGCACTTCCCGTCTGAAACGAAAAATCAATTATTTTCTTTTTCTACACCGAGAGAAATTGTCATTAAGTGTCTTATCCTACACTAAGATAAGTAGTTATCAAATGCAACATCCTATACTAAGAGAAACTGTTGCAATCGAAATTCCCATTATTCATTTTCTCCATGAACATATTTCTAGGCAATACTTATACACTAATAGTGAATTAATTTAAATAATTATTTCATTATATCGAAAACGTTCTTACATCTTAACTATGAACTTTATCCTTAGCACTGATTTATTACCAAGAGCATTCCCACGTATTTAAGGAGGATTTTATTTTTTGTCATCAGAAGACGAGCTCATCGGCTTAGTGCCTTGTCAAAAAAATGGTATTAATCCTTTAGTGCCCACGAGTGAGTGTGATTCATTAATAGTGTGAAACGTACGTTACCTTAAGGGGTAAATACAATTAGACGGGACGGGCTAAAATTATTGCATTAAAAAACATTTTTTTACCAAGAAGGTTTTATTTAATCATTACAAAACTTTGTATACAGTTTATGTAGCCGACATCGGCCGGTTGTGAAAAAGGACAAATTCTACACTTCTCGTTCTAACGCCTAGCGGAGCGTGGTGAGAGGGCCGGTCTTATTCCCTCACTACCTTCGATGCGTATGCGGTTGCTTCTTATCTGTCGTCTCACTTCAGTTTGTCCTTTTTCATAACTGGCCGATGTCGGCTTTACACACACGGTATATGTTAAGATAAGAAGAATGCAAACATTTTTTTTTCAAAACGAAATGGCGGCTGCACGCTGGCGTAAAGTAGACCTACAAAAAAAACGGCAACCACTCTGGACGTCGTCATTTTCATCTGTAACAGCGAAGGAAATAAAATTTATGTTATAAATACATATAATTTGTCGGTAAACCTCAAAAAATTAAGTTCTAAGTTCTGCTTACGTTTGGCAGAAGTTTTTCGAGAAAATCGGTAATTTTCCGTATTTTTTTCAGACACTTTTGCATTAATAATTAAATTTTGCGGCATAAAATTCCAAAACATTTAGATTTACAGACAAGCTAAGAGTATAAAGAAGAGACCCTGAAAGTTTCAGCCAAATCGGCCGAGTAGTTTTGAGTAATCGTGGTTGCCAATTTTGAAAATGTTGTTTTGAGTAAAATTCGTTTAAAGTTTTGAGTACTGAAACATGGTACTTACGACTCAGTCAGCGATTCCAGGGGCGTACAAAATGCTGTTATTCATCTGTTGTAGTTCTTTGTGAGTAAGATACAATAGATAAAACTTTCACTAGGGCCGACCGCTCTCGTATACCTGCTGCGCACTGAAAAAGGCGTTCTCGAAAAATGACGAAAAAATATATAAGGAGTTCGAATTTCGCTCTGAAACTTTCACGAGCGTATTCTACGGAAATTTCTAACTTTTTAGAGAAAAAAATCGTCGATTTTTTTCTTGACCACCCAACTGTATTTACCCACTTAACGAAATAAGGCTTAATGAACTATTTCTTCATAATGACAATAAAAAACTGTAATAATTTACATTAATGTTTCCTATAATAAATATCATAATTGAGTTTTATTCATTACAATAATGAAATATATATTATAACAATACATTTTAACAGGATGAACATAATTTATAAATAATATGAACAATATTTTTCTCAGTGTACACATAGATGATTGGATGATAAACTGGCCATCGTCGAGTGGCTCTGACTAATAATTTATCACATCGTATTGCTGTTCGCGATTCATTTGTCGGAATTAATAGCCTCTTCAAGCGATTAATCTTAGCACCAGACCACACGGAGCGTGTAAAAAATGGTAAACGGTTTTTTCTGCTAAATTTAACCTCCTGCTTTGGATTCCCCGAAATATACATAACTGTTAGAGTTTGTCGAGTTTTTTTCAGCTGCCAGATCAGAGGCGGCGATTGCATCAATGAAATTAGTGTCATGCTAAAGAACAAGTACAGTTACAAAAAAAAATCTCCAGGGTCTTAAAAAGACACCTCTTACGCATCAGAAAGATGATGTTCTGGCTCAAGAAGCTCAAAAAGGTATTATAATAAAGCTTTCAAAGCTTATTTGGGACAAAATTATGTTTTAAGCATATATTAATTTGTCTAAGCAATCTTTGTAATTAACAATAAAAAAAAGGATTAAAAAACAACGAGAAGTGAAATTTCATGTTACAAAATAATTTTTAGATCATACGTTAAGTATATTGGGCAAACAAAAAAATAGGTTTTGACCAGATTTAAGAAACATACGCATCGCTGAATATAATAGAACGAACCATAAAGTGAAAATTAGTGATTTAGAGTTAATTAAAAATGTAATTGTAAATGAATTATATGTTTAGAAATATGTTTAGAAATTGTTAATCGTGATAGTCGATAATATAATCATATACTGGAAGTTCAGTCCTTATTTATTAATATATCCATCCATAAATTACACAGGATCACAAAAGTTTTTCCAACGCGCGGAGGTACAGGCCCGGTCTACTTTATGTTTTTTGGAATTGCTGAACAAGAACCTCGATTTTCCTCGTTTACCGCTAATTTTTTTCTAACCTCAAAAAACACATTTTACACTGCAGCTTTATTACACAGGCACAGCAACACACAGCCAGAGAAGATCATTATCTTTCTACGGGTTTCAACGCGCTGAATCTAAATCTGAGGTCAGGATGCATTTATGACTCTCAGTTTTTCCCTTAGGACCAAAAATCCCTATGAAAAACACTAAATCAGACACCAATGTCATAGACTTGACGAGCTGGTGACTGTAATGTTACGGAAATGATCTAACAATAACCCTAAGACTCAGAAACCTTCAACCCTACGACACACATGCTTAAAACCCCATAACTTCAAAAATATTAACCCCAAAAACCCTATATATGTTCTTTGGAGTATGGCAAAATGTGAGTTCATTTTTCAATTGGAAAGAAATGATAAGAGGGGCCTTTTTCTCACAAATCCTTTATTTATGACTTGCTACCGGTTTCGCTCACTAAATGACCATCATAAGGCAACAAAAGTTACAATAGGCTACAATTAATATTTAAAGTTAGTGCATGTGATCTATCTCTTTTTTATAAAAATTGTTGCATGTAGTATTTATGCATGGTTTAAAGCTTATTTTTACATTTTATTTATTTGTTACGTATACTATATATGTGTTATAAGTATACTATATATGTGTTCTGCAACTGCTATGATATGATGAAGAAGCAGGAATATGATCCAATCATAATTTCATAGCCGTTGAATTCCAAAGCTTCGTAATTCTATAACCTCATAACCTCCAAATCCTTAACCTCAGAAACCTTATAAGTAGGTCCTGCGAAATCTAGGACATAACAATGTGATGAGGAGGCATGGATTTGTTCTAATCATGACTCTCAAACACATAGACTCGAAATCCCATCGCTCTGAAATTACGTAAAACCCTATATCTAGGAACTTGAAATTTAGTATGTAGCAACCCAACGAATATGATCCAATCATATATCTCAACCCTATAGCCTCCAAATTACATAGCTGTGAAATTTCATAACCTCATTTCGAAATTTCTGGAAAGTCATGATTGGATCATATTCATACTTCATCGTTTGCTGCGCTCTAGCAGTTTTTTGAGGTTAAAGTTTTTGAGGTTATGGGGTTTGGAGTATGTGTGTCCTAGGGTTGAAGGTTTCTGAGGCCTAGGGTTAGGTAGGCTCGTCAAGTATGTGACATGGTTCCTGATTTGGCGTTTTCATAGGGATTTTTGTTACTAGGGGAACAACTGATAGTCGTAAATGCATCCCTGACCTCAGACTTTGATTTAGGGCGTTGAAAAATGTAGAAGGGGCATTGGAAACACTTTTGTGGCCTTGTGTTATCGATCAGACCACTGTCCTTATCGATAAACAAAAACAAAATGGAAATTATACGATTATACACGGTGTCAATTTGAAAACGAACAGCATTGAATATTGCCTAAACTAATGACAGTATCAAAATTTGGCGAAACACGTCAATTTACATATAAAGGGGACAACTTTTTGGGGCATTTGTTGTCGTATTACTTTCCAACCCCTAACCCTCAGGGCACCTACCCCTAAAATTTTAAATGACAATCCCTATTTCTTTTGCCATTTTTGAGTTTCTTGTACAATTCTAGATAAGTCCCATATTTCTTTTTTGTCAAAATGTTTGTCAAAAGATGGTAGTTAACCTCATGAATGTGTGGAATGTATTTAATTTCTGAATTTTTTTATTTAAAAATGATGCACTTTTACAAAAAACTGTCAAGAATAAAAAGTTCTTAAAATCACTCAAAGAATGCACTGGAATTTTTTTCAAATTTTTTTAAGCATTCTTTTAAATTTTACAAAAATTGACATTTGCAAAATCCAAAAAGTTAAGTAAGTAAGGCAATATTAAATGCTGTTCGTTTTCAAATTGACACCATGTATACTCAGATTTACCTTTAGTTTCAACCATCTACTGATAATGCCAACGTGTTTGGCGAAACGCGAATGTTAGTATAA
Organism: Aromia moschata; assembly: GCA_029963805.1. Lineage (NCBI taxonomy): Eukaryota > Metazoa > Arthropoda > Insecta > Coleoptera > Cerambycidae > Aromia > Aromia moschata. Next base: position 2,595,652 of record JAPWTK010000022.1, on the reverse strand, counting down.
TGTCGTGTATGGTTGGTAAAAAACGTGTACAGTGTGTTTTTAATTGTTTTTCTTCTTTCAGTCTTTCCAAATTCTAATTTCAATCTCTAAATCGTCGAAACGGCAATAGCATTACGTCATTTCCGAACTAACCTCGAGCCGATTAAGGGCTAATACCAAAAGATGGCATTTTCGATGGAGTGCGTAGAAAAAGATCGTCTCTGAAAGTAGTATTTTGGCCCCCCCGCTAAGCCAGGGCCGGTATAAACACATACCTGCTGTTTTATTAAAAAGGGCCCTGGCGAATAAAAGAAGTATTTTATTGGTGTGCCTGTAGCCACTGTAGGCTTTCACGCAATTTATTTATTTCATGCGAGATATTTTTCTCTTTATATACCCCCTCATAAGACCAGGAAAGATACACCATTCGATACCGTTTCACTATTACCAACCTCCTTCTATCCTTAAAGAAAGGGTTTGTTGGTATTTGTACAAAAAAAAAAAGAAAAATTGGATAATAAAGTAGACAAGTTATAAACACTATTCTTTCATTTTACGTGTGTGCATTTTTTTGGCGCACTACGTTGTTGGCGGCCATTCGAGCAAGAGAAAATATAATATGGGAGGAGCTTAAGTTTAGCGACATGGTGCTGTTCGTGCCTAAACGCTGTAGAAATTTAGGAAGGAAAAAGCATTCGTATGTGGTCTTCTTTGCAGTTTATTTTGAAGGCATCTGTATATTATGTCCGTACTACCGTAATATTACATAAAAATTATAGGCTAAACAATATTTTGTTTGATATCAATTTTTTTACTATCAAGCACAGTTGAGGTTTATTTATACACTACCATACATCACACGTCTACACTGAATATGCCACCAAGTTGGGCCTATATTGATATCGCAAACACCATGGATATCAGAATACTGAAAATTTCGTGACAAAAATGCCAATAGAAATTCACAGAAAAGACATTATTTTGGTAAAATTCGTACACCCGGTTTTAATTTTTCCTAACGGACACAAAAATTTTGAAATTGTGATTCAAAAAATGCACAAACAATTTTTCAAATAGGAACGCCTATTTTGGAAATTAATTTCTATTTAGCTTTCAAAAAAGGGCTACTTTGTGTTTAGATTGGCTGTGTCTAAATTCAAGCGTTTTCATTTTACTCTCGATTAAAATGTTTTAATCGAGAAAAAGTACAATATCTTTAACTTCGAACATAGAAACTGTTAATTAATTGCTTCATTGATTGAATATCAATTAAGAAATATCAAAAATTTCTCTGTAAAACGACAACATAATCCCTCAACAACAGAATCTGAATGAGAATAAATTCTAGTCTTGGCGCATTCACCATAATATCAAAATTGACAACTCGCAAGAAATTAAATTAGTTTGTATCGAGAAAAGTTGTTATATTTCGATTGAAATTGTTAAGGCGCAGCTATTAAATGCTGTACGTTTTCCAGAAGTTTAATAGTCTGTCAATTGTTTGAAACTTGCTGACGGGTTGAATGGCTAATAAATTTGTAACTCCAAACTAACGGAAAATCGATGCGATTTCTTAAGGACGCAGCTTTGGTCTCCTTTACCAGAAGTTATATTATTATACATTAATTATTTGGGTCCTAAACACACATAAAAGAGACACTGTAATGTTCTGGAGATTATGGAATCAGAAAAATGTCTCTGTACAAATATAATATCAAGCCCTTGTGGCACGAACCATTTTACCTGAAAGGATGTCAGATTTTCAAAATTTAAAATGGCATATCCAATATGGAAAGCGCTGCGATAATACCACTTACAATATGAAGGCAAGCGATATTACTGCTGAACTTGGGGTTCCAGAAGTAATGCGAAAATCACCTTTATACCATCAACGGCTCACAGAGATGCGAACATATAAAATCCTTTGTGTTTGAAAAATTATATCATTTGACCCGCGGTGTCTAGAGGAGTTCACATTTTCAACTTAGTCAGACTTAAGTAAAGCCACAAGCATGGTTGCCATATGCAACAAGCTTTAAAATGGACGAATCTCAACTGAATATAATGTCACCGTGTTCATAGTGCACTGAGCCGATCATTATGTATAATGTAGTAATAAGCTTATTTTTAAGTCTCTTAAAAATACATACAATTCTTATTGTATATCTTAGAGGATTGTACGATGTCAGGTTTTCAAAATTTAAGATGGCAGATATAATATGGAAAGCGCTGAGATCATACCGGGTCACAATATGGAGGGAAGCGATATTGCTACTGCACTTGGAGTTCTAGAAATAATGCGAAAATCACATTTGCACGTCTATGGCTCAGAGATGCGAACATATGAAATCCTATGTGTTTGAAAATTATATTATTTGACGCGTGGTCAACTTAGTCATACTTAAATAAAGCCACAAGCATGGTTGATATATGCAACAAGCTTTAAAATGGACGAATCTCAACTGAATATAATGTCACCGTGTTCATAGTGCACTGAGCCGATCATTATGTATAATGTAGTAATAAGCTTATTTTTAAGTCTCTTAAAAATACATACAATTCTTATTGTATATCTTAGAGGATTGTACGATGTCAGGTTTTCAAAATTTAAGATGGCAGATATAATATGGAAAGCGCTGAGATCATACCGGGTCACAATATGGAGGGAAGCGATATTGCTGCTGCACTTGGGGTTCTAGAAATAATGCGAAAATCACATTTGCACGTCTATGGCTCAGAGAGATGCGAACATATGAAATCCTATGTGTTTGAAAAATTATATCATTTGCCGAGCGGTCAACTTAGTCAGACTTAAATAAAGCCACAAGCATGGTTGCCATACGCAACCATGTTTAAAAGCAGAAACTTTAAAATGGACGAATCTCAACTGGATATAATGTCACGGTGTTCATGATACACTGAGCCGATCATGATGATAACCTAGTATTACGCTTATTTTCAAGTCTCTTAAAAATACATTTATTTATTATTACAAATTATTTATTGTAGGGGATAATAATTGTATATACTGACCCTGCGTAGAGACGGCCCTGCTCCTGGCCAGGTCTATCTTGTTGGCAACAAGGATGGCTGGTCTCGATCGTAGTAGGTCAGCGTCCTGCAGCCTGTTCAGCTCCGCCTCTGCTTTGAGGAGGCTCGCCTTGTCCACCACCGAGTACAGAACGACAAACGCGTCAGGAGGGTGGGTTTTGTCAACGTCCTGGAATGAAACACGACATGTATAACAGGTTTATTTCTACAGCACTCTGTAGCTTATTGCATTACATAATGCTTAGAAACATTGCACTTCGGAAAAATTGTTTTTAACGATTTCGACACAAGACAGTTATATTCACATAAAACCATTTAATTGGTAACACCACTCTAGGATTTTCGAAAAATATTTTTTTTGTTTTTGTTTTTGGCTTAAAATGTACTTTAGAATAATAAAAATCATATGCAATTGGTCTTACAACAAAAAAAATCAAAGGTTTGATTCTTGATTTTGCCGCAGCACCTCTGACCGCGCGTCGAGCGCGATGCGACTGTGTTCGTCGGCTTTTATACTGCTTTAACTTTTCAAAATAATAAGTGGCCCTATTACCAACAGAGTAAAAGGTCTTTCGGGTTCCTCAGAAGTCCACCAGGGTTCGTAAATACCGTAATACACATGTATGTGTCAATTATTTTAAACTTTAAACATCATTATCTCAAAATGACTTTTTTCGAACTGGGCGGACACATTGCTCAAAGACTCGATTTCAAATTTTAATAGTAGCTTATCAATTATATTCTCCATAAAAGTACGTAGTTTCTGATAGAATGTAAATTTTTGTATAAACAATTTACTGCTGAATTTTTAGGCGAAAATCGATTTTTTTCGTTAGTGCACAGTTTCTACAAAAATCAATTTTTTCAAAAAAATCCTATGTACTTCTCTAGCCAATAATATGTAAATTAAGAAAATTTTTGATTTTTTGTTACAGGTTTAAAACTTTTCGAGAAATTTGTCCGCCCGTGGAGGGCGTTTTGATAATGGTGTTTTTTTATCGCCGCCATTTTGTATGAAAATAGCAATAGAAAAATATTTTTTATAGTTCAATACATGTTTAATTAATCCTTCAAAAAAGAAATCCTATTCCTCTTCTCATTCTCCCACAATAAATTATCAAAATTGGGCCTTTTTTTCGACCGCTAGAATGGTGTTACCCTTTAAGGAAAAGGAAAAAAAACAAAAGAGTTTTTAGTGTCTATTGGTAACTAACACCACTTTAAAACTATCTTGTTTTGTTGAAAATTTTTGAAAAAATTTGAAAAGCTCTTTTGAAATTTGTCAAGCGTGCAAAATTTCAGCCTCATTTTTTTTATGGCTGGCCTTATCTAAAAAACTCAATGTTTGAAACTCCTCTTGCCGATATGGAAGACCTGGAACGCATTGTAAATAAAATTAAATAAATTTATGGAACACCGTGGATACTGCAGTAGGTAAGTTATCGACTCTTGAGTAAGACCTCAAGTGTGTAAATGGCGGTCATTGTCTTTAATACTGACTTATTTTTTCAACAATACAGTTTATTTTTTTATTTTTGTTTTTTATATGTCCGGTAAAAGTACCCATCACTAATGTGATAGCCTTGACGATTTAATAAGGTTATAATACTAATGATAAGAATTGAAACATGTCTTTTTTTATCCACCAACATTGATGACGTTTTTTGTGGTTATTTATAGGTCCATTTGAATATGATATAAAAAATGTTTATTCAAAAATAAACATATGAAAATAAAAAAATGTCCCTAGTTTTATGGCTGGTCCAGTTAAAATTTAAATTATTGTAATTTATTACATAAACGTAGATCCAGATAAAACTACAGCAAAATGTCCCAAACTCGAGGTAAGTAAAACACTCTTTATTGTTTCCCTTATCCAAAAACTGCTGAAGAGAATCAATTAAATAAGACTACCCTAATAATAATTTCAAAGTAATATGCAAATGTGATTAACGAAAATGCTCTGTCCACCGAAGAATAAATCTTACACAATGCCTAATATCCACAGGTAAAATTTTGCGTCTTTTTCATTTTCATTCAACTTCATTGTTAATAAATTTGTACAGCGTTAATTAGCACAAGGACTGCCGGTCGTATATTTTCGTTGTTATTATCTGGTGGGTCGTTAAAGCGAAAGTTTTAAAGTCTTGCCTCGAACGAAGCGAACTTCGCGATTTTTTAGTGCTACAAAGTGGGCAACATTGATGTATTGTTAAAAGATCTTAATTTTGTAATGGAAAATACATTCATTGTTAGAAGAATAATTCTAATTATTATACATCGGTAAATACGAAATTGGATTATTAAAGCGTGAAATTGAGACGAAATATACGAATTTATTTACTGTGCTTTATAAATACAGGGTGTTCCTTAATTAATGGTCCACACACACACACACAGGAAAACTGCTAATTTTTCGTGTAAAAGTATAGCGATTTGACCAAACTTACCTTAGTTCAACAAGACTATTTTTACATAAAATTGTTGACTGAAAGTTTTTTGAGTGAGGAATTTTTAATGTGTCATTAAGTTTGATATATATTATAGAGAATGTTTTCTTCAGCATTCTGAATACAAAAAAAAAACTGGTGTAACTTTTTTGCGGCATATGATATTTACGTTTTTTATTAGAAATAACAATTTTGTCACAATTTTTGGCACAAAAAGGTACCTACTCATTGTAATCTTGCTCTGAATTACCGTTTTTCGAGACATTTAACTTTAAAGTGCTCACTGCAACACATGTAAATCATAATTATAAGATGTTGGCATACTTTTTCATAGTAGGCTTAGAGTAAAACAAAAGAAGGAAACCGTTGCAATGCAAAGTAAAGAAAGTGATGCAATCAAAGCGCTTTCGAACTCCATTTCTGCCGAACTTTTTGTGGCTCTGTTTTTTAAAGAAACTTGATAAAATTAAGTAATATACTTGTTTAAAGAAACTTTAAAATTAAGTTAAAAATATTGCGACATTAATTACTTCTTAGAGAAGAAATTGGGAGACATGGTAAATTTCAAAAATTTTAGAGCATAGCTTCGATATTTTGAAATGTGTCAAAACAAGTCAGATTTTAAATTATTTCATATTTTTAAATAGACTGGATGTTAAATTGCAATATAATGGAGTCTATAGTTTTATAGTGTACCATTAATTATGGGACGCCCTGTATGCATATATGAAATTATATATTTGAATAATTTTTAGTCGTGAAAATATGTCTATCGAATAGGAACATCTAGTATGTTTTTCTAATTTTCAGTTTGGATTATATCAGCATTTCTCTTCGTTTGCTTTATGTAACGGTTAGGTAATTCAAATATTGCAAAATTTATGTACTTATTTATTTCATGTTAGGTTATAAATAGCCGTCTTGTTAAATTTAACCGGTTATTTCTGGGTTATTTTCTATGTTTATGTTTCTAAATATACGCGAACAATTTATAATGGCTTTTATATTTAAAATAGTTCGTAAATGGTCAGTGACATGGTCAAAATATGTGTCTCTGCAGTTTAGGTTACGTAAGCATTGCATAAAGGAATGCGATGTTTTCGTCTCTAATAAAAGTTTTTGGTTGAAAGCTCGTGTTTACTTTGTACAAAATAAAAACCGATGCATGTCTCCATTCAATAAATAATTTATATTGAAAGATATCACCACTCAATAATTTATATTGAAATAAAATCTGTAACGGAATGTTTTATTCATTGTTATGCAGTTGGCAGCAGATCCGAAGTTGCCACGTTGTATTACTTGACATTTGCAAACAGTTTGAAATTATCTGAATCTTTACATTAGCTTTAACAGTTATTTGTGTTTTTTTTGAGCTTCGAACTTTTTATCTTGCATTGAAAAATTGGTATTTTCAAAACAATCAAAGTGTTATAGTTGTCAGACTTCCGTTTGCGAAATGACAAAACAGTTAAACAGCCTGCGAGTTAGTAGCATCTTTGATACGTTATTTTGAAAAAAAATCGAGACAATAATGGTCCATTGCTACCCTTAAATATAAAATTAAAATATTGATTAAAATCACAGTCCGATATATTGTTTTAGCGTGTAACAGCAGCCCTAAAGTGGGTTGTTTCTACGGTTAATTATATTTCATAAAAAACAAAAAACAAAAAACAAACAACAACATTTAAAATCACCTAGAAATCGTAGATCTATCAAGAGGGTTTCAAATACTATAGCATTGAATACAAACGCAATTCTAAATATTTATAATTATATTTATGTACCAAAAACTATACTGCACTATTTGTAACCGAATGGTGTTTGTGAAAAAAATCTTCTAATATTTTTATATATTTTTTTAAAATTCTAATATTTTTCTACTAATTTTTCCTCTCATTAAAAAACATTTTTACTGGCTTTTTCTAACAATTTTTCCTGCTCTTTTTTTGTATTTACATTTACTTTTTTGTATTTTTAAAATACATAAATTTTGAAAAAAATAAGTTATTTAGCAATAAACAAACAAGAAGGCTATATCCGTATGCTATTCAAAATTATTTCTAAATACTGACTCATTTTGTAACAATCTGGCATCAGTACCCTCTAAAACTTAAAAACGTGTTTGATGTGCATGGGTTTTTATTTTGTACTAAATACGACATAATTTACGAGTGTCCGTTCACCACTAGCACCTTCGCCATTTTTAACACTATTCAAATTTATTTTTGTTTGCTAAAACCAAATCTGACTTCTGTTTTGACCCTACACATCAGGTTTTTTTTCTATGGCCAACGCCCCATAAAATCTACGAAATCTTAGGTATTTGTGATTTTCCTCCTGGAAAAAAATCTTTAAACTCTAACCCCTCAAAAACAATGTTAAAAAAAATGGCATTTTTTTGCCCTCCGAGACAAACGTAAAATACCTATTGCATGTTATAGAATTTGAGCTATTAAACTAGGTTTTCCTATTTCTTTAAACTGTGTAAAAAACTTCGGGAATTTAGATTTAAACTGCTGTTTCTTAAACCACATTATTGACAAATTCATATTTTTAAATAAAAAATCAATATTTTGTACTCAACATTGCCTATGTAGGGTACTTTTGTCTCCTTTTTCCATTTTTGAAGTTCGTTTTTTTGTATACAACCCATAGAAATTACAAAATCAACCCCTAGTATAGGGTAAGTTTTTGATAAAAAAATTTTAAACTTTACTGTATGTAGGAAAGAGTTCACGGGGAATTTAAAATAATAGATAAGTTTTATATGAAGGTAAACTAATCATATATGTATATGCAAATTAATTTTACTCACCCTCTCCGGAGGGTGTATTTAGGGGAATGAAGTGATAGGTTTTGGATAGAAAGGAATAAATGAATATTGGGGGCTCAAATGGCCCCAATATGGATTTTAGGTCTCCTCTCTCCATTTATGAATTCCGTTTTTACTTATAACCCCTAAAATGTAAAATATCAACTCAACAACTAAAACAACAACTAAAATATCTCAATTTTAAAAACAAAAGTCTCAAATTTTTTTTTAAATGTTACTGCATGTATTAACAATATTACTGGGCATTTCAAAAAATGTACTCAAAATTAGGGATTGATTTTATATTTTCTAGGGGTTGTATGCAAAAACAAACTTGAAAAACGGAAAAAGGAGACAAAAATACCTTACATAGGCCATTTTGAGTTCAAAATATTGATGTTTTATTTAAAAATATAAATTTGTCCATAATGTGTCGATTGAGCGTAAGTTTTTAACAAATTTTAATAGGAAACCCTAGTTTAATAGCTCAAATTCTATAAAATCTATGCCATTTTTTTAACATTGTTCTTTTGATATAACTTTCTTAAAGTTTTTTTTTCATTATAACAGTACTTTCAACCTAACCAAACTTTTTTGGTTAGGAACCAAAAAGTTTGGGACTGTATATGTTGCCCCAGAAAAGTTCACTCGGTATATTTTTCAGTTTTGATCAGCAAATTGGGACACAGATTTATCGACAAACATAAAAAATTGACATTTTTATATACACAGGAGTTTTATTTGACCTTTGATAGGTATTTCAACCTGGTTTTGAATTAATTTTTTTTTCGATAAATTTAAAAGAAAAAACTATACTCAGGTCAGGGGACAGATATAGTACGCAGTAGTAATGATCAGTGTATGTTAACTCCTAATTGGTTATTTTACAAATTTTTCCAAGCTGTTGCACATTATAATTAAATATTAGACAATAATTGACGTAGTATCAAGGTATTGCACTATATAATATAAATACAGCACGAGATCTGATTAAGATCTATTAATACATCTGTTCACCGGCCCGAATATAAAATAATTTCTTTGACAGCAGACTTTGCACAAAAATTGAGTTTCGTGACAAAGTTACGTGATAACCAGCCAATTTCGTACAAATCCTATAAAGCCATTACAAAGTTTCGTGTATAATGAATTCAATTTAGTGAAATTTGATTTAACTGGCGTAGGAGAGCGAAATAGTTCTGGGTTTCCTTTCGTCGCCTTGCGAGAAAATTACGTTCATTAGTTGGGTGGGGTGTGAGTAGTGAAATCTATGACGTAGTGGCATTATTTGGTACGCACATGGCGTTCAAGATTTGCTAGAGAAGAGGAAATAGTGTCAAAGCTAACTAAAATCTCGCAGCTCGCAGAAGCGGGGGAGGGGGAACTTTAGTTCAGCTTGTCCAGAGTAAAATACGTACTACTGTTTGTGCTATTACTGAAATAATTAAGTTAGAAATTCATTTGTACGTTTTTTTGTAAATTTGTGTTAAGGGGACCGCCTACATTAAAGGGTCAAAAATCGATTTGTTTTTTTTTGCATAAATTGAAAGTATATCATCTGTAGAATATGTTCCCTAAGTTTCAAGTCCGAATTCGAACTGTAAACAGTCGAAATATAATATATAGTGCACGTGCTCTGAAGCGTTGGTAGAACGAAACTGAATCAAGACGAATCAAGCGGAAACAATTGCAAAGGAATTAACTGTTTGAAGAAGAGGAGGGACTTTCTTATGGAGCAGGGATAGCGGATTGACCAAAAAGTTAAGGTAAATAAACGAAAAAAAATTTTTATCGACTATTTTTCATGTACGAAAGCTTTAAAAGCGTTTTTCTCGAAACGATGTTTTTCAAATTGGCATGCACGATTACTCAAGAACTACTGGACGGATCGACTTTGTTTTTTTTTTAATCAAAGCTTATTTAATTACCTTCTATTTGAACTAAAAAAATCAGAAAAAATTAGTGCAAAAAAAAGTTATTAAAAAAAAACACGAAAATTTTCCACAAAAAAATCATTTTTTTTAATACAACAATTTTTTTTATTTATTTTAATAAATTCGTGATTTTTTTTAGTTCGAATAGAAGCTATACTCATAAACTTTACAAACATTTTTTATTTTTATGATTCAGATGATTCTATGGGCCGTTATCCTGCACGCCGTGGAGAAGGAATTTTCAAAGGCATCGGCATTCAATTATTAATAACTTTTATTTAAACATATGAAATTTTTTTGTAAACCTTTTGATATACATAATAAACAGTAAAAATTTCAAAACAATCCATTGTGTAAAAAGAAACTCTTTGTAAAAAATTCACGAAAAAGTGCTTGATTTTGACCTCCTAATGTAGGCGGTCCCCTTAAACAGAGTTGCTACGAAGTTTGGAAACGCCGCTGTTACTTAAAAACGACTAAACTGATTAATCTGTTTTAACATGGCGGCCTTTTATTATTTTTTTATTTAATGGAAACGTGTACAGGCTGATTCTTTGAGAAAGCACCTGTCTTTATTAAAGCTAATAGTTGAGTTAAAAATAACGCCGTAATCAACTTTCTGCGTAAGATAGCCAGCTATTCCGATAGCGACCTGCCGGCGGTGTAAACGAGTCGACCGCCCTTTTGAAAACAATTTTTTTGTCGCGAGTGACTAACTCGTTCGTGTACTGTATTTAACGTATTACCTGATTTTGTGTGGTTTCTGCAATAATGGCACAGTCGTTATCATTTGTGAATAGACTTAAAAAGATTATTGAAAATTACAAGGATTTTACAATAGACGAATCACATATTTTATGTATTCTTTGCAATCGTCGATATATATATTATGATCGCGGAGAGTGTAAAATACATTTATATTCGAATATCTATCAAAAAATATACCTGGTATGGTTAGAAAAAAGGAATTTCGCATGTAGCCTTTCGTGAAACGTGGTCGGCAATATTTACTTTAGACGTTTTTTTGCTAAATATGTATCCGATTCTCCATTGCCTAGTAGCCATACATTACATAAAACATATTTACAGAAGACATATCAACATGTCATGGGAAATATCAAAGAAGACATATGTAATAAATTTATGTGGTTGACAGTGGATGAAACAACAGATTTTGCGGTAATAAAGTCATTAATACTCCCGATGTTGATAGCTAATAAACGAGTTTTGAAAACAGCGGTTAAAAGTATAGAAATAATAGTAACACTTGCATTGTTCTCTGTAGATGTAAAAAATAATAATGGACTGATGTTAGTGACAACAAACAACTGTAAATGATACAAACAACTGTGTGAAATTCGTGAAAACAATGTGCGTGTTGTGTCATCCTCTGTCCATGTGAACTATTTTGAATTTGCACCTCTAACTTCAGTAGATGTGGAACGATCAGTTTCCCTCTGCAACCATATGTACAAGCCAAATCGCTCACGTTTAACGAGAATAAATGCAGAAAGCATACTGGTCGTGTCAACGTACGCTCAAGCAATGAGGACAGTAGGTGTTTCTGAATGGCGCAAGCAATAGGTATGTACATACATACATTATTAACACATTTTACTCCTGTATTTTTGATCTCTCATATGTCATCTTGATCTCTCATATGTCATATGTCATCTACCAGACTCGTAATCCGTCATGTTATTGACGAATTACGAGTCCGGCCCTGCGTTACAGCACGCGTTCGGAACCCTGATCGTCATATCTGTTTACGAATCATTTGCAAATTCCAAGATAGTGTTTTTCACTTTTTTTCAGAATTTTTCTGTTGTTGTATTTCACTCCTATTGTTATGTTTAGAATCTACCAAATTATTTACCATTCATTTATTTTTATATTATCGCATATTAGGTACTTAACTGACTGTTATTAGTGCAATATGTAGCAAGTGTCTTGTAATTGATATTTTGCTCGATTATATACAAAACTGTTAAAGATAAAAGATAAACCCCAAAATAAATTATATAGTTGTATTTGTGATATCATATTTTGTATAAAATGGTGATTCCATTAAAAAAACATAATATACTGCCCGTACCGTTTAATAATGATAAAGTAAATTAAATCTCATTTCACCGATTTCTTTTTCTATATATTTATCTCTAATTATTTTTTATTCTAATATTTTCTAAATATTTACCGAAATAAAGAGAGGGTCCCTCTCAAGACATATTCTATTGTTTATTGTCATTTAGCCGTTCAAGAAAAAAAAACAATGATAGAATAAAGTCTACATTTTCTGTTTTATCATTATTGCGCTTATATGTCTTTAAATACGGGATACGCGAAAAAAGTATTAGAAAAAAAGTAAAAAAAAGTTTATCCCGTTACTTGATGTCTGCTATAATTTGCTGTTTTTTAAAAAAACAATTGAATATCGAATAAGTGAACGAACCGAAAAAAAAACATCGAAAAAAATACAATACAGTACAATACACAATAGAATATTGTGTATTACAATACAGTACATTACAATACAGTACAATACAATAATTATTTTTTTTATTGAAATACTCTACAATTCTAAGTTAGTCGATGCAGTAATTTTTTGAGATATATTGGTCACTGATTTTGAAAACGCGATTTGAAGACGAATAAATAGATATTATACACTTCCAAAAAATTCCGATTTGGAAATCGATTTTTTCCAATTTTGACTGAACCTGATCCTTCAACTATGTTTGGGATATCAAGCAACAGTATTTTATTCACCGAGTTGTAAATCTGTAAGTATTTATGTAATATCAGAATTTAAAATTAGAATATTTAAATTATGTAAAGTCGTAATTTATGAAGAATTTTAAAATTACTTTTTTGAGGAAGGTTTTTTACTACCTACTTAATAATTTGTGAACACAGCGAGGGCATTCGTTAATTAAAATGTTTGCTTGCTAATGTTGTGTACTTGAACCATCTTCAAAGAAAAAAGTGTAACTATTACAGTTGATTTTATCAATTACAAAATTAGACGTGTATTGAATATTTAAGTAAGATTATTACTTTTTGGACATGTATCATTATTGCAATTTATCCATTGTTGCTGTAAACAGTTATTAGACGGAACAGCATATATTTGTATCAGGTAATTATAAACTTTACACAGCCACAACTATTTTATGCGGTAATGAAAAACAGACTTGCATTCGTTTTTTAGCCATTTTCCAAGCTGCAATCCGCTTCCGCGTTCAGTGAAGTAGAAGAGGTTTGCGTTGTCGTAACTTAATTTACTGGATTTTATATGTTGTCTTGTCAGCGTGGCGATATAAAAGTCTATTGTTCGTAATTCTGCAGCGGAAAGAATAGCTGTAGTTTACTGTCTACGTGCGGAATCCTGCCAGCGATAGCGGACACATTTTTAAATTTAATCAGATAGTAGAATATAGTTTTAATATAATAACTGCAGATTGTGAAAAAATATTGATTTTTAACGCTTACTTTTCGAGAACAAGATTGTTGCCAAATCTGAAATGTTTTAAGAAAGCAATTCAAAAAAATATATGAAATTAGGGTAGCAAGAATTTTATCATGAAGTTGGCGACATCCAATGATGTGACAATTCAGCAATCCAGCAGTGATAACAAAAACATATGCAAGAGCCTCACAAAACTCTTCGAAAACTTGACATATGCTGCTAAAAACTGCGTTTTTAGTGTGGATAAATACTCGTTAAATAGTTCATAAATTATAAGATTTGGAGACCTTGTATGAAAATCTACCAATCGGGTCATAATTTTAATAAATAGGCAATAAAATTGTATAATGACCAGTTGCTGTAGCAATATCTTGGTGAAACTAACCATCCTAAGTTCATTATCAAGTACGTAATTGATAAATGGAACTAATAAACAACTGCCATATATTTTAGTAGTTATGGCTTGGTTAAAAAATATTGGTCCGATGATTCGACTTCTCGGAACCGCTAGTCAAAACATCAAATGTTGTGGATGTAAAGGACAAAGGAGTTTCCATAAATTCATGGGGATTTTCTGCGGATTATATCTGCATGTTTTGACAGATAAGAAACACGTACCGAGAATATCATCGAAATCCATGTTTTTCAAAAGCCACCTACTGGTGGCTTTTATAGTAATACGTTGTTCTTTTTCCAAAACCTAAGCCTAAGGACCTGAATTCGTGGTCTGCTTAAATTTAGATGGATATATAGTCAGCATAATACACACACTTTTTAAAAGTTGCTTAAATCCTGATAATTTTTATATTACAGTACTGATTTTTTTTTTCACATTATTTATCATTTATTTCAAGTTCTTGGACTCACATTAAAGAGAAATCAACAGAGTATCTATTTGACTAACAACAATTTTGGAAAAACATTCCATCCTTCCTACACTCAGGGAAAAAATTAAAGGGACAAAACAATTTTCCGAATTTTTAGTGATTTTTCAGAATGCTGTATCTCAGTGAAAATTGGTCTAAAAAAAAAGCATTCGGAAGCATCAAGTTTTGAGTTTAAGATATTTCGGCAAAAAATTTTAGAGCTACATGTTTCGCGCAATTTTAGGATGTAGTGTGAGAAAAAAAATTGCGAATTTTTTTGCTTTTTTTTTTCAAGTCCACGAGTTTGAAAAAAAATGTTTCTAACTTAGCCATGGTATGGACCGGATAGCTTGTTTATTCAGCTTCAATTTGCTTCTTTTTAAATCTCGATATGACCATTTGTTGCTGAGCTGTCGAACTTTAAATCAAAAAGGACCACGGTAGCACAGAAAATCTAAGGGCAGTTCTGAAAACTGGAATAAAACCCCTACAAGGTTCTGCTGCGATTTTTGAGGATTTTTTTTTATTCTTGACATGAATTTGAAAAAACAGGAAAAAACTAAAATTCAAATCTTCATGAAATGACTAAGGTTGCGTGTGCCTTTTACAGTTGAATATACCCTCAAAACCATTCAAAGTTGCATTACGATCTAACGAACCGTTTTCTTGTTGCAAACAGTCAAACTTTTGAAAAAATTAAAGGGTCAGGTTTTTTGAGCTTAAACATCCTAATCAAGTGAAAAAAATTTGATGTGAATTTGTGATATTTTTTTTCGAACTTACACATTTTTTTTTTCCGCAAATACCGTTGAAATTTACAAAAAACAATTTTTTCAAAAAAATTTCAGAATGGTTTTTCTCAGAAAATTGAAAAAATTTTTTTAAAGGCCTCCAAAACTTGAAATAATTTTGATTTTCAGTACCGTCGGCATTAGAATTACCCAAAGCGTACCACGCTGACCCTTTAATTTTTTCAAAAGTTTGACCGTTTGCAAAAAAGAAAACAGTTCGTTAGATCGTAATGTAACTTGGTTTGGCTTGGCATGGTTTTTGGGGGGTATATTCAACTGTAAAAGGCACACGCGACATTAGTCATTTCATGAAGATTTGAATTTCAGCCGTTGATGTTCTGAAAAACCATCAATTACCCGTTTTTTTTTCCTATTTTTTCAAATTCATGTCAAGGATAAAAAAAATGTTTCTCCTCAAAAATCGCAGCAGAACCTTGTAGGGTTTTTATTCCAGCTTTCAGAACTGCCCTTAGATTTTCTGTGCTACCGTTAGTTGCTGACATATCGTCGATCAAAGACAAAAGGATCCTTTTTGATTTAAAGTTCGATATCTCAGCAACAAATGGTCGTATCGAGATTTTAGAAAAAGCAAGCATTCTGAAAAATTACTAAAAATTCGGAAAAATCTTTTGACCCTTTAATTTTTTTCCATTAGCGTATAATTGACATGGAACCCTATGCATGTGTCAATTCCAAACAGTCAAAAATTTGAGTTACTGCTTTTTAGATTTGGACAGCAGTATGTTCAAATAGATAACTGAACTTCTAATGACACTTTAGCAATTTATTTGTTAGGTGAGTTTTCCATTTGACACAGACATGCATTCATTTAATTTACAAGCTATATATAAGTAGTTGAAGGGTTAGGAAACTGTTCACGGAACTGGTGTACGCACTCATTAGTCGAGTAAACGTATTCTCCGTTTTCTCACCTACCACTTCGAAACTAACTTTCAAGGAGGACTGCTTTGGGTGGTAATTCCATCTTATTACATGTGTAATTAAAATTATAAATAAACGCTTTACAACTTTTATAATTTAAATTAATTGCCATTTTTTATTAAAAAAAGTTTATTTATTATTAGTTTACAAAAAAATTAAGAAATTGAAAGCGCCTTACCTTTGAGCTTGTTGTGTTTTGAAACGTTAATTCAGATTCTTCTCCATTAAGCATTATAGACACTGTTTGAGCCCCTAAAATGTCTGAAAAAAAAGAAACGTTATACATTGCAAAAAAAGAAGCAAAGATTTAAGTACTTCGTCAACCATCTTTAAGCAGTCTATCAAAAATCGGTAGTTAATAAATATCGTTTTAACTTTTATGAATAAATAAATAAATAATTTTTGTTAGTATTCCATCACGGTTTCAACATAAACACCTGTTTTCTTGTAGCAACTATATTTTATATGAACATTACAGGGTGAGCCACCCAATATTAGATTACTTGTTTCCAAAACAACACCACAACTGTTTTCGCCGTATAACTTCGTTAAAGTAAACGTTCACGTACTGTCGGAAATTCTCACACTGGGAAATATTAAATTTAATGGAGAAGTCAGCGTTTTTCAAACTCAATAAAACACGTAACGCAAGTTTACTATCTGTATTCTCCACGTACAGTCCCCAGCAGCATCAACGCGCCCATAAATTTAAAGTTTACGATATAATCTGTAGCTTTGGGACTACGGTCGGCAGAGCCGACTACAGCTGCAGATTGCCATAGAATAGCTGTACATTTCTTCTGCATTAAATAAAAGCTTTACGGAATTATGTAATTTTCAGTAGAAGACAGATTTAAAGTTTATTTTATAATTTTTAGAACTACATACCTTATAAGAAGGGTCCGGAAAAGTATGCTGTCATGCAGAGCCGGCACTGTACAATTCTATAATAATTAAAGTATAAACCGTACTTTTTGAGTGCATATATCTTGCCCCTATATACCCAGGCCACCAACCGTGCGGCCACCAACAATGCCGTCACGAACGAAGTCCCGTGCGGGAACCCAGGATGCCGCAATACAATTTCTCCGTAAGACAGCGAGCTATTCCGATAGTGTTCTTCCTGCCGGCGGTGTGAACGGGTTGACCGCCGCATTCAAAACAATTTTTTTGTCGCGTGTGAGAACTCGTGAGTTTGTGTACTGTAGCTACGTATTACCTGATTTTGTGCAGGCATAAAAAGTAGTGTTTCTGAATGACACAAGCAATAGGTATGTACATATATATTTATGTACATATATATTAACACATTTTTACTCCTGTCTTTTTGATCTCTCGCACGTAGTATTCCGGAAATAACATGACGGATTCATGAGTCCGGTCCTGTGTTACAGCACACGTTCGAAACCCTACTCATAAGATCCAAAGTTTTATGAATAGTTAGTCGCTGACAATCTTATAGCATAAGATAAAAAGAAACGTCCTCAAAGTTTGCCGTGAAATCAATTACCCATAGAACTGTTAAGTTTCTATAATCACGGCAAAAGCTCTTCTGATCGAACATTACTTGTGTTTACATATAAATGTTTTTTTTTTCTCAAATTTTCTTAGTTTTTCAAAGTAGGTACAGTACACCAAGAATAGCTTTTCCCGCGAATTGAGCATAACGAATATAGTATAATTTTTATCAGCTTTTTTTATCAAATCTTTCGGTTTACAAAAAACTGAAAAGTTCATTCAAAGGGCAGTAGAAATTGCATTGTAATTGTTTTTTATTATTTTATTTAGTTTTTTAGCTTAATAGGTCAAATATCTCTAGTTTGGCCAAATATGGAGTTAAAGTGTTTTTGCTGTAAGCCCACAATATGAAACATCCAGAAACAAACAATAACATACTGTACTTCTCAAAGCATTGACGGGCTTCAACTATAAAAGAAAAGGGCACAATTTAAGGTTATATCTGCCATGGCCAAGGGCAAAGATACTGTCGGTGCGCTGTATGTATGTACATATTTAAACATATTTTCTAATATCCGAATTACACGAACAACCTTGGTCCCAATTAGTTCGGATAATCGAGATTCTAATGTAGTAAATAAATAGATAGCTTCCCTGTGAGTGAACCAATTCGCATGAGAATACTCGAAAGTGGGTGTGGCCGAATGTCATGATACAGGTGTAGATTTCGAGCTATTACGTCACAGAACCAACTATCCAATAAGGTTGTCGCTAATCATAATCGCAACTACTGTATGCTAAGATAAAGGAGGCAGTTGGTATGAATTTAAAGTTACTTATTATTTTTACAACTATTTGTAATAGCTCGAAGTACAGTTTGTTGAAATATTATCTTTATATTAGGTACTGTGTACTTACTAATTAGATTTAATCCACAATGAAATTGAATGTGTAGGGAATATTATGAAAAAAAAAATGCAGAATGATTTCATTTTTTTATTAAAGCTATTGCAAATTTCTATTACCTTTTAATGGATCACTTCATCTATACTAAAGCTAGAAAATGCAAATGAAGCATAAACATAATAAGGACAAAAAACAAAGTAAAAAAAACGTTAGAATGAAAAAATACTTTCCCTCCATGAATGCCCGATAATGGCCTTACGCACTACTGTGCCTTGTTTGCCTTTTATAAAAAAGATAAAGAGACAGCGACAAATGTCAACATTGTAGGGTACTTATTTAGCTTACACGACCAAATTAAAAAATAATGAAGGGGCTAAGCAAAAAATAGCTCTTTGTTATGCAGAAAAAAATGAGAAGATAATTAATTTAATTCGTGTTTGTTTGTATTTCGAGCATTTAGGTTGATTTAAGGTAAAATACATCGAAAAAATAAAAAGACCTCCTAAAAAGTAATACTCTAGAAATTTTCCCTCGCGATATACATTTTCTATTTAGAGGAAATAAAATGTAAAGGGATTTAAATGTGTATCTCATTTCCAGAATAAACATCGTGAGTCAGCTATTTGACAATAAAATTTGTACCCAGATTACATTGCAATGTTACAGCAAGCCTATATTTACAGCGGTTGGCCAGTGGATCGAAAAATCATATGCCAAAAAAAGTCGATATTTCCACTAGATTTAAATCGTATCATAGAACTGCTCGAATTGTAAAACTAAGAATTAAATGTTATGTGAATGTTATATGGGTGAGTTTAGACAAAGAGTTTAGACAAAAAGGGCGACATAACTTGAGTAAAATGTTCATATTTTTTGGGTAAAATGATCAAAGGGTATTCCCCCATAAGTATGGTGAAATGCCCCCCTTTTTTTATTTTCTTCGCATGATGAAAGTGTTTCTTAGGGCTAATTATGAAAGGTAGACCGAATTTTAGGTCCAAAAAAATTTTCTTCTCAGCTAGGTATGGAAAAAACCCTGTTTTTTAACGTTTAATTTTTTTTTTTCGGTTTTTAACTATCGAAAAAAATCTGATAAAATTCATGAGTACAGAAAATATAATTAATTTTATGTAAAAATTTTTTTCAAGCTCATTCAAGGTCATTATGACCTCTAAAAAAATTATTCAAACTTTAAAAATGCCATATCTTTTAACTAAAAAAAGCTTCAGGCTCAGATTTTTTAATATGCTATATTTTTTAACTGTTTTTTTACTACCTCAAATTTTTTCAGATTTTTTTGAGTGGTGGGTCATGCCCAAAAGTGCGAAAAATCAATTTTTTTGTCCGTGAAACGACTTAAAACGGCTTAAAATCATCATTTTATAGTGTCCTGATTTTTTTTCTTGCATTAAAAAGGACTCAAATGACTTCAAACAATTAAAAAATATGTTCACTAAAAATAGTAAGAAAAAAAATTCCACTTATCGAAACTAGTAGTTTTTATATTTTTGAATTGTTTGAAGTCATTTTAGTCCTTTTAGTGCAATAAAAAAATCAGGACACTATAACATGATGATTTTAAGCTGTTTTAAGTCGTTTCACGGACAAAAAATTGATTATTCGCACTTTTGGGCATGACTCACCACTCAAAAAAATCTGAAAAAATTTGAGGTAGTAAAAAACAGTTAAAAATATAGCATATTAAATCTGAGCCTGAAGCTTTTTTTGGTTAAAAGATATGGCATTTTTAAAGTTTGAATAATTTTTTTAGAGGTCATAATGACCTTGAATGAGCTTGAAAAATTTTTTGCATAAAATTAATCATATTTTCTGTACTCATGAATTTTATCAGATTTTTTCGACAGTTAAAAAAGAAAAAAAAAAAAAAGGGGGGCATTTCACCATACTTATGGGGGGATACCCTTTCAAAAATGTTTCGCTTCGAAGAAAATCTATTGGAGAAATAAAAAGTTCAAAGTTCTGGTTACTCTTCTAAACATTTTTATTGTTTAATATCATTTTCCGGATTCTTGATTCAGGAAGAGTGGGACAGTAGCCACAGCTCTTTGGCCTCATTGGGCTCCTTGTGTGTTGTTATGTTGATAAAAGACAGCCGATGGTCACCCACTTAAGAAACTTTTGTTGATGACACAGCATAATACGTGCCACAAGGTCTCCTCTTCGTGCTGATAGCCTCTACAAATGGGTGTTTCATTCACTTTGATGCTGTGAAGAAGTTTACTTAGCTGGCAATGACCAGGAAGAATGCTTGTTATAAAACAAAGATTATTTCTGGTCATCGCCAGATATGACATTGTCGCCTCTTTGTTGGGGTATCATAGAAACTCTCTAGCAAGTTGGCAGCTGTCTGCTTCATCCCACAATTGATTCAAACGAGTGAATCAGTTTCCTTGTTTCCTCTATATTGCACTTGATGCCATTATTTTACTGCATCTGCCGTTATTTTGAGACACATGAAATTCCCAGACCGGTCACACCTCTAAGAGTACAGTTCTGCCATTGGTTTGTTAACCATTTTAACTATATCGATGTTGTCAGAATATAAGATTTTGGAGTGGAGACAACCCTCACTTTTATATTGAAACTCTACTACACCCACAAAAAATTGGAGTGTTTGCTACTGTGAGTAGAAGGAGGATTGTTGGACCTATTTTTTTTTACGGAACACTGAATGCAGACAGGTATATAAAATAAGACAATTGATTACTGTTTTTATGAAGTTATATCAGTTTTATTTGCATTTGAATTTTGCTAACAATAAAAAATCGTATATATTCCTAGAA
Organism: Aromia moschata; assembly: GCA_029963805.1. Classification (NCBI taxonomy): domain Eukaryota; kingdom Metazoa; phylum Arthropoda; class Insecta; order Coleoptera; family Cerambycidae; genus Aromia; species Aromia moschata. Next base: position 2,574,184 of record JAPWTK010000022.1, on the reverse strand, counting down.
TGAAAGACTTGTGTGTCAACTCTCTTATCAATAGTTAACATTTCTTGTAGGCAACAGACCAGAAATGTTAACGTTAGATAGCTGTGAATGAAAACTTTGGAACAATTTTTCGTGCACTCTAGAAACATCTCAAAGTTTTAGCTTGTTACTTCGAGCATTGTTCTGTTTGACCTTACCAGCAATGTGGTAGCTCTCATTTTTGGAAAGGCACATAAATGTTTACCGGCAGCCGAAATACATGCACATAATATTAAAAACTGACTCTTTAACAAAACACCTTGGGAGCGCAAACAATTTATATTCGTGGCTAATAATAACATAAATGATTTATGGACGGCCTGTATAAATATCGGCGGCCAGAAAAAATATATTCCCAAGTAAATTAGCGATCGATATTTTTTTTGGCTCAAAGTATATGCCCGTTTCTATTTTAATATGATTGTAAAACACGGTTTTTATAGGTAACGTTGCTAGGTTTGCCGTGAAAACGTTGGAATTATTTTTAATTTGTCAGATCAAAGAGGAACGCCGCACCTCTCGTCACTTGAACTTTTGGGCGCGCGTTGCAAAACGAGGTTTATTTATGATAAAATATGTTTTTTCGACGGGTGAACGCACTGGAAGACGGGAATAATTTACGAGACAAATGTAGAGAAACTGAATTTACGGCAATATACTGATTTATTAAAGGAAATCTGGTAAAACTTAGTTACTAAAATAAATTGGAACGTGAAAATAATTATGATAACGTTTATATGTCTAAGTATGTGTGGACAGAGCACGTGTGAACGGATCGAGTTAGCAAGAAGAATTTTTCAACGAAAATTAGTACCACTTACACTGGTTTAGAATGACGCCAAATTCAGTGTCGCTTATTTTTGTTAAGAAATCCTCTGTGAAAAAAATGTCCAGTTCAGTCCAGTAGCTCTTGGACTGAAGATATCAAGCATGTCATTCTGTTCAAAAATACAGTTTGGTGCCCCTTTTGTATTATTTTTTAATAAAATATTACAAAAGGGGCAAATTATTTTGTGAATAAAATAATTCAAATTGGATAATAAATAAAAAAAATATAGGGATGTTCTGACTTTGTGGTTAGAGTCGCCTTCAATTACACCGGCCTACAAAAAAAGGTCATTTTCCAGAGACCTCACCCATGTATCTCCATGTATTTTTGCCCGCTGATGCCGATCCCGTACTCAGAATTGGCCCATCACCCTCCAGTTTTTGCCTAACCTCAAAAAAATGCTCAAAATCAGCCGTCTTCGGTAATCGAGGTCAATAAAGGAAACAAATCAACGGCCCCAGCTATTCATAAGTTTTTTGCACTGGTGAAACTGAAACTACAGTGGAAATTGGCCTCCAGCCATTTGAGTGCACCATAACCTCAAAAGAAAACCCCAAAAATGACCTTTTATTCGTAAAAAAAGGGGAATTTGAGGCTATAACGATGACAAACACATAACCAAAGGGGATTTTTGGGCCCCCAAAGTGAAATCCGACGCTGAAATTGCACTGTCAGTCATAGAAATCGGCTGATCACCCCCTTATTGTGAGTTCACGTCTAAAGAAATGCTCATAAATCAACCAGTTTTTGTAAAAGCGTTAATTTTCGGTTAGAATGTTCATAAAGACGTTACCTACAGGTTTTTGGTCAGTTAAAACCAAATCCCTGGTCGAGATTTAACTGTCACCACTGTGATTTGCCTTATCAATTGCCTTATCACTTGCCTTACTATAATAAAAATGCAAAATGTCATGTCACTGAGCAAATTTTTTTGTCTTGCGAAAAATATCTTTATCGCGCTAGCGTAGATTTTATCGTGGTGCCGTCTATCACTGAGAATAGGATAAAAATGCATTTTTTCAAATTATAGTGTTTCCCCAAAATAGAATATGCCAAACCGAGAGATTGCGACTTTGCGCCAGGAAAGTCATAGAGGGGAGAACGAGTATGATAAAGATTGGAAGAGAATCGTGACAATGCACTCGAATGGTTTTTTTGGATGCTACATCAAGAATCTGAGGTGATGAGTTCCTTCTTTAACTTTGTGAAGTTTTATTTTATTCTCACTAGAAAAATCAGTAAAAAACACTCAATTCCATAAAATTAGAAAGTTGATGCTGATTTCCAGTACAATCGAAAGTGTCCCTGCTACCGAAAACTCACTAGATATATAATTGACTATATAAAAATAAAAATATAGTTCGTATATAGTTAACTTCTTTTTCTGTCTTTTGTCGGTGACAGCAGACGTTGAAAAGATTAACTGCACTGTCATTATTGGTGCAGGTCTCCATGCGAATCAAGACCGAGATTGACTGAGAAACTGGGTAGAAACCGGCTGAGATGTATAGTGGAAGTGTACACAGGACACTGCCCACTCATACGAAATTTAACCACAATTGGGAAATCCCTTTTCACATATTATGCGAATACCCAGCGCTGGCAGCTGTTAGGCATTCGAACTTTGAGCTACAACAATAGAACCGAAAGAAGTAACAGACGCGCCACTAGAAACTGTCCATAAATTTCTTAAGGAAACAAGACTAATGGAATGACTAGCCTGTGGAGGCACAATAAGCATTTGGCTTAAGTGCAAAATATAGACATCCAAAAAAAACGTCATCAAAGTTGGTCGAGAAAAAAAATACGTATTTCTATTCTTAATCGAATTTATAACCTTATTCACTTGTCAAGACTGTCACATCATATGACAGCCATTGTTTATTTTACAAATTGTGACAGTCACTTGTCAAAAGTTTGACATAACCGCAAAGCTTAGACATGACCGCTATTTCCATCTCTTTCGTTCATAGCCAGAGTTGATGACGTTTTTTTTTGGATATCTCCATACTTATGTTTGTAATATATAATACCTACCCCATACGTAATTGTAATCGTAATTGTAATTGTAACTGACACTGAGACTTCTGTTGGTAATGGTAATTTTTACATATTTCTATAATTGATCTTAAATTTATAACTTCATGTAATTGTCAAGGCTGTGACATTATGTAACAGCCACTTGGCAAAAAGTTTGACAACAAAGTTTCGCCTTTGTGCTTCAACATAATCGATATTTCCATCTATCTCGTTCATATCCAGATCTGATGAAGGTTTTTTTGGATGGCTCTGTTGCGGCTCATCGAATTAGCTGCTTTAGTGATGACATTGATGACTTAGTCCATTATCTGTTAATTGGACTGTAGAAAATACGGAAAATGGTCGGATCGGTTTGTTTTGACTGCATCACATTGGTTTTACGTCGTGTTGGCCAAAAAGCGTAGAATTAGACTTTCGTTAGTTTACTTAGGCGCCCCTGCGGCGCTGCGAAACCGAAGATAAATCAGTTAAAACCGCAATCACTCAAGCAATGATAAATTCAGTACTCCTAATGTTAACAATTCTAATTTTAGACGCACCGCGACGCTACCGCCGCCGCCGTCCTAATGAAAGTCGACGTGCAAAGAACAGGCTCGCTTTGGGGAGAACGGCAAACGGAGCTAAGAGCATATTTATTATTAATTTGCCGGAGGAACGGGTCGCTTTCCCTCGTTTAGAGAAGTCCATACTACTCGTATTTTCATTGTTAGCGTTTAGCGTTGAAGAAATATCGGGCCACCCAAAAAAAAGGTCGGTCCAGAATAACAGACGTACCTACAGCAAGTAGCAGTGGGGTGCAACGTCAGTTAAGCCAGGGTAAGCAAAAACAATGCAACACAAAAAAAAATCGGCATTTATCAATTTCTTTATTTGCTTGGAAAAGCCATTTGTAACTGTCATAAAACTTATTGGTAAACAGTTGCGGACAGTGGAATTTGAAGTTATCGTGTTTTCATAAGGGGACATGGACCCACATCATATTTTAGGGGATGATTACAAGACTTAAGTAAAATTCTATAATAACAAAAATATTTCAAAATATATTTGGGAAAAAAAATTCAAAAAAAGAAGCCCACTAGAAGAAACGATTTGCAAAATGTTTAAAAATTTTAGCCGTGTGCATTTTGCAAAATTTTTATTGTGCTTAAAGATAACGCTATTTTTTTAATCTAAAAAACGAAAGGCTGGGGTGAAATAACAATTCAAACTGTACCTACGTAACTTCTACCAGCAATACCATAACTTTTACAGATCTCGATATAAAAAAGTGCAAGTATAAAAAGACATTGTATTTATCTAGTGATTATGAAAAAAACAAATCAAAATAATGCTTGCAAATATTTTACAAGTCGTTTCCAAAATTTGGTGATGCAAATTTTTATATTTTAATTTTTAGATTCAAGCAGTGGCGGTGCGTGATATTTCAGTTAGCCATATCTTGAAAACGCCGCATGGGACCCACTTCACTTTTTTAGGTGATGACTATACACCTCTTACAGAAAAGATTTATAGTGCAAAATCGTCAGCAAAGTTTGCGAAAAAAAATTTCAAAAACACTGGAGCACTCCCTGGGTTCTCAGTAACGCTCTGTGGGATATTTGCAGTATATTTTTTTTTCATAATCTAGAAACAAATATAAGGAGACGTTTTTCGATGGCTAACTGAAATATCACGCACCGCCACTGGATTCAAGTATGATTATTTTTACTACTCTAGCCTTCTACTTAAGTCTAATAATCACATGGTTCTCTGTATCACTCCATTCACATTGTATTATTATCACTCATTATTTTAACACCTCATAATTATGTATGTTTATTCAAGCAAACCAAATTTTAACTTACACATTAGGGTTATTAGAATTACATAGATATTTTGTTTGCTGAAATTAAAGAAATATAAAATATTTTTGGCCGTGATAATCTAGAGTAAACTAAAAGTAACACATAATAAAAAATTGTCAATGAAGTCTTGCTTACTTTTGGAAAAATATGGATTTTTGAATTTTGACAATTTCAAAAAACACCAGCTGCTATGTAAGCAAAAATCACTCATTATATCTGATAACTAGAGCTCGTAGGTTAATAATAGATTCCAGGACCGGGCTTCACGCGACTGGAATATTGTCATATTTGCCACATTAATAAAGTACATCGTCAACTATTATACAGTGAGGTCCATAAGTAAGGAATACATTCATTATCAACGTAATTTACAATTTATGAGTAAAATCCTGAAACACGTCAATTTTTAATTCTAGAATGACATTTATTGAGCATAATTTCATACCTCCCCCTCCAACCCCCTTGGAGTGACAGCTACCCCTTTAAAATTTTTAAATGGAACGAGGGTGCGTATGCTCAGGGAGGCGTTGCTGAAATTCTTCTAAAACATTTTCTATTGTTTCCGGGGTGATTTGATTAATTCCTTATTCTGTCTTTTAAATCTCCTACGTTATTTGGTCTGTTGAAGTAGACTTTCGATTTTAAGTAACCCCATAAAAAATAGTCAAGCGGGGTCAAATCGGGAGCAGGCCACTCAATTTCACCGCGTCTACCAATCCATCTATTGGGAAAAACTTGATTCAGATAGGCTCTTACTTCCAATGAAAAATGTGGTGTAGCTCCGTCCTGCTGAAACCAAATATTTCTATCCATTTCATTGGGGTTGTCATCATCTGGGAAAAGCATTCTTAACTCTGGAACTCCAAGAATTTTGCAAGAAATCCAAGTAACGCGCGCCAGTTAATGTGATCAAAGAAATATGGTCCGATTCTTTCTTTTTTGTTGGGTATTTTGCGCAGCGTATCAGGGAAACCGATACATTTAAGTTGAATGTTGACACACAATTAACAAAAAACGTCAGATTTGACAGATAGTTGGTACATATGCACTTGATTGTATAGATTTCATAATAATAATTTTGAAATTATGAAATTTAATTTTCTTGATGAAAAATATACAAAATTCAAAAAACCTTATACTGCTGAATAGATAATTAAGAACCCTTTCAAATGAGCTCGCACCCTCGTTCCATTTAAAAATTTTAAAGGGGTAGCTGTCACTCCAAGGGGGTTGGAGGGGGAGGTATAACATTATGCTCAAAAAATGTCATTGTAGAATTAAAAATTGACGTGTTTCAGAATTTTACTCATAAATTGTAAATTACGTAGATAATTAATTTATCCGTTACTTATGGACCTCACTGTATATCCTGGAGCCGCCCCTGATAAAGTAGGCATCTATTATCTCATGTGATGCCTGTTTCATGACGGTCATTGTATAACAAACAGAGAAACCCTAAGATTGGGGTGTATATTTCTCCGTATATGTTACGTCTGCATATAAATGTTCTATAGAAGAATATAGAAGGATTACGTGAGTTATTCCCCCCAGTTATTCTGAACACCCCCTGACACGTGAAAAGTGCGGCGTGTTCCCCATCACTTCGCGACGGAAATCTCCTGCGTCTTTCCGTGCGACGAATCGCAGCGTTTGCCAGATTCAGAGGCGACATTTATTCAGATATCTTAAGGAATTCCCTACTTTCGTTTTCTCTCCTTTCTTATCGTTCCTGCTACATTAGTAGTACTCCGACGCTTTTTCGATGTATTAAATTATACTCTTCGGAGACGGTGATATCTCAATGCTATCGAAACTTCCGTTGCGATACACAAATAAAGCCAAGGGCTACGCCGGAAAGCAAAGCGGAGTTTATGACCTGTGTTTTTGCCGAGAATCTGTGGATCCGGAAGTTTTACGTCGTGGCGTATTAAATATAATGCATCTTATATCAAGACATTTACAGTCCTCGAGGTGGAGAAGTACATATAATCGTCGGTAATTTGAATAAAATATCTGCTGCTTCAGAGATGAATATAATAGGTGTGTAAATTAAGTAATGAGATTGGCAACGTAGCGCTCGACTCGGAAGGGCGGTATGTTAACATGTAATGCACCTGCAGTACAAGTTTGAACTTGTTAGAGTCATTTGTCTGTTCTTTGTGACTGTTTTCGTAAACCGTTTTTTTCTAGTGCGTTTTATAAATGAGTGACATTAATTTTGAGCAACGGTGTGCTATCAGGTTTTTTCTTCAGAATTTAAACAGCGCAACGGATACTTTTGTAAAAATTTAACACGCCTACGGAGACAGTGTTTTTCAAGAGCCCAGGTTTTACGGCGGTTTAAGGCATTCTCAGAAGGAAGAAAGTCGATTGAAGATGAACCTCGCAGCGGAAAGCCTTCATCTTCAAGAACCGATGAAAATGTCGATAGAATACGGGATCTTCTTCGTTCAGATCGTCGGTTGACGACAAGAATGATCGGGGAAGATTTTGAATCACACCACTGTTCATCAGATTTTGACTAACGAATTGGGGATGAGAAAAATCTGCGGAAAAATAGTTCCACAATACCTTTCGCAGGAACAAAAGGACACAGCAGGAAGAGAAAGGTGTCTTGACTTTTTGGAGTCGATTGAAAATGATTTTTATAGAATATGCCATTACTGGTAATGAGACTTTTTTGGTAATGAGGGTATTTGAGTACGACCCGGAAAGCAGCGCCAAACTATGGAATGGCACACTTCAAGCTTTCCAAGACTCAAAAAACCAAGAATGAGCAAGTCGAAGATAAAATGCATGTTGATTTGCTTTTTTGATAGCCAGGGAATTGTCCACAAAGAGTTTGTGCCTCCAGGCCAAACAGTAAATCAACACTTTTACAGAGAGGTTCTTGAAAAAACTTCGAAAAAGAGTCATGCGTGTGAGACCAAACTTCAAGAACAACTGGATGTTACATCACAACAATGCGCTTTGTCACACAGCCATTTCAATAAACGAGTTTTTATCAAGTAAAGACATTCCTGTGACTCCACAGCCCCCTAATTCGCCTGACTTGAGTCCTTGTGACTTTTTCTCTTTCCGACCTCAAGGGACGTTGTTTTGGGACGATAGAAAATATTCAAACGGCTGTAACCCACCAGCTGAAAACTATTCCAGAATATGAGTGCTATTCCAGAAACTGATATGAGGAATGGAAGAATCGTCTCCAGCACTGTGTGGCTTCCCAAGGAAGTTATTTTGAAAGAGACACTACTGAAATAAAAACAAAAAAACAGTCTCATTACTTTAATTTACACACCTCGTATATATTTGTAGGTATATATCGTAAGATAAAAAGGTATTCGGTCTGCCGTGGAGTCGATCCCGCATGTTTTGACTTATTACTCTTAGAACTCTCAGATTCTGTTTTTATTATCAAGAAAATTAAATATGATAAAAGAATTTACAAACCTCGTATAATATTAAATACACTGGTTGTTAATGAGACCTGTATCAGTCTATCATCCTTATTAAAATGAAGAAACTTGTGAAAATTGCAATGTATTTTCAAAGTAAAAAAATCTAACATTAACGTTACCCTTCTGGATGGGAAATCCAGTATACTGGCCTGACCTATGATCAACACTTTACCCATGATCAGTCTGTGATATAAGATATTTTTTTATGCATTTTTCTTAGAGGAATCATAAGCTTCAAATTTCAGTCCTCTAAAGATTAATCTACGTTGACAATTATTAATAATTTTATTGCTTGTATTTTCAGAGTGTAGTATACAAAGCAATACAAAATTTTCAGCTTTCCGTTACTTTAATTTTTTACTTAAGCTGATAATTAAACTAACTATTTTTTAAAACCGTATCAATTTAACCACCTGTTCGATTATGAATAGTCTTCATATAATATAGAGTAGGAGTTGATATTCTACAACATATTGTCATGCATAGTATATTTTAAAACACGACCACAGTGTATTTTCTTATAAAAATATCGTAAACCGATTATTATTTTGTTAAATATAATGTTACAAAAATATTATATAAGCTGGATTTATCTTTGTGACATCAAAACTCTTCTCACTTCATAAAAATAAACCATTGAAAGTCTACGAAACGATGTTTTTTTTTTCGTAGGATAGTTTTCTTTAGAAGCTTGGCAACACTGAAAACAATTGACTAACTCATTCTGTTGACACGACGTTGATTGTTTTGTCTTGGTGTTCTACACTCTAGAGGATTCGTGTTTTGAATTTGGACCCGAGTTCGTTGCCACTGACCCCAATCAAGTGCTCTGCGCCACGGTATGTGCATAATAATACAGGACTCAGGAGGCGAATATTTTAGGAACATCAAAGTCTAATAATAATATTCGTCCCGAAATGACATGATTTTATAGCGTCTGTTAATTGAGCTTGCTATGTTTATTTACGAAAATGAAATTAAACTTTGAAGTCGATGAATGTGACGTGCTCCCAGCGATCATGCTTTTTTATTTATTTGACTTCCATGGTACACCGTTTCATACTTATAATTTATAACGTAACAGAAATACACACGATAATAAATAGTGGATTTTGGTAAGTGTTGAGATGATTCAGAGAATTATTTTTAGAACCGGCGTAAAATTGACACACAGGGGCGGATCCGCGATAAAGTTTGGGCCTTAGGTCCTGAAATTAGGGAACATTCTTCGAAAAAGAGTTAAATCATTGAGTTAAATCCTATTTAGTATGCATTTAATTTTATGATGTGTGATATTAACGTTTTTGAAGTTACTCCAAAAGTTACTGTTGACAAAATAATAAGTCAATGCAACGGAATATATTGGAGGAAAGACATATATATGTCTGTTTAGACACGTCTAATCGTATTGTGGTAAAAAAATCCAGCCGTTTAATTGGTGTGTACCCAGCACCACTTTTTAAATTCTAAATGATCCTATAAAAAATAGTATACCAACAGAGAATATAATTTCCAATGTGGTCAAATTATTATTTGTAGTTAAGAAAAATAGCTTTACTGTAGTCTCATCTAAAAAATGTAGAATTAGTCCTTCAAAACAAGTCTCCAAAACTGTAGATGCGTCTGTGCATTTACTGCTTCATTTTTTTGTTATTTTCGGATTCCATAAGGTAAACAAAGAACTAACCGTTACTGTATGAATTATTTTTTCTCTACAAATTTCCACAAAAGGCTCAAAAGAAATTTGAAGATGATTTAAATGCTTTTTTGGAACAAAATAAATCCCCGAAGCGTTATACTCTTCGCGAAAAAAGGGTGTATTTTTAAAATGAGTTTGTTATCTATAGAAAACAGTGCCAATTTAAAAACCCCTTAGTTTTCTTGTAGATTGGTATACAATTTATTTTATGAATAATTATAAAAATCAGTTTGTGAGACAGTAATTAGTGAATGTATAAAGATGAATCCAGGTAATACCTAGCATTTTTTTTGGTAACCTGTTATTCATGTAGTTATTTTTAAAAAGCTCATGATGACTTAAGCGTTCATTCATAGAAGTAGTAAAACATATTTCTATTCAATTTTTTTTTAGTTGTCATGTTACGCTAATAATAAAAATAATAAATTACATTTTTATGCTATATTTTCATTTACATATATATCTTCAACTTTTATGTTTTCATGGAACATTGCTAATTTTATACCATTTTTACGACGATAAAAATAAATAAAACCACACGTTTGTCTGGGATGTTTTCTGAAAAACTAACAAATGTATTGCAAAAATGTAAGTCCCTATTATTATTTGAAGGATTTTTTTTTATATTACAGGAACACAAATAAATCTGAATTTATTTCAAACATGTAGCACTTGTCCACAGTCTTCTATAAGTTCTGAAATCGATTGAGGATCATTACAAGTCTTTTTTTTTAGATGCCATGAGAGTTAATTTTTTTTATTTTCTCAACATTTTTTCACATTTGGTTTTAAAATGTTAGGTTTTAAGTGAATAAGTTCCTTATTTGGTTTTAATAGCAAAAACAGGTATACTAGGGCAGGGTACTTAAGGGGTTACCGGGAGTAACCCCTTAAGATAGGTTTCATTGTACAATTTGCGAAGCTCATGAACATAACCTCGCAACATTTTTAGTCAAAACTGAACGGTTAAATATAAAAACTGCTTTAAAGCTGACGGAAAGAGGGAGATGGAATAGCCACTCGACTTTTGACCCAGCCACACGTTTAATGAAACACTCTCCGACTTTCGCAGAGGAGAAAGGAAAAAAGAATAGGTCAGGTGTTACAATAACCCATCGAGAGGGCACAAAAGCGCCGAGTTTAGCTGAATGATTAATTAAAAATGCGAGTCGATCCGTCTACTTTCCAGCTTAATTTCGGATTCTTAATTATCGTCCTGAATGATGCACAGCCGAGAAAAAGGTCACGAGGATCTGATACGGCCTATACACCAAAAGAAATTAAATGGTAAATTAAAAATCCCCTTTTAATTCGCCGTATTGTGCCGGTTTCCAAGATTTGTTACCCTGGCAACAGCTCATTGTGGAAGAATCAACTTTAATTAAGAGGGGAAGATTATATGCTTGCATATCGGACGTCTTCTTGACTTACGGTTATTGTAATTTGAAGGAAGAGTAATGCAAGAAAATATTAATCAAAATTAAGTCAGCGTTGTCCTTTATTGCAGAAAAAGTGGAAAAAGTCGTTCTCTTTCTTATAACGTTGTTCAGCTCTAAAACGAAAAAAATATCCACCTGGCTTTTTGAAGTAATTATGCCAATTCAAATCACAAAATGTTATGCCTGCAGACGATTCCATATAAGCGCTACGCCACCTGGTGGTCATTCAACAAACTGATAACTGTATCATTATTTATTGAGACGTCTGTTGGTTTTTATTTGTGTGTTTACCATTAAAAATTAAAATACTACTTTTCTAAATAATTCATACCGCTGTGTACCTCACTGTTCGTTCAGGTTTAAAAGGGACCCTATTTATCATTTCATATATTTCTTGAAGAAAGAAAACATCAAGTTTCCGTGGTCAATAAAGTTGGTGAAAAGAAATGTGGAAGTAATGTCAGAAATTCAATACAACTTGAAATGCGTCATGTTATTGACGGAAGACGACATTGAGAGATCAATAAGACAAGAGGAAAAATGTGTTAATAATGTATGTACATACCTATTGCTTTCTGCATTCCTTCTCTTTAAGCGTGAGCGATTTCGCCTTACATATTGTTGTAGAAGGAAAATTATCGTTCCACATCTACTGAAGTTAAAGGTGCAAATTCGAAATAGTTCACATGGACAGAGGACGACACATCACGCTCATTATTTTCACGAATTTCGCACAGTTGTTTGTATCACCAACAGTTGTTTGTTGTCACTAACATCAGTACATTATAATTTTTTTACCAGTTTTTGGTTTGTTGGATTTTAGGTCCAGGAATAAACAACTATTTGATTTTTGCCAACGTTTCGGGGATTTATTTCTGCTTCTTCAGAGCTTAATCAATGTTGTTATTACTGTCACATAAGGTGGTAAGTTAAAAACAAAAACTATTTAGAGGACAAAGTGTACATTTAGTAAGCGAAAATTACTATAGTAATTTTTAAAGTATGTTGTCCTGTAAATATTGTTTGTTTTTATCTTGTACATTTGTTACATATGTACCATATATAGATAGAACTGCCAATGTTCGTAAATCTCCGAAACGTTGGCAGAAATCAAATAGTTTTTTTCCCGGCCCTAAAATCCAACAAACCAAAAACTAAGAGAAGAAGGTCGCCAGATTCCCCACAATTATTTTTTACATCTACAGATGACAATGCACGTGTTATTATTATTTCTACCCTTTTAGCCGATGTTTGAAAACCCGCTTACTAGCTATCAATATCAAGGGCGAAATATCTGAAACACCTAAAATTCGTATCAGAACATTAACGACCGTATTACCTCAAAAATATGTTATTTCGTCTGCTGTCAGCCACAGATTTTATTTGCGTATGTCTTCTTTAATATTTCCCATGACACGTTAATATGTTTGTTAATAAGTTTTACGCAAATCGGATACGTATTTGGCAAAAAAACGTCTAAATTAAATATGGTTGACCACGTTCAACCGTACAAAACTTACATTTGTGCACAAATCAAACCAAAATTCCTCTTTTGTAACAGTGTCGTGTATATTTTTTTGATCGATATTCGAATAATTTAATGTCTTTTACACTCTCGGCGATTACGAAATATGTACCGACGATGACAAGAAATACATAAAATATGAGATCAACTTTTTCAATTTCAATCAACTTATCAAGTCTATTCACAAATGGTAACGACTGTACCTTTATTGCAGAAATCCACAAGAACTTACAAAAGTTAGTCACTCGCGACAAAAAATTCTTTTCAATGCGGCGGTCGACCCGTTTACACCTACGGTAGGTGGCAAACTAAAGGGACACCTGTCATTATCGGAATAGCTCATTGTCTTACGGAGAAGTTGTATTACGGCCTCCTGGATTCCCGCACGGGACTTCGTTCGGAACGCATTCTACGCACGGTCAGTGGGGTGGGTATACAGGGGCAAGAAATATACGCTTAAAAATACGTTTTATACTTTAGTTATCATAGAGTTGTATAGTGCTGGCTCGGCGTGACAGCATACTTTTTCGGATCCTAATTGCTTACTTGAATAGAAATTTAATCTAAAAAATACTTCGTAAGCAAAATCTTAATATGTGTAGCTCGTATCTATTACAATTAATATTAATAAATGATAATTTATTCAAACTTGCATAAAATAACCTCAAGCCGTAGACACGGCAGTGTATGCTGACCAGTGCATAATTAATAATTTCAAATTAATCTTACGCGTAGTCTCCACATAGTTGAGATAAACCCTGCACTGAATGCTACAGTTATAGAATTTCCATTCTAAATTGAAAATAGGTACTTATACGAGGTAGGATAAAGATATATCAGTTTACTAACACTTTGTATGGAACTAAATACGCGTTTCTATACTGATCTAATACCCGTATAGACCGTATCATGGTCCACGTTGATTTGACGAGCGCCTGTCACTTAAGAAGTGGGCGGAATCTACACTGCATTAGTCATTGTCGCTACTCTGGTAGGGGAAATATGTCACCAGACACCACATACAGTCGACCCAGTTGATTACGTTTATCGGTAAAACACGGGTTATAACCACGCTATCTTTGACCGACTGTATACAAAAAAACGTTGTTTTTGTGAGTGTTTTGATGCTTTATATTCTGTGCGCGTACAGTAACGCCGAAGTGGGTTTTTAAAAGGTTTAAATTATACAAACTTTTATTTTATTTGCGTAATAATTCGATCATTAAAAAACCGATATTTTTAATCAATACCTTTTTCATAAACATGGCTTTCTGAAGGCATTTTGAAGCGGATGAAAATAACGTAGCTTCAGATATAACCAGCGAAAATGTCGAAACGGTCGAGTACGATGAATTTAAAAATAAAAACATATATGAATGCCTAAAAGCGACGTTAATTACTTATTATTACCTATCCCTAAAAGTTATTATTCGAGCACGCCCATGGAATCATAAAGTTGCACCGTTTTTTTTTTGTTCCCCAGGCGTATTTATCATTTTCAATTCAGAATAGATGGACTTTACATATATCGAGCAAATTGCAACTATATTGTAGTATATTCTCGCAAAATTTTATATCAAAGGGATGCATGTTGTGCATCCAGGCACGCAAGACACTCGTTTGTGCACTGTATCAGTCGTAATACGAGTATTATCCGTGCATTCGATAAATTACGTACGAGAAACTATGCATCGCGTCTCCTTCGTATTTGGAGTACTTTATCCAGCACGTTATATAAAATTTATGATTACAATTTTCGGGATATACAGAACATGCCTCAAGCTCGAACAAAGATATTTATTTTGATATATTTTGAGATTTATGCACTTTATATGAATTTCACAAAGTACATCTAAACTGTTCTTGAATCTTTGCACCTGTTTCTCGAAAATATATATTTTCTGCAGGGATGAATAATACAGTACGTGTTATGAAATTCGTAGCCAACCAAAAAATGGAAGGATTACGATTACGATTACGTATGGGGTAGGCGCATGCTCTGTGCACTTAAGCCAATGCTCATTGTGCACTCATAGTCTAATCATTCCATTAGTCCTGTTTCCTTAAGGAATTTAAGGACAGTTTCTAATGGAGCGTCTGTCACTTCTTTTTGGTTCTATTGTTATAGCCCCAAAGTTCGAATACCTGATAGCTGCCACTGCTGGGCATTCGCATAATATGTGGAAGGAGGCTTCTTCCAAAAATAGGAGGAAGAAAGACCTAACTAAGGATATAATAAGACAGATGTAATTGCCAATCCTATTAGCTAGGTTCCACCAGCGGACGGGTCAGTGATTGAATTGTGAGAGAAAATTCTAGATGAAAATGATGAGACACAAATTTTATATGCTCTAAGAATTAACTGTAACATTAAATAAAATGTAAGATCAGGTCAGCTGATTCTAAAATTGACAGCAATTGACTTCTTATAATAGCTGCCTCATGTTTAATTCCTCTAAATTTTGGTGGTCTGGTGGTATAGACTTTAGCCACCAAATGTCTCCAAAGCAAACAGTCCATATGCGTAAGATCTGGAGATCTGGGAAGCTACTCTATTTACCCTCTTTGCTGTACCTGCTCAAGATTACTTGAGTGAATTTTTTTTCCTGGGCGCTGGAGACAATTTTTATTATTATAAAGTGACTTTAAACTAAGTTGCCAGAAAGTCGATGTGAAGAGTCTATATTTTAGATATACAGAGCATCTCCGAAAATTCCCAGATACAAAATTTTGCTCAGTCTATTTGTAGTTCTCCCAGAACGTTTAATAGACCACCCACCGTAAAGCACCCTCTATGTACGCACACACTTAAAACTTAAAAACGTAAACACACATATGTATGTGAAATCTGTCACGTAGATACATACATATATTTTTTCGGTTTTCGATTTTTCCGAGTAGTTTTATACAAAACTACGATTATTCTGGTGCAAAACGTGAAACATTATAATATGTGTTTTCCTCTAGATACTTTACGTGAATATTTTTCTATCAGGTAAATTGCATCTATATTATCGTTATTTTCATAAACTTCTCGATGGAAAATATTTACTATGTATATACATTACTTGAAAAAAATAGCGTGGCAGTTGATGTGTTTATACAGATACATAGGTACATATATGCAGAGTGAGTGATTTCATGTTTATCAAACTGATGAGAAAATGTGAATACAGACGTACATATAGCCAGAAAGGCGCATTATTTACTTTTTACGGCTATATTCAAACGCTTTTCATCAACTATATATGAAAATCCAAGTATATTTTTGATACACTGGCATGTACAGTGATTATACTACCCAAAAAATTATGTTAAACAATTTACTTTTGGTAATTTGTAGTTACATACATAGCAAAAAAGTTATTTTACTATGTATGAGCTTTTTAAATTTATATTTCGTATTATATTTTGTACTCGACTGGCTATCATGACTCACTGGTTTTGTGTTGTTGTTGAACCCTAAGGCAGGTGTCCCATTAAACTAATAATTGTTATGGATTACCGTTTCTACAGGAGTTTTATAATACGTGACGAGTAGTTCGACAGTCGGAAAATGTCGGGATGTTCTATAAAAGTAATAAATTATATAACTTTCCTCCATATGCCTCATGGGAATGGAAGTTTTTAAATCAAATCACATAGATCCAATAAATTCATTTCACAAATAAAATCATTTTTCAGTACCCACTCTTTTCCATTTTTAGTTTTAACTCATACAGTTGTCTCTGTCAACGATATATACATGCATATTAATATTTATTTATGTGAAATAAGCAAAACACTTACCGATTTAAAAAAGATGAAACATAAATAATAAAAGTAAAATAAAAAACAGTGCTTCAAAGAAAGTCGTACTTTGAAACCTGTTTGTCTGATTATCTCTCTATGTTTGCTTATATCTCTCTTTCTCTGTGTCTGTTTCTGTCTGTATGTGTGTATATAATAATAAATAAAGCTGGCAGAAACGGAATGCGAGACAGAGGTGTATGTATGTATCATAAATGCAACGCACGAAAATAACTAGTAGCCTTTCACACGTTTGCCATATTTTAAACAATACTATCACACTATTCAATGTATTGTATACAGTGGACGTTGCATAACAGCACCAACTGATTCGGGACTACTGCAATCAAATTAAATTGAGGCACCATTATGTACAAACGTATAAAAACCAGTTTCTGTGTTGTCCGCGACCTGAATGTAGGCGACCTTGAAGATCGAGCGCACTGGGTTTTGCACAGAATGTATTTTAGTTTCTATGAAGAGTATCGTGTATATGGGGTCGATCTATTGTTTATTTTATCACTTGTGTTCTATTGCGTAAATATGTCCCGTCTACTTCCACTGCAGGACACTGTTGAAGGATGGATAGACCTGATGTCCTAGATCCGTCCCTGGTGTTGATGTCATGTTCCCCTAACTTCCTTCCTCTAGTAATCAGTTTTGTAGGAAGGTCGGTTGTTCATTATGAAATCCTCTACATATATAGGTGCCCACCTTGACATTCTTCACGTTAACTTTCTTTTTCATTAAATTTGGTGTAAAACTTTAGAAATCAGGATAAAGTTTTTTTTTATAATTCCAGATGGGTCCTCTGACTAGGGCTCCTTCCCCACGAAGTTATTCTGTCAGAATACTAATCTCCAGCCTACCTACATAGATACAACTCGAATTATATTTCACCTCTGATATTTCTGTCCCGATTAGGCATGTAATTTAAAATATGACGCGAATGCGGTTTGAAACCGTGGAAATGGCATCGTTAAAGCTTAATTTGACGTGAGTCGCGGGCTAAAAGAGACAGGCATTGCTCTTCATCACGTTAGATGGGGCATTTTACAGGCGTTGTTGAGGGTATGGGGACTGTTTGACGACACGAGAGATGCTTGCAATTTAGGGAACAGCCATGGTGGTTCAGAATATAATCTCACTATATTTTCAAAAACAATGATATAAAAAATATGATTTTTGAAAAATCGAATGTCATTTTTATAACCTTTTTTTGAATGGCGATTTTAGTAATCTCTAACCAACATATTGAACTTCGACATTTTGCAAAAAATAAATAAATAAATAAATGGTAAATAATAATAAAAAAATCTTTATTCTCTTTATAAATCCCTGTCTAACAAATTACCATGCGTTATAAAATCTTCATATTTCAAAAAATACCTCCATATTTAAAATTAAATATTCCATCCTTAGGACAGAGACCGTTCATTCTAAACGAGAGGCGAGGGAAAGTTAATATATATTTTTTGACCTACACCCCAGTTATCTCCGTTATTTTTAGAGCTACGATTTTTTACAGGAGTAACTTATTTTTCCTGAAATTTTAAAATATGCTGTCAGAAAAATATTTGAAAGAAAAATGTATCCTAGTAACTGTTTAATTAATTTTTTTTTAAATGGAAAAGTGTATATTTTTTTGTATTTGTTGATTCCGCCTTGTCAGGTATATTACCTCAAATAATACTTATTTACACAAAATCTATTAAACACATTACTAGCCTTTAAAAAGCATGTTTAACTAGCATAAGCAACAAAGGAACCAGGACATCAATTTTTGTGTTTATTTATGACAACAAAAGAGTAATTATCCACATCTTACTATAAATTATGTCTTATTCCCGAGTATTTTATTTTATATTAATTTAATTATTATTATTAAATTAATTTTATTTTAATTTAATGCATAATGTTTCGAAAACATGTGGAAGAAAGTGTACAACAAGTAAATAACAAAAATATAGGGTGTTCCATTTAAAAAAAAAATGTTAATTAAACAGCTGCTACATTTTGACCTGACAAACCTCGCTTAAATATCTGCATAGCGAGAACCTCCATTGATCTTAAAAAGTTGCAAAAGCGAGTGAACCAATTGTCATGGGAATTCTCGAAAATGAGCGTGACCGAACATCACATCACATTACGTCACAGAAGCCACTATTCAATAAGATTATCGCACATCATATTCACACCTCTTTACTGTTTTATTATTTCTTAACACCAAGGGACGCAAATCCATGACTGTATGTGGAAATACTGTCTGAAGACCCTAAAAAACGCGCCATGTTGAAAAAACCCACCGGACGTCTAATCTTTTACCATTTCTAAAGCGACTTAAGATCATAAAAGCCTTTTGTACTGCCGTGATTACCATATTTAATTTTCTTAATAACAGAAACTTTAGAACATGAGTTGTAAGAGTAATTATTCAAGACATGTGGGATCTCTTCCACGGCATACTTTGAAGACTTTGAAGTTATTTTTTTATCTTTATATGTATTAATAGCTTTACTTCATCTTAACAAATTTTAAAAGTGAGTGAACCAATTGCCCTAGGAATTCTCGAAAAATAAACATGGCAGCTTATTACCCATTAAGAAAACATATTCAGGCGCTACCACTGAATATCTTGACTACTGTGGAAGGAGATGTTTTCCATACGCGATGAACACGTGATTCCCAATATCTTCGCCAGCTTCTAGTGTCCTTTGTTTGTTAGACTGTCCATTGGGTCGAATTGCTTTCGAAACAACGTCTGCCCTATCGTGAGGCGGACGGTTAGAAGTTCCTGAGAATAGTTTATAAATACCGCCACACGTTTTTAACGATGGTTCTATCGCTGCATCGGCATAGTTTTCCAGGTGTATTTTTATTCTGTTCCGCTTTAGTCTCGCGAATACAGCGGTTGACTGGGAATAACGTCTATTGTTCCGGGGCATGAAAGAAAAACAGACGCATGACACGGAGAGGCAAAACGGCCGCGGGCTGCGAAATATAATGTGAACGCGGAATAGCCAATGAATACTGCATGAGTACCCTGAGGGCAACACAAATTCGCCCTCTATTAAAAAGTTAAATTTAGTTGAATGGAGCCGACGTTAGGTTAAATTATCCGAATCGTATTGAATTTAACAAAAAAGAATGGTTTTCTATGAAAATATTGTAGCTTTGTTGGTAAAATAATTTTAAGTAGATTAAAGTCTAAAATTTAGTCTACTAAAATAACCATGTGAGCGTGCTTCTTTAGATATATTTTCAGATAATATTGCATTGTAAATGAGGATTAGTAAGTGTGCTAGATTTCAAAGCGATAGGACAATCAAAAGTAGGAATACGGGTACACTTGCAAGATTTGTTAATACGTACATAATATGCTCCTGGAGTGGGTAGTGGGACCTTCGCGTAGAAACAAAAAACTGGACGTTTTCCACAAAACACCGAACTACTACACTTTTCTCGACGCGTGTTTCGCCAACCAAGTTGTCATCTTCAGGAGAAGATTAAAACTCAGTTTTAATTTACTAGTATGTAAATAAACATAAATGTCAAATGTGGGTTAAAAGTAAAAAAAAAAACACTGAAGGGGGAAAATTTGACCTCTGAAATGGTCGAAGCAGACACTAACTAAGTGATTTCTATGAATTCCATATTAGTACCAACTGAAAATACGTTAAGAGTTAACCTTCATTAACATTCAATAAATCATTTAAACTTTCTGTCTAGAAAGACACATTATGAATATATTCCAACCTCAAACTTGAGTTTTTTTTGACCTCTAAACTGTAACTAATTTAATTTCAAATTTTCATTACTACTACAAACATTTCACTTAATTAGTTTATTGTATTTAAATGAATACCTTTAATTTGTAATTACTTCGAGAAACCGTTACAATTTTGTTTTCGAACGAATGTGTTATTATTTTTAATTACTAAGGTTGACAGAAACGGAACGCGTCACAGTGGCGTACGCATCATAAGCATAATACACTACTACTGCGAACATAACTAGTATCCTTTTGCACGGTTGCCATATTTTATTGTGAAATTATATCACACTACTTAACGTACTGTGTATAACGGAGGTTGTACAGCAGCTCCAGCTGTCACAGGACTCCTACAATCAAATCAATTTTTTCAACCCCCATCGCATGCTACACGAGTTGCCTATGTGTTGCGCTGCCATATGCCATCTTTATTAATGACTTTTACAGTTCTGAAATGCTATACCAGTTTATCAAACGGTTCAATTATATAATTAAAATACATCTACTTTTTATCTGCAAACTGTGAAGGTAAAAATACGGTTTTGTTCTGGACTATATTCATATATAGTCCAGAACCTATGGCCAGCAGATATTTCTTTAGGAAAAAATCTACAGGGTTTTCATATCGGCGAGAAAAATTAATCCTGCCGCTGTGCAATTTTCCTAAACCAATTATATTTCATAATTAGCTTGGTTCATGATCGAACCAAAATTTAATTGAAGCTTCATACGCAGCCGTAGGCTAAAGATAAAATCAGTATTCATCATAATATTACGCTAGCTAGGTGAAAGTATGCCAACGATGAGTAAAAATGCATTTTAAAATTTCATGTAGCTCATTATGTAACAATTTATATAATTAAAAAAAAATTACGAAGTCGAGTCTGCAAAACATTACACGGAAAATTTGTGGAAAACGTCGGTGTTACTAAGAGATTATACATAACAACAGAGACACAGGTACTTAAGAGCCCGACTACTTATTAAAGCAATTTTAACATTTTAACGTACCTCCTCCTTTGGGAAATGCGAAAAAAGCTTTTTAACTAGAAACTCATTTTCCGGTTAAAAAGTTTTTATCAGTCTTATGAATGCCGTAATATTTAATGAAGTAATTTTACGCTACTCTAATAGATTTTGTTTATAAAAGTGAGTTCTCACTTATTTGAATAAACCTACACTGCCTAAACAAAAAACTGCAAAGGTGGATTATTATTTGAGCTCAGGTTTGACAGTTTTAAATAATGCTGCTGCTGCTGTTACAAAGTAGTATTATTACTTCCAGCAACCTTATAGGGTATTCTCCGTAATCTATTGATGAGCCTGAATAGCCTGAATTAACCTTTTGAAGCGCAGGGGTTTTTTGGCACTTTTATTGCCTAAAAAATCCTAGTGATTTAGTCCTACTTTGTACATTCAACCCCCATGCAGTACAAACTTCAAATAGCGTCTTATATAAGACGTTCCGGCAGCTAACGATCCGGAAAATTTTTAATTTTTTAAAATTCCAAGTAAATTCTTGTATGGGGTTTTCGAGGATGGTGATAGTAATTTTTGCGTTACCCTTCAAAAAACCACCCCTTTCTGATTAGAAACTACTCCTTTTATCATTTTTCTCGGACTCTGCCGTAAGTATTTACAATATTATTTTGTAATAAGTTTTTGAGAGTAGAAAATTCTCCAAAATCAGGAAAGATGAATTTTGTTTACAACAATAAAGTATCTAATACTCTACCCTTTTTTAGGGGAGAGTACGTATTGCTCCCTTTTTTCTCTCACTGGGTAAGAAAATTATTTTATCAAATTTTAAACGACGTTCACTATAAAATATTTATTGGCCATTCAAGGGTCAGTCAATAATTCAATTGAACTAAACTTAGTTTTTAGTATTTTGTTTTTTTTTAGTTTTTAGATTTTTTTTTGAGTTTTCAGTGTTTTCAGTTGATTCTAAACAGTTGATTCTAAGCGCGTAAAATATTTTCAAATATCGTCTAACTCAGAAACACCCCTGGAAATAGCAACAAGAATTGGTTTTCATTCGTTTACTATCAAAAAACGTCCACGAGATATTCCCTCAGGGGTATCTGCCACCGTTCATAGTGCAAAGACACATATGAAATATAAAATGAAATTATATTTTTACTCAAAACTCAATCTTACATTGATATCATTGATATGAATTGGGGGTACTTTTTTAGGGGGTGTCAACCCCAAAGCCTTTCTATTCGTGATCAACGACCTCCAAAAAGAAAAGACTAATAAGTTTCATTGCAATTTAAGAATGATTGTATAGCCTATGGAGATCGTCTTATATAAGATTTTCCGGCGCTCCAAAGGTTAATAAACCTTTGTCTACTTCAGGAAAGAATTTTAGAAAAAATGAGAATATCACCTTCTAGAAAATGTTTTCGGTCGTATTCTAAAAAGGTGTCAGAAATGTTTATAACAACATGGGGAGGACTTCCAATATTTTCTGTAAAAAAATGTTTACTTTATTTTTTTTTCATCAAAATGAGTATTTTCATCCCATTTCGTATTTCAATTGACCCATAATATAATTAATAGAGCCAAAACATAAAAATATCTTGAGACAAAAGAGAAGATAATTTAAGTTATTGAGAATTGAACTCGGGCCATCGGAACTTATCCATTCCACCAAATTATTTATAGCTCAAGTTGTCAAAAATTTATATACATGTCAGTCGCATTGGGAAAAATCTAGTTAAGCTATACACAGCTAAGCTACGAGGTGTGTAAGTTAAGTAATGAGAGATTTTTTTATTCGAATAGAATTACAATTCAGTATTGTCTCCTTCAACATAACTTCCTTGGAAGCCACACAACGCTGGAGACCTTCCATTCCTCATAGCAGTGCTGTAACTCATATACTGGAATAGCCTTCAGCTGGTCGGTTACAGCCGTTTGAAAATATAACATTCAGTTGTTCTTGATGTTTGGTTTCAGACGCATGACCCTTTTTCGAAGTTAAGAACTTCTCTGTAAAAGTGTTGATTTACTGTTTGGTCTGGAGGCACAAACTGATTGTGAACAAACCATGCTTTGGCGCTTGGTTTCCCGGTCGTACCCAAAGACCCAAATCTCATCACCAGTAATATACACGTACTATAAAATGGGGATCATTTTCAATAGATTCCAAAAAGTCAAGACATCTTTGTCAAGACACCTTTTTTCTGATGTCCTTTTTTTCCTGCAAAAGGTTTTTTGGAACCATTTGTGAGCAGATTTTTCGCATCCCCAATTTGTTAGTCAAAATCTGATGAACAATGGTGTGATTCAGATTTAACTCTTCCCGATCATTCTTGTCGTCAACCGCTAATATAAACGCACAAGATCCCATATTCTATCGACATTTTCATCGGTTCTTGAAGATGAAGGCCTTCCGCTGTGTGGTTCACCTTCAATCGACTTTCTTCCTTCTGAGAATGCCTTAAACCACCGAAAAACCTGGGGTCTCGAAAAATACTGTTTCCTTAGGCGTGTTGAAATTTTACAAAAGTATCCGATGCGCTGTGTTTAAGTCTGAAGCAAAAGCTGATAGCACACCGTTGCTCAAAATTAATGTCACTCATTTTTAAAACGCACTAGAAAAAAAGTTTGACGAAAACAGTGATAAAGACAAACAAATGAGTGCAACTTGTACTGAAGGTGTCCCGTCTCCGCAGTGTGTCTAGATCGGGCGCTACGTTGCCAGTCTCATTATGTACTTAATTTATCGTATATACAGCTTTTATCCACAGCCCACTTGAGATCAAATTTATTTGAACCCTCAATACATCGCATCCGCAGTTTGAAGAAGTTTCTAACTTATCATTCAACTTCATCAATATTTTGCAAGGCCTCCCTCTCCCCTACGCATTGGAGCGTCTTGTTGGAGCGAACTAAGTCGCTAATTGTGAGGGATTCAATTTACAGCAGAACCCTTTTTGCTGTATCGATAATGAGTCCATTGTTTCGTTTTTCCGAATCGTCGAGCACTTCTCCATGGTTGTCGATTGCGCCTTTCAAAACGCAAAATCTAATTATTGCCTTAATTCCATGCGAAGTTAATTGCGGATTTTAAGCGGGACTTCGAAATGAGTTTGATGGATTCTCCAGACCAACAATAGGATTCATAATCTGATAACGTAGCCAGCAACCTTCCGTTTAACGCTTATTTCTTGTCTCTGTTAAGAATTTAACGCTTCCTGGGTCGGAAAATATTGGTTTTTAGAATTGCGATTTAAGATCTTGTAGGTCATTGCATTTATTTTGGGTCTAAAAAGTAAAAATGCATAACCATAAATGAAGAAAATGTATACAAATGGTTGCATAATTATCAGAAAGAAATAAACAAGAAATACAGGTAATGTAAATAAATATAGGGCTATGAAAAAATAAAATACGAGGTGTGTAAATTAAGTAATGAGACTGGCAACGTAGCGCCCAATCTAGCAACACTGCGGAGGCAGGACTTGGAAGGGCGGTAGGTTAACATGCAATGCACCTTCAGTAAAAGTTTGAAGTCATTTGTTTGTTCTTTGTGACTGTTTTCGTAAACCGTTTTTTTCTAGTGCGTTTTAAAAATGAGTGACATTAATTTTGAGCAACGGTGTGCTATCAGGTTTTGTTTCAGACCTGGATACAGCGCAAGGGATACTTTTGCAAAACTTCAACACGCCTACGGAGGCAGTGTTCTTTCAAGAGTCCAGGTTTTTCGGTGGTTTAAGGCGTTCTCAGAAGGAAGAGAGTCGACTGAAGTTGAACCACGCAGCGGAAGGCCTTCATCTTCACGAACCGGTGAAAATGTCGATAAAATACGGGATTTTGTGCATTCAGATCGTCGGGTGACGACAAGAATGATCGTGGAAGAGTTAAATTTGAATCCAAATATCAAGAACAATTGGATATTGCATTATAACAATGTCACTTGTCACACAGCCATTTCAGTAAACGAGTTTTTAGCCAGTAAAAACATTCCTGTTGCTACTCAACCTCCTTATTCGCCTGATTTGTGACTTTTTTCTCTTCCCGAGATTGAAAAATCCCCTCAAGGGACGTCATTTTGGGACCATGGAAAACATTCAAACGGCTGTAACCGACTAGTTGAAGGCTATTCCAGTGTATGAATTCCAGCACTGCTATGAGGAATGGAAAAACCGTTTCCAGAGCTGTGTGGCTTCCTAAGGAAGTTATTTTGAAGGAGACAATACTGAATTGTCTCCTTCATTGTCTCCTTCATTGAATTGTCTCCTTCATTGAAAAGCAGTCTCATTACTTAATTTACATACCTTGTATAGAAAATTGTTTACCCACTGTATATACATACTGATATGGAAGGTATCTTAGAACATAACTATTTGTTCTTGATAGGGACTATGGGTACTATATTTATAAAAGAACGTAAATCAAACCTGAATGAGACAGCAGTGAGTGGTTTTGCGATATAAAAACTCTCATTGAAAAGACTAAATATTTGGTAAAAATTCACATAATAACGTTAGAAAATCCACCGTTAGACGTGAAATAAAATAAACATTACTTGAAGGTCAGATCAAAGAAAAAATATTAATTACTAGCGACCCGCCCCGGCTTCGCACGGAAATATAAAAAATGGTTATTGTGGTTTATCCCTAAGAGATAGACATATACCATCGCGGACTTTTTTGTAGACCTTTTTAAGGTGTACAATATTGTAGTACATTATTTTGATCTATCTCGTAGGGTTCAGCCAGCGTTTGCAATGTAAGCGCAAAAAAATGTGTTTATTTACGACATCACATTAGAAACCTCTAAAATTATCAGTGTTTCTCTACTATATTATGCATGTATTATACACATAAACTTTCCTCTTGAATCACTCTATCTATTAAAAAAAACCGCATCAAAATCCGTTGCGTAGTTTTAAAGATCTAAGCATACATAGGTAGTAGATAGATAGGGACAGACAGCGGGAAACGACTTTGTTTTATACTGTTACATATGTAAAAATTATATTTTTACTATAAAAAACGGTAGTTATACAAATTTCTTAAATACACTATTTGAAAAAAAGTTTCAACGTCAAATATTTTATTAATTGACATCACAGTGAACATATTTTGCAAATGCCAGTATCAAATTGTCAGGTTTTGTTTAGGTAGTACCTTAAAAGAGGGTGGATTCGAGTAGTTCACCGGGTTCACCGACAAAACAACTAATAATAATAGCTAGACACCTCCTGACATGCGACACCTCTTCCTTTTTGCATTCAGTTAATCGTAGAACAATGAGTGAGCAGGTAGTCCCTTCTTCTGTTGCGCAACACATTATTATGTGTGACCTGAAGTTTTGACGCGTCTTCAGGTGACACAACCTTTCACTTTTTATGACGACGGAATCAAAAAAGTTGCCGATTCGGTGGGAAAAATGTGTTTCGGTTGAAGGAGACTATATAGAAAAATAAAATGTTAGTTTCTAAATTTTATCTCTCAATAAAAATTTTATTTTGGAAAATTCCGGTTTATATTTGACTTGCCCTCGTATAAATGGTTGAAGTTTGTAAGGTGTGTTTAACGATGTTAAAGACTGTGCAAAAGAATGTTCTTCCATAACAACTTCTCTACTAAAAATAAAAATGAAAAAGAGATAGAAATATTGGGGTATTCATTGGTATAAATTATTATATCAGTTAAGATTTCATTAAGTATACATAACGCTAGTTAAAAATCGCAGAAATTTTTTAATCGTGGCCCATTCGTTGATTGCACTTTGCACTTTCCATTTCACCATCAGCTCACGACAGCTAGGAACTGTCCTATCCAAAACGAACATATTATTACAGCTATTCCGAAACGTGTTACGCAATAGTGCGTGTGTAAAGGAAGTATGTCAATCCGTATGGATTTCAATCAACGGGTTGTCTCGCGAGCGAGCTAATTTCGAAGAATCATTAACTTTTATGGGGGCACTAATCAAATATTATGAGAAACTCGTGTTGTGCCAAATCGCCCGCGAAAATAATCGGATTGTCGTCTAAATTTACTCTGGAAGCGCAAATATGACGCTCCGAACATATGAGAGGCATCTGACGAGGCATCAAATTTTTGCGTTAATTTCACCGGCAAAAAAAATACAGTAGACTATATCATCATATCCATACGATGTGCGGCTATTAAATAACCGAATTGATGCTGCTACCAGTGCGCTGAGAGCGTGTCGCGACAAGTTTGAACAGAACTGTGTCTGGTGATACTTTCCCCACCCTGAGCTCGCTGGACAAGCCAGTGGGTCACTCAGTTTGACTGTAGCAGTCGTTTTAATTTGAAATTTCTTGTTAAACTGGGGAAAACTTTTACAGATGCTTATGCAATGTTAAAAGAAGTGTACGGGGAATGAATGTTTATCCCGCACACAAATATTTGAATGATTTAAACGGTTTAAAAAGGGACGTGAAACGACCGAAGACGATCCACGACCCGGACGGCCCTCAACGTCAAAAACGGACGAAAATATTGAAAACATTGGCAAATTAATCCCCGAAGATCATTGTCTAAGCATCCGAGGGCTTGCTGAAATAACAGGAATCGACAAAGAATGTGTTCGCCAGATTTTATACGAATCGTTCAACATGCGCAAAGTTTGCGCAAAAATGGTGCCAAAACTCCTCTCTGACATTCTAAACAATATTGACACTGATCCAGGCTTGTTAGAGACGGTGATTACTTGTGATGAATCGTGGTTGCGCTGAAGGGGACAAGATTCGAAAGTGTCGAAGCGATTAAAGCAAAAGCGACGGAGGTTCGGAACCGGCTGACAGAAGCGGACTTCCAGCACTGCTTTTAACAATGGAAAAGCCGTATGGAGCGGTGTAGATATCGCCAAGGGGAGTACATTGAAGGCGAAAAAGTTGCTACTGTAATTGGTAACGAATAAAAAGTGTTATGACAGCAGTTCGGTTATTTAATAACGTCATCGTATGTTTTTTCGATCGCTGACTCCAAATCAAGGGCATAGCCGGGGGGGCGATGGGGGCGATAGCGTTTAATCTGAATTGGGCGCCCCCCCCCCCCCCAAAGATAAATACTGGCTATGCCCTTGCTCCAAATAATCCAGCCGCTGAATCCAAATATACTGAAGCGTCATACCTTAAATCCAATAATCCAATATCCAAGGAATCTGCATACACGAGATTATTGGATAAATATCGAATATTGGATATTGAATGTGAATCTTGCAGATCTTCAGGCTACGGGACTCTAGTGCATAGTCAATTTACCTGTGGAGTGATCTATACTGGGGAAATTCTTCCATTGTTTGTAGAGTTTTTGGTTTACAGAAAATGGCTATACGTATTAGCCATAGAGAAAGTCCATCAAGGAAGCATTGCAATCATTTTTTTTTTAAATCTAAAGCTACTACCGATGCTTTGTATATATGTATTGTATAATGTATATATATTAGAAACGTTAGTCGAAATTCACAATAAATTAAGCATGCTTAAAACGCATAGTGATATACTATGTGTTTTATAGCAATAAAAGCTATGACACACGTGATTCAAATGACCTTGTTATTGCACAACACTGGATATAACTTACCAAAAATAATAAATTAGACTTAAGTATAGTCCTTCTATTTTTAATTGAAAATGATAAATACGCCTGGGGAACAAAAAAAGCGGTGCAACTTTATGATTTCATGGGCGTGCATATATCTTTTATAAATTCGAAAATTGTGAAATAATGTTTTTCATTCAAATCAATATAGGATATTAAAATTAGCCTGCATACTCTCTTAATATTTGTAATATAATTTGCCGTAAATTATGCTCATTTAGCCAGACAATCTCAAAAAATTGTCTGTGTTAATAAACCTAGCTGAAATACACGTCACTGGCGCCTTAAACACGTAGAATTTCTAAAGTCGTAAATCATTTTAACGACGTCGTAAACATTTCATGGCACAGTGGACCGAATAAATAATTGGCATATATTACATATAAAGCAATCCAATAGTATAATGGTCAGCATTCGCTGGTGCATTCGCGGCATCGCGTTGCCGGCTCTTCAAAATTTTCTTAAGTATAGTAACATACATAAAGTTGTTTTGATTTATAATTATTTTTTCCAGCAATTTTAAACGCTTTATTTTAAGGCTAACTAATAAATAATCTAAAAATATCTATGTATTTTTTTTTAAATATTTCCAAACTAGCTTTCTAAGAACGTCACGAACTAACAGTTTACTGAAGTATGAAGTATACTTGTATGAGTTTAGCAATTTTAGAAAATATATCTGACAACCTTGCTTTGTTCTACCTATTTTCAATTTAGAATGGAAATACAGTATGTATAATCTCGGCCATCGCTTTAGATGTGCCAAAATTAGTACAATGAATACAAATCACTTTAAAAAATGTGTAAAGGACAATTTAATTTCTTGTTTCTTTAGTGTCGAAGAATAAATAAAATCCGATAAGCTATATGTTGTGTGTATGCATGTATAATTATTATAGTGTATATGTATTCATATACACTATCATATTACCGTATATATCATAATACTATCATATTATCGTATTCATATATACATCTATAAGTTCATTGAACTTCTAATTCTTACAAAAGTTTTGACCTGCATCCATTTAATTATGTTGACTATGAACGTTTAATATTTTGTTGACCTCACTGTGCGTTAAATGCTGTTGATATTACTCATACTTATCTATATATCAACGCTTAAGAAACAATACCCCTTATATCCAAAATGACAATTTTACAGGAGACACAAAAAACATATTAACTTACACAAATGTTTAAATTGCAATGACTGATCTTTTGATTTTATAAAATTTGAATTAATAGTCTTGGACATGCCAGCTATTGGTAACAGTTGAATATTAGTCTGTATATCGATTTAATTTAATAAATTCAAATTCAGTAAAAATGGAGACACGAGGTATTGTTTCTTAAGCATCGATATGTTTTGTAAAAATTAAAGAAGAATTACACGAACTACCCCTTCTAAACCTATCTATAAGTGCATTGAACTTCTAATCTGTTTACAAAAGTTCTTGACCTGCATCTATTTAATTCTGTTAGCTATGAAGGTTTAATATTTTATTGACCTAACTGTGCGTTAAATTCTATTGATATTACAAACCGTATAGGGGCCAAAAAGGCTAGATCAAATCTCCCTATACTAAAAGGACAACCACTAATGAATATGAATGGCAGGTAACACATGTTTGAAATGGTTGGCTTCGGTGCGAATTTGCCTCAAATAAGCAACAAATGATGCCCTGAATTACAGGAAGCAAATATAACGGCGGTTAATAGTTAGGATTTTGTTAATACTGGAGGAAAACATTGAGAGCTCTTTGGTATAATTAGTCTTGATATAAAAAGAATGGAATATACATTGAAAAGTTATAATAATATAAATTACTTGTTTTGTGTTGTACAAAAACAAAATATACAAATAATTAAGGAATAACTTGTCTTTACACTTTTTTCCAGAAGCTGTTCTTGATGCAGAGAAAACATTAAATGCAATGGAAAAGTAAGAATATGAATAAATGTTGGTTGTTTTTGTATTTTATTATGTGAAGCAAAAGAAAGATCTACCATTTACAAGTCCAACTTGTCAAATCGTTGTCACATAAACCATTTTTCTCAATAGACTGTTTGAAGCTAAATACTGTTTGAACCTTCTTATTATTCTAATTCGTTGACAGTGTATAATACTTTTCTTCGAAATTATGCTACATTTTAATGAATTTCACTTTATCATTTTTATTATTTATTGTACAGTTGCCAAGCATTATGAGCACAATATGTAAGAGATAACATTATTATTTAGCAAGTTTAATATAAACTAGGTAGAAGTAGCCTTGAAAAGTGTAAATCGAAAACGCAATGTTTACTAAAAAAAATGAGCTATATAGAGGACACAAAAAATTACTTTTAGGATGACATAGTTTTTAACCGTCAAATCAAAACTGTAGAATTTCATTTGGTGTAAAATAGGAATACACGATCAGTGTCAAATTTACATGACCAACTGTGTTTGGTCTAATACATCGATGACAGACGTGCTTTCAAATAATGCCAGTTAGTGAACTCATTTTGGACGATCAATGATAAATGTTAGCAAACATCACTTCCCTAATTAATTCAGATATACCGATTTTTTCACTTTCAGCTAACGTACTTACGAAAATTGACAGATATAGGTCGAACTATTTCGGTCAAATGCGACGACCACTCCATATTTTCCGTTCTCTCTTTATGTACATGTATCTTATCAATTTATATACATATGTATAAATAAACACTATACAAATTTATTACTTATAATTACATTTATCAGCAGGTAATGAATTAGCTTTTGTGTTGAGGTCAAGAACTGACGTCATCTTCTATGGGGGACCTAATTAATCGTAAAATTGGCCAACAGATAATAAATCACGGATTTAGCCGAACAGTTTACGTCGAAATCACATAAACTGTGTACATGCGGTGGCTAGACTGGCATAAATTTTACGAGGGATTACCGCATCTTGGTTTGTCACTGACTGAAGACTAACTCGTCGGTACGAAATAAAGTCCATCTTATATGTGAATGGTTCCAGTCTCTCTATATCAGGTGCCACGGAAATAGTTAAGGTAAGTACAGACCGGCCAACAAAATGTTGGCAACTTGTTGACGGAGTTGGCAACAAATTTATTGGATACATCAACTTGTGTCTAGATACATGTTGTCAACAGTGTTGCGCGTCTAAACAAAACTCAGTTTACAAAAATGGATGAGACTGTTGCTATTGGTGCGAGTGCTGCTTTCATCATAATAACTGCTCATGCCCAAAAACGAAAGAGAAGGTGATGGCAGAGGGACTTTTAAAAAATGGAAGAAGCCATGGTGAAAACTTAATGTCTGATTTACTACTGAATGATGGTAGCTCGTTTCTCAATTTCGTCAAAGTAACATAATCTGATTTCAAAGAAACTATTTGTTTAGTAACCCCTACAGTCTCCAAAAGGAATATAAACTACCATGCTGCTATCCCACCATCAATAAAATTAGCGGTTACTTATTACGATTACGATATTTAATTAGAATGGAAGCAATCAATTTCCCCAATTGTACCCGAAGTATGCAAAGCCATCATTCATCATTGAAGTTCAGGATACACTCAAGTAAGTAAATAATCAACATTGTAACTATTTGTTCTTAATTTATTCTCAGTATAACTAGTATATATTATACAAATAAGGTTTATTGAGAATTCTTCTTGAGAATTCTTATTAACGCACATACTAAATTTCACTACTAGGTTCTGTGCCACTTGTTGACAACACCATTCGCCGTACATACTGGGTTT
Organism: Aromia moschata; assembly: GCA_029963805.1. Classification (NCBI taxonomy): domain Eukaryota; kingdom Metazoa; phylum Arthropoda; class Insecta; order Coleoptera; family Cerambycidae; genus Aromia; species Aromia moschata. Next base: position 2,541,410 of record JAPWTK010000022.1, on the reverse strand, counting down.
TGTTTTCCATTTGAAGTGCAGAACACGGATGCAAGCAACAGTCAACATAGATACATGTTGTCAACACCAAGTTGCCAACGTTCTGTAGGCCGGTCTGTACATACCTTTAGACAAACTGGAACTACCACAATTTTTGGGATACAGAACTGAAATCTGGGGAGGACAGTAGAATATGGGAATGCTAATTTTCACCAAAGTATCTCTACTTTTTAAATTTTAAATGAAACATATATTATTTTTAACTGTTTTGGTTCAAGAGACAATTTTTGGTGAGACCGTGCTGGATTTTTCTAATAAAGCCTACTTGAATTTTTAGAGGCATTTTAAGGATCATCCAGAATCACATCAATATGGTTAACACCTTTATTTGTCAATTTCCCTAATAGGGTGGTCATAGTTTAAGAAATTCTTAATTTATGAAAAAAAAACGAACTACTACACTTTCTCGACGCGCGTTTCGCCAACCAAGTTGGCATCTTCAGGAAAAGATTAAAACTGGTTTATTATATTAATTATATATGTGGTTTCTTAAATTATTATATTAATTTATTGTTTAGAACATTTTTTTGTGGTTTTAATAGGTCTTTATACCATAAAATACAAAATCGACTTAAACGAAATACGTCGAGTTTTAAAAGATAAATACATAAGAAGATTTTTTTATATGAAATTGTTTTGATCAGAAATACAATTAACAAGGAATAAAATATGTTTTCATTAAATGTGACGATGTTCCTCATAGGCCTTTAACTTATAGTACGGAATCGTTCGATCTCCTTTTGTGATGTAGGTCAAGTTATATTTTTATTTTCTCGTAGTGCTACGTTGAAGATTTAAGCGCGTCAGAAAAACATCAGAGACATGAAATTTTAAGTCTCAATAAAATTTTAGCTTTTGTTGTACTCAATAAAAGTTTTAAGAGGTTTCGTTTTTTTTTTAGAAACGGTTAAGAGTTATCGTCATATTTTATAACAAAGGAAGCGATAAAAAATTATAGTGTTTTTAGGGCGTACACGCTAAAAATAGGTTTCCTTAGATATTTGTGCTAAACTACACAAATTGCGTATATAAGCAATCTGCAGAATACCATGATGATTTTTAATTAACTTGCATGCGCTTTTTGCCCTTATTTACGTTGCTTAGAAGTTGATTATTTTTGTTATACTTGTTTTTTTCAATTACTTTGCAACTGTTGAGATTTATTTCTTTTCCTATCTGGGATTTCGTTGGTGTTTCTTAACTCTTAATTCACATTATGATAAATTTGCCTTATGTAACACTCGTATATAAATACAGTTACTTGCAAAAATATTCGTAGCCTGAATTGATGGGTAAAGAAATTAACAGCATTTTTATAGCTGTAAGGAAAATTTCATGTAATAAATATATTTACAAACACACTATATCAGCAATGCATAAATCAAGTTTTAGCTTCATATTGCATAAAATACCTACATAAAAAAATATTTAATTTTAAGAATGGCAATATCTACGCAGCAAAAGTATTCGTCCTGCGCATAACCTCAGTGTCCCAGGTGTAACGGTGAGACCCCAGTTGTTAAGACTTCAGTCACAGTTTTCAGTTATACATTCAGACGAGTATAAACAACTGTATGTTGTGTGAATCTGTTAAAATATTTCTAATTATAATGGGACGTAAATCAGAAACAACAGCACAGGAGAGACAAATGGCAGTACAGTGGCTTTAGGAAGGAAAATCATATAAATAAATACGTGATTTGTTAAAAAGAAGCAAAAGTACTATACAATATATTATAAAAAGATATAACGAAAATCAAATAGTTTCCAATATGCCTTGAAAGGGCCGTCCAAGATTATTAACTTCTCGAGAAGAGAACGCAATAGTGCGTGAAATAAAAAATGCCCTTTTTACAAGTGCCCCAAAATTGGCGGCATTAGTAAATAATCGTTTTAAAAGCAAGTAAGTGCAGATACCTGTCGCCGGGTTTTAAAAAGGCACGATATGCATGGTAGAGTATCTAGGAAAAAGCCCTTTATTAGTAAAGTAAATCGTCTAAAACGATTAAAATTTGCCAAAAAGTATTTTTGCAATTATCACACCTTTTGGGAACGAGTTTTATTTACTGATGAGAGTAAGTTCAACATTTTTCAGTCGGACGGCAGACGTTTAGTGTGGCGTAAGGTAAATGCTGAGTTTGAACCGAAAAATTTGTGTCCAACTTTAAGCATGAATTCAATGATGGTGTGGGGAAGTATGAGTGCGAGTGGCACGGGGGAATTTAGTCTTTATTGATGGCATTATGACTAAATTTACGTACTTACACCTATTAAAAACAAAGTTGCCATTAAGTGTCGCAAAATTGAATCTAGGAAAGAATTATTGGTTCCAACAAGACAACGATCCAAAACACACTGCTTACATAGCGAGGCAATGAATTGTATACAATACTCCCCATCAGTTAATTACACCCCCTGAAAGCCTTAATTTAAATGCAATTGAGCAATTATGGTCGGAAATGAAATGACAGTTACGAAATTATTAAAGATAAAAACACTATTAAACAGGCAATTACAAATGTATGGCAAAATATGGACCCTGATATCACACAAAAATTAGTAGCAAGCATGCCGAAAAGTTTGGAGGCTGTGATCGCAGCTAAAGGCGGACCAACCAAATACTAACTTGGCCAATTTCACCAAAAAATCCTGAAGTACGAATACTTTTGCGACCCGTGATTTTGCAATAGAGAATAATTTAGTTTTTATTTTCTAGACAGTAAACGATATGAAGTTCAAGTTTAATTTATGTAATACTTACGCATGTATGTTTATAATAAAAATATTATGATTAATTATACTCACACCCATTAAAAGAAAAATTGTGGTTATTTACAATTCCCTGTAAAGTACGAATACTTTTGCGAGTGTATTAGTTTTACGTAGTCGAAGTTCTAACCAAATACACTACTAATAGCTTCCATAAATTTTTATTTATCTTCATTTATTTTGTCTTCTATTTCACTATAATCCAGACAATTTTCTCTTAAGGCTCAGTGTATAAAAGCGGACGGTGTGGATGCAAATAATCACCACGCAGCACTCCAGATGGAAACCAATAATAATTAAGCTCACCGGTGCCACTAAAAGCAATTAAAATGTGCGGGGACACTGCTCGTTCACTCTCAATTAACGGCAACCCTAATCGTGATTGAATATCGACCATTTTTCAGCGATTCGCTGACAACGTACAAAATTTCGCTACACTTTTTTTTCTGGAATGTCGAAAACAATGATTCATTAATTAGCATCGCTGTCGATAACAACACAGACCGTTGGCAGAGAATTGTGAAATATTGTAACAGAAATTACGAACATAAAAGGTGTGCAGTTTTATCAAACTGGAGTAGTTTGAATGGGTGTTTTCGTATATGTGATGTTTTGGTGTGTAATTAATAACAAACGTTTAACGCAAAAAGTGTATGCGGTTGGTAATTTTGTATGACGGTCAATATTATGGATGAATGTACAGGGCGATTCACAATAAATGTATCCCCCTGTAAAATTGAAAAAAAAAAAAAAAAAAAAAAAAAAAAAAAAAAAAAAAAAAAAAAAAAAAAAAAAAAAAAAAAAAAAAAAAAAAAAAAAAACACCCCCAAAAAAAAAAAAAAAAAAAAAATTATTTTTTTAAAAAAAAAAAACCCCACACAAAAAAAAAAAAAAGAAAAAAAAAAAATTTTTTTTTTTAAAAAAAAAAAAAATTTTAAAAAAAAGGGAAAAAAAAAAAAAAAACAAAAAATATCGCAAAAATCCCCCTTATGGGGCCCCCTAAAAACATTTTGACTTTGATTCAAACATTTATTAATAGTAATCTATTTTAGTTTTGTTAATATATTTTCTTTGTATGCACAGTGTACGTTATCATAGTACAAGTATTTTGATTATGTATGTAGTAGGTATTTAACTGTTTATTATTTATAATTGGTCATAAAATATAATTTTTGTAAGGTTTTTAATATAGCTTCTTCTGTGTTATTTAATTCTCTTTTCGTAATTTGTTCTGGTTTGTCCAATGTACGCCTTAGGGCAATTGCCGTATGTTAGCTTACACAGTAAAGGCCGAATTCATTCGGCATTAAATAACCATTTACATATTTTCATTATTCATAAAATGAATTAACATTCGTTCAACAGTCCAGGGAGAATAATAGTGCAAATGTTATTTCAAATTTCAGTTATATAATAATAATTATTCCGAACGTTTAACGATTTCGCATAAATTTCGATAAAAACAAAATTTGTGGATAATATGGAAAACGAATATATTAACGGGATCATTTTGATGATGGCTGTGCATTAAGTACAATAAAATCGATTACATCCCATAAAACAAGGAAAACAGTATATAACTAGGTATAAAAGAAATTTTATAGATACCTAGGTATCTGTAAAATAGATATAGATAGTTATATAGCAAATTACTTCAAATAAAAATGGTTTAATCATTTTTTTTGCATTACCTATAGACCTTGAATGTTTTCCAGCCTTTATTTGGAGGCAGTCCTTCATTCTGCATAAACCTGTATTCAATTTTTAGAGAATTTCGAGAAACTAGTTAAACAATTTTTATTTGAAACAATTTTCAAGCGATTAAAAACGTCACTTTTTTAACCCTCCTTTACTCATCAGCAGGATATTAAACAAATCTTAAATCTGGAATTGTTTAGTTAAAGACGATAAAAATCGCAATGAGTTACAATAAGGGAGGGAAGAATAATGCTGATTTATTCAGTTCCAAAGGGAACGATAAATAAAACAACGAACCCTTAAAGAACCCTCAGAGTTTTACCGAGTTTTTTAAAGTGGTGCAAAGAACTCAATATACCCAGAATATACTTGAACTTGGTAGTTGAAAACGACTTACGGAAGAATTGATAGATGGTTTCACTGTTAATAGAATAAACGTTTGAAAGCGTATTGAAAAAAACTGTTCAGCGTAGCTGCAAGTTAATAGAGTAAAGAAGGAATTTCTTGCATCTTCCTGCATTTTCTTTTAACGGCAGCATTGCAGCAAATGCCGACAAAAAACGAAGAAAACTTAAAACACAGTTAAGTAGTTTGGATTTTGATATTACGTCAGTAACATTATGAGCACAACCAACGCTACATCAAAGAAGAAGACTTAATTATTTACTAGCAAAAGGTTTGAAACATCATTTACGCTTTTTAGAAATATTTCGTCTACTTCAAAGGAACTAAGTTCCAAGACATCGGTACTGTTCATATTTGAACTAATTATAAAGGTTAATATTTAGTCGTAGTTTACACAGGAAAAGCTACCCTGAGGAAGTAACATACAATAATTGGCGAAACTTTAATTGATGCTAATTGATTTTAATTAGATATAAATTTTAAGGCCAAGATTATAACAGTCACGGAAAACTCTACAGGGTTGTTCTCTCATATTGACTGTTTTTAAATATAAGAAAATATAAAAATAAACAATAAATAATATATGACAAGATATAACGAAAACAAAAGAAGTAATTCTTTCAGTAATTCTTCATTTGTTAACATATCCAGATAATGCAAATATCCTATAATATAGTATTTCATGTTAAGGGTTTTTCACCAAAAATGATTTAAATAGCGACAATTTTCCACAACTAGCGACATGTTGTATTCAAATTCAATGTCCCAATAACTTTTTTTGCATTTAATGCAAACGTTTGACCATGTACTGTATTCGTATTAGAGATAACACTAAAATATTAAAGAAGAGCCAGAGCGTGAACACATATTGTTTATATAAGGAATAATTCATGAAAAAGTACATACTTTCAATTGAAACTAGTAAAACATAAGAACATAAGTCTATTTGAAGAGTATGCAACACGGGTAACGTTAGGATCCTCAAAACTTTCTACTTTTACCGAGATAATATTCGGGCTTATAGGGACAATATAATGAATTGTTCTATTCTATGTAACTCAGTCGCTATTTGACCGGTCGCGGAGCGCGCTAAGGTGTGACGTTTTTTACAAAACAGGTGCTTTCATCGGTGAGGTGATGTACTTACTTGTAGTTTTTTATGCTGATTAATAAAATGCAGCGATTCGTACATGGATCGCCGGAAGGATGGACTCATAGAGCATAATATATTTTATAGCGTACGAAAAACATTTAGAGGTTACGTCTATGACACGTATATGTTTTTAATGATGCTAGGTAGTATTTATAAATATATATTTTTGTATTTCTCACAGCTATGTATTATGTACTATGTACACATGTTTAGTGTTATCTAATACAATAATTCGTATATCATTAAAATATAAATATTATTTCTGATTAAAAAAATTGGAATTTATTCTATTTCTTAAAAAAAAGCCTCCCCAATTTTTTTATAGTGACTCTAATCAACATCTTCACAGGTCCATCAACAATAAAATTGGTATTCCTAAGTACCTAAGAGATTGAAGAGTACTTGACCCCTCTTAAATACGCTACTGTATACCAGAATTAAATTTACGATTTTTATTGCTTGCACCAACACACAAAAAAACTAATTCACTCACCTTTTTGCCTATCATAGGCGTTAATACATTCCGAGGTCATGAATTGGCTTATGAGGGCGGTTTTTCCGACCCCCTGCGCACCCAGGAGCGCCACCGTGTAGCAGGACACCTCGGAGACGTGCTGCTGGGGTTCATCCATCACAGGCGAAGGAGTCCCCGCCGCCATAGGCGGGGGGACACAGGCTGTTACTCCTCGAGCGTCGCCTTCTGAACGAGTCGCCCCTGTTTACTATTCCTGTAACAAAAGAGATGAGTGTTGAGTAGTTAGGTAAAAGAAATAACTAGATGCTGATAAAGGGTGGGCCATCTATTGGTTTCTTTTTAAACTGAGTGTTATTTCTACATTGCCGACACTGACGCGCTTGACATTTGACATATATGTGGTCACCTCCGCTGTAAGAAATGGATCTTTTTACGCTTGAACAGCGTTGGGAAATATTGAAAAAATTGAATGCTGTGTTGCAGAAACAGTGAGAAAATTGAGGACAAATTCTGGTCGAAATGAAGCTCCGTCAGCGCCTGGTGTAAGAAATTTCTTGGAAAGTTTATAAAACTGGCATGCTTATCGATAACAGAAGTCATCCACGTGCTTGTCCGGTGCGCACAGCTGTAAGAATTGCTGCTGTTGCCCAAAGTGTGAGTGAAAACCCAAGAACCTCAACTCGTCACAGAGCACAACTTAATGTCAGTCGCACTTCTCTGAGGAGAATATTGCATAAAGACCTCGGATTATTTGCTTACAAGTTGCAACTTACTCAAGAGGTAAAGGAAAATGACCATCCACTTCGTTATCGCTTCTCCGTGTGGTCTTTAAATGAGTTTGAAAGTGACGCCGATTTCAATCGAAAAATCATTTTTTTCGGACGAGGCACATTTTCATCTTGGAAATGTTAATTTCATGTTGATAAACAGAACTGTAGGATTTGGGGTTCCGAAAATCCACACGTAATCATAGAGAAGCTAATGCCTAATGCATCCTGCAAGAATGACTGTTTGGTGTGGGTTTTGGAGTGGTGGCATCATTGGTCCGTACTTCTTTCAAAATGAAGATGGTAACAGCGTTACAGTAAATGGAATGCTTTACAAAGACATGATAACTGATTTTTTGTGGCAGCTATTGGACGATTTGGACTTGGACAAGCTTTGGTTCCAGCAGGATGGAGCAACGAGTCACACAAGCCGTGAAACAATCGATCTTTTGCACACTAAATTCGGTAACCGTGTTATCAGCCATTTTGGAGACATTAATTGGCCATCGCGCAGCTGCGATTTAACACCGTTGGGACTATTTTTTATGGGGGCATGTTAAATACCGTTGTTACTCCAACGATCCACAAACAATCGACGCACTGAAGGAAAACATAAATCGAGTTATTCGTGCAATAGAGTCACAAATAATCGAAAATGTATTGCAGAATAGGGTGAAAAGAATGAACTACTGCCAAGCCAGTCGCGGCGGCCATTTAACTGAAATTGTTTTTCATAAATAATGGGAAGGCATACTTTCTTGAATAAAGCAACATCTTTTAAAAAATATTCAACGACGTAGTTTTAATAGCAATTTTAAAAAGAAACTATCTGATGGCCCACCCTATGGTACATATACATAATAGTAATTCCACTATAGTGAAAGTGTACAGATGAGCAAAAAACCTTGTTACAGTATACCGGCCTCGAACGAGTGCCATCCATAGCCGTGCGTAACTAAGGCAATACATGCCTAAACAATATTTTAAAAATCATTTATGTACTAGCAATTAACGTAACATGTAACACTATTTTATAAGATTTATCAACTAATAAAATATGACTGAAAGTGCCTGCAGTAAAAATTACTTTAGGAAAAAATGTTTTTCATAATTCGTGTGTCTTCTCTTACAAGTGTCATCGAATAAATTGATTGTATAAATTGGAGTTACTCGTACAAGACTATCTAACTGATTAAGTATTTCAATTAATGCTACTTTTTCCACTCTCCAAATAATTTGCAGAGCGATCCTTTAATTTCCGGAGAATATCGTGACATTGTAAGTGGGAGTAAGGACGTTGTAAGTTTTTTTTTCTCATCAGAAGGTCGTGAGTAAGCAATTTTGGAAGGCATTACGCATTCAGAAGTAGTTTCATTTGCAGCAGTGGGAATGTACTCAAGGGCGTAGCCAGATGGGGGCGATGGGCGCGATCGCCCCCCCCCCAAAGGGTCAAATAAAAACCAAAATACTCGGGGGCTTTCGGTTGCCGTTGCCTCTACTGACCCTTTTTTTGCCTTTTTTGTTTAATCTGCATTGGGCGCCCCGTCCCCAAAGATAAATACTGGCTACGCCCTTGAATGTACTCCACATTTTTATCGAGCAAACACAGCGAGAAGGTGTTTATACATACTGTGTAAAGTAACGACGTGGCAGTAAGCATCTACATTATGCAAATACATGTTACAGATTCATGCGACTGGAATGATAAATGGAGATGTTTATTTAGGGGGTGAAAAAGTGCAACGTTAAACAGAGTTCTATGTTCTTAAGAAATGTTCTTAAAAGTAACGTGTTGTATTGTAACACACGTGGGTGTATCATATCGATTCAGTCCAGCCAAAACTGCAATTTGTGAAAGTTAAAACATCTATAAACAACAAATTGCACATCATTGTGCGTTCAGATCGTCGGTTGACGACAAGAATGATCGGGGAAGAGTTAAATTTGAATCACACCACTTTTCATCAGATTTTGACTAACGATGGGGATGAGAAAAAGCTGCGCAAAAATGGTTCCAAAAAAACTTTCGCAGAAATAAAAGGAGGAATTAGGAGATAAAGGTGTCTTGACTTTTTGGAATCGATTGAAAATAATCCCCATTTTATGGAAAGTGTCATTACTGGTGATGAGACTTGAGTGTTTGAGTATATACGACCCGGAAACCAAGCGCCAAAGCATGGAATGGCACACTTTAAATGTGCCAGGGACTTCTCCACAAAGAGTTTGTGCCTCCAGGCCAAACAGTAAATCAACATTTTTACAGAGAGGTTCTTGAACAACTTCGAAAAAATGTCATGCGTGTGAGAAACATCAAGAACAACTAGATGTTGCATCACGACAATGTGCCTTGTCACACAGCCATTTCAGTAAACGAGTTTTTAGCCAGTAAAAACATTCCTGTGGCTCCTCAACCTCCTTATTCGTCTGACTTACGTCCTTGTGACTTTTTTCTCTTCCCGAGATTGAAAAATCATCTCAATTAACGTCATTTTGGGACCATAGAAAACATTCAAACAGCTGTAACCGACCAGCTGAAGGCTATTCCAGTATATTCCAGTATTCCAGTATATGAGTTCTATTCGAATAAAAGTTTAAATGTACCACAAAATCGAACACAATCAATTATAATATGTAAAATGTAGCGATTATGAGTCACTTTTTCATTGTGCAGTCCAATGTTTCTTCCATACCCAGTGCCTAGTGAAACCACAATAAAAAGCACAAATTGCATAATATAGAGACATCCAAAAAAAAAAACGTCGTCAAAATTGGCCGAGAAAAAAAAGCCGTATTTCAATTCTTAATCGAATTTATAACCTTATTTACTTGCCAAGACTGTTACATTATATGACAGCCATTGTTTATTTTACAAATTGTGACAGTCACTTGTCAAAAGTTTGACATAACCGAAAAGCTTAGACATGACCGTTATTTCCATCTCTCTCGTTCATAGCCAGAGTTGATGACGTTTTTTTTTTGGATGTCTGTATTTTTCATTTGTTCTTCCGACACTAGATGCTTTTCAATTATCTCGCTTAAATGATTTAAATCCGCCAATCCCATTTTTGTCCAGGATTGTTCGCCACCAAATAATAAGAAGGAGGAACAAAAAAAAACACATTTTTTTAAATTACAACCGCAATTCCATGGATTTTTTAGACACCGTCTAAACACCAGAGCCTCTTCGTCTCAGCTTTGCCTGTCGTAGATCGGTTACAGAATGGATCTGCTATTAAACCTTTTACCGAATGCATTCTTATTTACGATGAAAATACACTCACACTGTCTACGCCGCGGCGGAACGACAACTGGCTGAAATATCTGGAAATATGTATATAACGCGAACAGCGCCAGCGTAGCCGTTCGAGCTGTAAACATAATACATATAAATATGTAGGTATGTTTTTTGTCAAAAATATACTATGTATTGTATTACAATTGAAAATTGAGATTTTTCAGAGGTGAGCAATCTGCAAACCTTGGCACCAGCCGCTACTGGTATTTGGTCTACTATAAATAAATATGTGTTCTCAGCTACAGTTCGGTGTCAAGTTACAGGTCTAACCTTTTGGCCTTTCGGATGCCCTTACGACCGCAACGGGACCGAACGATTAATTGATAATAATTTTGCTGCGAGGCCGTCAGAGCCCATCTCCGAAAAAATTCGTCGGGGCGGCAGAAATACGCGCAAAGGTCACTAAATAATTTAGCCGTTGCGGTTAGGGGTGAATTATTTTATTCTCCCTCACCTTGCGTTCGTGCTACCTTTGACCTTCAGCTAGCAGCGTTCTGGGTAAAATTTGTGAGCAGCCGGTAACGAGGTCGAAATCCGGATCTGCGGTTTCTGGCGATGAATGACGGTGAACGCAAATTATTCTCATTGTACTAGTTATAGTTTAGCGGATTTACTGTTAAGCGCACAATCACAAAAATATTTAATTTTAAATAACACTGATAAATGATTTTATAGAAAAAAATGTAGTGAACATTTGGATATATGTATATATATGATATAACATCGATATGACATAAAATCCATGCAGTAAAGCGAATCCTATAAAAGTTATTTGACTGCATTATATTTTAGTTTTTAACAATGCGTCGATTGAGTCATAAAATATAGAACGTATTTTATATTACTGCCAGCAATACGAGGTGTGTAAATTAAGTAAGGAGACTGGCAAGGTAGCGCCAGATCTAGCAACACCGCGGAGAAGGGACTTGAAAAGGCGGTAGGTTAACATGTAATGCACCTTCTGTACAAGTTTGAACTTGTTAGTAATTTGTTTGTTCTTTGTGACTGTTTTCGTGAACCGGTTTTTTCTTGTACGTTTTAAAAATGAGTGACATTAATTTTGGGCAACGGTGTGCTTTCAGGTTTTGTTCAGACTTGGACACAGCGCAACGGATACTTTTGCAAAATTTCAACACGCCCACGGAGACAGTGCTTTTTGAAGAGCCCAGTTTTTTCGGTGGTTTAAGACGTTCTCTGAAGGAAGAGAGTCGGCTGAAGATGAACCACGCAGCGGAAGGCCTTCATCTTCAAGAACCAATGAAAATATAGATTGAATACGGGATCTTCGGGAACGTTCAGATCATCGGTTGACAAGAATGATCAGGGAAGAGTTAAATTTAATTTACAAGTAAATTGGGGATGAGAAAAATCTGCACTATTTCAGTAAACGAGTTTTTAGCTAGTAAAAACATTTACACTCGTTTTTAATAATTTACACACCTCGTATAGTATGCATGAGGCTACCTAAACTTTACAGAATAGCGTTCATGACACTCTAGTTACATATACAGGGTCTACTAACAACTAAAAATACCTAAGAGTAACTGTATTAGATATACAGGGTGTTTCCGAATGAAGTAGCATAAATGATACCATTAAATAACTGAACTAAATATACCTTAATCCAACGTTGCACCACTCTTTATATACAGAGTCATAAATATTTTTAGGTCAATATAAATTTCCATTAATGAATAAACAATGTAAAATCGTATTAACGATTATTTTATTTGTAGATGAAAACAAGTAAACACTAACTGCTATAACGAAAATATCCATAGTACATATAAACATAATTTTATGTCCTTGATTTATTAATAAAAATGTATGTTGCTTTGGAAATTTCTAGAACACGAGTAATGCTTTTGTTCTTTATCCAAACGATCGAAAAATTATGTACAGCATTTATGCTAACCTTCGAAATATCCACTTCAAAACAAATGTTTTTCTTTCAACTCCATTAGGAATTAAATGAAATTCAATTTAATTTACAAAACTCGGAAAGTTTAATGGTAAATCTAAACTCATAATCTCATATACGTCTTCGTTCTGTTTTATTCAATATACTCTTTAAGAGCGACAAGGAAAAATGAAAACGTATTATTTCAAATCATCGAGAAATTTAAAAAGTTTTCACTTGAGCGAGTAGATATTTCATATATTGTTTCCGCCTGTCTGACTAAGAACCGTCTCATCCATTCTAATAAAAACGTATTACTACTCAAGACTGAATATTTCTTTATTTTTATATTAATACTTCCTATAAATTCTCTGAATTGTCCGCATTCTGCTAAAAGCAGAATGTAAACTTGAAAGTTGGTTCGGTTATTTCTATGAATAATGTTCTGAATGGGGAAAGTTTCAGTCTTCGTTAACCCGAGGACAAACAAGCGCGGAAAATATCATCATCGCGAAAATACGTTTCATAATACAGCCCACATACGTGAAAAACACCTGAATGCTTGCTAAAAGGGAAGGTAATTCCTTACCATTGTGTTTTCGCCACAAGGCAGATTCATTAAAACCAGCTGGGAATAAAATGTTTAAAACTCTTGTTCTTAAACACCTTTGTGGTTGAAAATTCGGTTGAACTGAATTTTCCACATTCATTTGAATTTATAACGTTTTTCATTAATTTAAAAGAAACATATTATGTGTACATAATCGCTTTGCATGTATGCTCCTGGTTCCAGTGGTTAAGAATACCAGCACTAAGCTACTTCATTTTAATCATTTTAGCCCTGGTTGATAACCTCATCCATCACTTGGAAAAACATTTATACGCTTAATGGGAAGTTGGCCGTTGTTATGCCAGATTGGGTCATTAGTCGTATTTGTTTTTCATATTGGGACAGCACAGTGTGGTTTTAATCTTTGTAAATATATGCTTTTAAGTACCATTAGTTAATTCACTTATAAATATTCCAAAATCTGCCTTTTGTTAAACTTTCAACTTTAATCTCACCAGTCAACGACATTTCTTTGTAGGCCGACAGTTGAAACCCATTTTAACTGCATCAACCTAGATAGCCACGATGCGAACCGGAACAGTTGTTATTGTCATACCTTGTTGGAAATATTGTAAATATTTTGGTACATGGATACATGTTTATATTTCTATTTAGACTCATAAATAACACGCAGGTCGGTAAAATTCGTCAGATTACGAAAACTGCTTATGTAAATCTATTAACACAAACAACGAATCATCAAATAAAAATGTATTGTGGAGGTCGAGACTGTACATCAAAATCTTTGACTCGACGTTTCATAAGCTGCAGCAAAAGGAGCGCAGCGCACTTGTAATGTTTACGAGTTGTGTGCCAGGTTTCTTTTAAGACGAACCGTCACATGCCAAGTATTTTCTCCATCATGCCATGCGTATTACTATGGTGTTTACCGTGCGAAATTCTTGCGTTTACCTACAAAACAACTGCACATTTGCACGGAGACATCACACAGATATTTTGAGTTTGGTAATAGTTTCATTAATACATATCGTTGAGTAACCATAACACTGACGAGTTCGAGTAGGCCCTGAAGTTAAAGATAGTTGGAATTTGAATAGTTTGGAATATATGAGCCCATATCGTTTGGCCCAATGTTATTTTTTGGCAAGCTTTCTGAAACAAAGACTTCATACTATGGATACAACTATTATCCTTTATTGGCAATTTGCAGGATAAATAATATAATAAAAAATATGGTAAATAATGTGATAAAGGATAATTGTCGTATCCATAGTATGAAGCCTTTGTTTCAGAAATCTCACCAAAAATAACATTGGTCCAAACGATATGATTCTGGGCTCGTACATATCATCATATCCAGTCCAATAGGGAGGGTATACAATCTGCAACAAATGTGAATCTCCCCACCACATAATCACTGACCTGTCCGCTAAACGCTGATAGGTGTGGCAATTACATCTGTCTTATTCTATCATACAGTTTACTTACTTAAAGTATTACTTCCTTCCTTTTTTCTAGGCTGATTATTTATTTCATAACACACACACTGTATAACAACTCAATTAATACATGCATGGCGTTTTGATTTTCTCCGTCTGTGGTTAAAATGGAATATTTCCATAATATAGTTTATGGAGTTAAATTGAAAGCGTTGCACCAAAAATACTTGCCAAAACAGGTTCATAAAAGAGTGAATATTTGGACATCTCCACAATATGGATAACGTTGACAGTCCTTTATGACGAGGTTGTTAACTAGACGATGAGACGACGTAACATATTTTCAAGAGCTTCTCCACAAAAAGAGGATAATACGTAGAAGACTACTGTACATGTATAACAGTTAAGCTTATAGTTTTATAACAACAACATATATAAGTTATAACAACAATTAAGTGCGCACTATTGGTAACTCGGTTATTATTGAAGATACAAGATCGATTAAAATGGCAAACTACTAGATTGTTTTAACCAATGGTGGAGCAAGCAGCACTGGAAGACTTAAACATTAGACAGATTCGCTAATCCATCGTCACTTTGAGATGGGTCAAAGGACACCAGAGTCACGAAGGGAACGAAAAAGAGGACTTTCTCGCTAAGACTGAAATCCCACTGATAGGGCCGGAACCCACCTATAAAGGACCTATTAAGACTAAAAATAACCTTCCACTGGTCGGAGATTCTTGGTTTGAGGTAATCCCGGATGTTGAATGATGAACCATCCTGGAATAAAACAAAAAATCTAGTTAAAAAAATAGAAATCATCTGAGATCGACAATGGGGCTTTTCACTTGGCACTGTCCACTTATGCGACACCTCACCGGAATTGGACTGAAAGATGATCCAGATTATAGAAGGCGTGGAGAAGAGGAAGAAATTCCATTCTACAAATTATGCGAATATCCAACTCTGCTAGCTGTTAGGCATGCGATCTTTGGGGCTGCAACAATAGAGCCAAAAGAGGTAACGCTCCATTAGAAACTGTCCTTAAATTCCTTAAGGAGAGAACACTAATGGAGGAACCTGTGGGGGCACAATGAACATCGGTGTCAGTGCACAGGGCTTGTACCTATACCATAAGTAATAATAATAATAATACAATTTTTCAATACAATCATGTAGTAGGGTGGCTGGAGGAATATTGTAACATGACTGCTGAAATGATGGGATATTATAGTCGGGATATTATTATGGGATATTATACTATATACAGGGTGAGTCACTTTTTGTAGCAGGACTTTAACACTCGATAGAATACGATATTTTGAGAAAAAAAGTTCCTATAAACATATGATCTATCTAGCTTCATAAAGGAGATGCAGGGTGTTAAAGTTTCAGTTTTTTTAAAGTTTTTTTTTACAATATTTTCTGAACGGAAATGTATTTTCGCTTAATATTTTACACACACCTTAACCTCAATAGGAGCAACAATTTCTATTGATTTTGTCGAAAACACTATACTGGAAGTTGCTTTTCTCGGGGGCCCAGGTTATTTAGATTAACAGAACTTTTTTTGTCGTACGCCACTGACCTTATTTGACTGACATTTATGAAATAATGATGATTTAGCTACAATTTTGATCCCTTGAAATTTTGCGCTAACTGTGACGGTTTTCGAGATATTGACAATTTTTTGCCCAATTGTCTTACATATGGCAATGAAATGGTTTTTAAATTTTACTTGAGGACGTGAAATGAAGAGAGTAT
This sequence comes from Aromia moschata, assembly GCA_029963805.1. Taxonomy (NCBI): domain Eukaryota; kingdom Metazoa; phylum Arthropoda; class Insecta; order Coleoptera; family Cerambycidae; genus Aromia; species Aromia moschata. The sequence goes on along the minus strand of JAPWTK010000022.1, from coordinate 2,525,132 downwards.
TTTATTTATCATACAGTGAACAAATAATAGTTATTAAAATTAACATAAAAGTAAGTAGTTAACATTAATAATAAAAATCAAACAAACCGAATAATAATTACTAAACTAGATTAATACATCACTATCTAAAGCAATTGTTCAAAATACGAACCATGTTGTGCAAAGCACAACTGATATCGCCGTTCGATAAAATGTCTTATGCCAACTAAATGGTGGACATTTAAATCGTTGCATGCGTGCCTGATGCGGTTCATAAGGTTCATTCTCTTGTTGCACCAGGCGTGGCATATACCTTCTCTTTTAGAATCCCCACACAAAATAATCTAAAGGGGTTAGATCTGGGGATCCTGGAGTCCACGCAACTGGACCTCCTCGGTCGATCCATTTCTCTTGAAAATGAGTGTCCAACCAGTCTCTTACGTTTCTGCCAAAATGAGCTGGGCAGCCATCAAGTTGGAACCAAGCCAGTCCAAGTGGAGTGGAATTTCTTCCCACATATTGCCATGTTCTGCTAGTAAAAACTGTAAATAGTTTTCAGAATTTAAACGTGGTGGTAAAAAATATGGGCCAAACAAATAAATCGTTATAAATACAAATCCAAACATTAACACTACTGTACCTGTACCTGTAAATTCGTGTTGAAAATTCCTTGGCACCATCAGACTAAAAATAACCAATATCTCGAAAACCGCCACAGTTAGCGTAAAATTGCAAGAGATCAAAATTGTAGCTAAAACATCATTCTTTTATAAATGGTCAAATAAGGTCAGTGGCGTACGATAAAAAAGTTCTGTTAATCTAAATAAACTGGGCACCCGAGAAAAGCAACTTCCATTATAGTGTTTTCGACAAAATCAATAGAAATTGTTGCTCCTATTGAGGTTAAAGCGTGTGTAAAATATTAAGCGAAAATACAATTCCGTTCAGAAAATATTGTAAAAAAAAACTAAAAAAAAAAAACTGAAACTTTAACACCCTGTATCTCCTTTATGAAGCTAGATAGACCATATGTTTATATGAACTTGTTTTCTCAAAATATCGTATTCTATCGAATGTTAAAGTCCTGCTACAAAAAAAGTGACTCACCCTGTATTAACTCTTGTTCACTCCCCCAGAATAAAAACCCGATTGTATTTCGATGTCACTTGCAAGAAAACGCTACAGAGTTACAGATCAATGTACTAAATAGTCTTTCAGAAAACGTCTCTCGATAATACATCGTCTTATCCGCCTGTTAGTTTATTTGGGTGACTTCAAGAGCAACGGAGAGCGGCAGCCTGGCGATTTGTCAGGAAACGATTATTCTCCGAATCGAAGGCGGCATGAAGACCGTTCGGCGTGAGTCAATTACGGGGGCGAAAAAGTGAGGCAAAAAATTATCGCGAGGATCGATCACATCCAGCTGGAACTGTTCTTGCAAAAGGAAAGGTCGGGGTTTATCGGGGAGTGGTGGCTCGTCCGGGCACGCAAGTGGCGCACAGCTTCACCTAAAATTTCCAATTACCATTTAAAATTACTCTTAAGCTCTTTACATTCGAAATTACGCTTTACATTTCCAAAAAGGGTGACCGCAAATTTAACCCGTTTGGAGCTCGCTAGAGAATCGTAGAAAAATGCTAAAAATATTTGGCAGGTACCAAATTACTCGTCATGAAAAATCAAGATGAGCATGTTTTTTAGTTTTTTAAAAAATTTCGAAAATCACCCCTATTTAGGGGTTGAAAATACCTAAAAACGAAACATTTAAATAGTATCAATTAAACTAAAGACAATATTTATTACATTTCTTAATTAATGTGATTTCACCCCTTCAGAAGGGTTGTTTTTATAAAAAATATTTGGAATGTACAGATTGAGTCGTTTACCTCCCTGTATAAAAAAAAATGGAATGGTTTCTCAGATTCATATGGAAATATGGAATATATATGGAAATTACCTTCTGATGTTTAAGGGTTACTCCACCCTTGGGGATGGGAGTTATTTTTTCATAAATATCGGTAGAAAGTATTTTTTTTTCAATTTCTTACGATTCAAAAGACCAAAATATTTTTTTCAGATTTTTTAAAAATGTTTTTTATACTAAAGGGATGATTTCACCCCCGTAATGGTGAATTTTTGACTATCACTAGTTTTCATCAATCATATAAACACATCACATTAATTTTTTAACATTCATTCAATAAAAATAATCACTTTTTGGGTACTTTCAACCCCTAAATAGGGGTGATTTTCGAAAATTTTTGAAAAACTAAAAAACACGCTCATCTTGATTCTTCATTACGAGTAATTTGGTACCTGCCAAATATTTTTAGCATTCTACGATTCTCTAGCGAGGTCCAGAAAACGGGCAAAAAAACATCTAGTTTTGCGGTCACTCTTTAGTTGCACGCAGGCATATTTATGTTTGTTTGAGCAGTTTCTTGAAAATATTAAGCCCAAACTTATAATTCTTGCAGATATCTGCAATTTTTATTCTTTAGCGTGTCATCTGAAGTTTTTTACTTGCCGCCAACTCGTCGAGATAACCTCAAATAATTTGTACTATCTTAAACTTTTGTATTTTGTATTGTTCACATTAAAAAAATCAGCTTTATTACTTAGGCAATTACATACAGATATACCAACACTTTTATTTCTTATGGATTATGCTAGTAACTGTGGCTGCGAACCAAATTTGCCAATAAAAATTGCACACTGTCAAACCGCACCGAAATTTCTTGCGCAATCAGAATTGCTGCGAAAGAAATTGCCGTAAATTTAGTATTTTAGGCGTATTTTTTTGTTTTATATGGAGAAATAAATTGTTTTTCTCATAATTTATCATAATCAGTGCGAAAATAATGAACAATTATCACAGGTCAACATGATTTTGGTAATATTTATGACAATGCTCTTTTTGCCTTTCATTTAGGTAGTTATTAAATCACCTTTTCACAGAAATTACCTAACACGTTCCATTTTCAACTACCTGCTTCTCTTTTATATTACGGGGTAATCCTATTAATAATTGAAACCTGTACCTGACTTGCCACGGGACGCTAAAGGGGTTTTATGAACCCTTATGGAACTTATGGAACTTATGAAACTTTATGCTAAAGTGCAGTTTTGGATAGTAGGGCAAAAAAGAACATTACAGTAAGAAAGATTGGCCTCGTAGAACTTCTTTTGAACCTAGTACTTCAAACATAAAATATGCCCCATTTGTTAATCCACAAAAGGTGCTTCTTTCGCTTCTACATATTAATCTTGGATTAACGAAAAACTTTGTAAAAGCCATGGACAAAGAAGGTGAAGGTTTCAAGTACCTAAAAGAAATATTTCCACAATTAAGTGATGCAAAACTAAAAGAAGGCATATTTATTGGACCTCAAATAAGGAAGCTTCTAGATGATTTGCATTTTCAAGAAAAATTAAATGAAAAGGAATAAGCAGCTTGGAAGTGTTTTGTAAGTGTAGTGAGAGGATTTCTGGGCAACAGGAAATATGAAAACTATAAAAACCTCATAGATGATCTCTTGAATGCCTATGAAATACTAGGGTGTCGCATGTCTTTAAAAATACATTTTTTTTCACTCACATTTGGAATTGTTTTCGGAAAATTTGGGCGCAGTAAGCAACGAACAAGCAGAAAGGTTCTACCAGGACATCAGGATGATGGAGACAAGATACCAGGGTCTCTGGGACCTATCAATGTTAGGCGACTACTGCTCGATGAGATGATGCTACAGAACACAAGAGGAAAAAGTGAAAGTTTCTGTCGTTGTATTGTTGTTGTATATGCTACCTCATGTAATAAATTTTTATTCACATAATCCTCTGTAATATCTATACATTTTTGCTTAAATTTGACACATTTCACATCTGTTTATAATAAATAAATATTAGATCGTGAAAATACGTTCTCTCATTTTTTTCCACCACCTGCCTCCTGTAACAAAAAAAAGTGTACGTGCTACTGTAATAAGCTTATCATTTTCGGATTAAAGACGACAAAATACTTCGTATACACCTATTTTTGTCAATATTATTTCACAAAAGTTTAAATTTGTCGACCTGTGTTATTGTCAAATGTAGTGCGCTGAAAGCCTTCCCAAAAAACATTGCCTTATTAAACGCGGTTTCGGTCTCGTACCATACATAGCAACTGACGCAGAAATTGGCCTCAAATTAAATCCCAAGCATTTTACATCGTTATTGAAATAATGTTAATGCTAGTGCTAGTGCTAGTGCAAAATACCACAACATTGAGTTAGATTGGATATTGGAAGTTTTGGATTATAATACAGACATTTTAAAGAAAGCCTATAAATGATTGTGCCTATTTGTACTGATTCCCTTTGCCAATGTTTCAGTTTACGAAATTGTTCGTGCTTAAAAAGATTTAAAACATATCTTCGTAACTCAGTGGCATAAGATAGACTTACGAATTTAACAAATAATTCAGTTGAAAAAGGAAATGTCGAACTATACGAACTTCAGTTACATATATTACATATTCTTTTCATATAAAAATGGCGAATTCTCCGGTTTGCATCCGTCAGTTTCACCTATCATTAAGTCCACGAACCGCCACTGTTATCAGGTCGTGAGCATGTAGGTGACATTTTTCTTCGTGGATGAGAGACGGCGAGGCACATCTGTAAATGCCCACTCTGATTGACTCGACTGATTTGCCCGGCATTTCAGTGATTGATTTCGTGGACCCCACTGCGTCATTTATGTAGTAGGTGGACTGGTTTCAGAGTTTGGCAAACAATGGCATTTTTTTCCTTACTTCTTTCCTAAATAAATGATATCCGAAATAAAATGAATGCAAGAATAAAACACCCTGTTTATTAATATGTATATATCTTTTTTTTATTGTAATACGGTTGGTTTTCTAGAGGACCGGACTGCGAAAAAAAAAAACATAAATACAGGTATTGAAACAATCTTAGGGATTACGAAAGAAAAACAACAAACTAGAAATCATGTAAAAACTAAGATAAAATGTTAATGCACTTCCATAGGTGTCCTATATGAAATTAACATAAATAGATATAACATATTTCACCGGCAAACATGTACATGTATATTCGAGCGGAACGGCTATAACTACCTGAGGGCACAACATGCAAAAGCCCTCGCCCGGGATCCGACCCGAGGCCGAACGGTCATTCACGACAGATGACGGGCGAGCTTGTCAACGCCACTGGAAGTGAAATGAGATTCTTATACTGTGGTTATTACATTTTAAGTGCTCATTTCAGCGTTTTATTGGAGACTGAATTCTTTAGATTAACAGGCGTTAGAATATAATGAAATACTTTTACATAGATGTACTTAATAAAGAGGTGAGTCCTTCAGTATAATATAATTGAGAACTTTTCAGTAATACTATAATTGAGAACTTTCGATGCTATAAGAATATACTCTGTATTCAAAAAGAGTATATATACATTTCAACTAAATAATTATAAGATTCATAAGAAGTTATGCGCCGCGGTAAAATCCTCAATAGTTATCAATAAAATTAAAGACATAATATAAACAGAAATAGCAGGTTTATGATTTAATGAAAAGAAAACTTGTCGTTTTCTTTGAAGATTTCGACACACGTTTCGTACTTGTATTATACCTATACATGAGGAGTACAAGTTCAAAGTTTATTTTTAAGTTGTTCAAATAGTATAAAGATCAACTTAAATTATCGAAAACTGTTAAACAATCGAATGTTGTTAAGGACATTTGTAAATAACTTCATATTCATTTGAAGTTGGGTTACATTCCAGATTCCAGGATTTTACCAATAACTCTCAACTGAAATAGAGAATTTGAGGTAAATTTTTATTATGTAATGAAAATATTTAGGATTGGGGGGTTGTTGAGTCTACGTCTTTAAACGAAAGTGTTTTGGCATGTATGCTCCTCCCCCTAAATGCTTTTGTTTAGCTGTCCGTGTTATATCATTCGTCAGTTCAAACTGTGCAACATTAACTGAACCAGTCACAGGTGGCTCAAGGCCTGGCGTATCTTTCAGTTGTTAATCTACTATCTTCAAGTGAACTTTTTCCCTACCTGCATATAAAGACTGCAGAAACTGCCTGCATATAAGAAGAAGAATGAAATTCATAAGGCCATGGCCATTACGCAAGCCTGCAAATATAACAGTTGTGACTGTTGGATTCAAAATTGATTTAGAAGAAAAAAGTTGGTTACACATTTTTTTTTTAAATTCCAGCTTATTTATATTCGGCTTTAATAGAAATATGCTTCAAGATTATAGGACTCAATTACAGAGAAAAAAGTATTATTTCCACGTAATTCCTAGCAATCACTAAGAGGGACTACCATGTCATACTCCGACAAAAACGAAAAAATGTAATACTCCTAGTATTTCCGAATCAATGAATGGTCATTTATACGACACACTCCTAACATCTTTACATCAAAGGCTACGTAATGTTTAAAATTACGAATTTCAAATCTTGTTTGTGAGATTCATTAAAATAAACCATGAGTACACACGTAATGGAAGTCTCAAAGGTTTACGCTTCTGCTTTTGAAGTACTAAATTTTATTCTAGAAATATTTTTCTAATCTACTTATCTTTCTGTGTAATGCACTCTTCGCGGTAAATGTGTGTATAAAACAAATTCAGGTTTCATTAAGATTTTATTTAATGTCCACACAAACATACAATTAACACACGTAAAATATACATGGTACAGAAAGTAAAAAAGATAGTGAACTACGGCACAAAAACGTTTTCTTTTCAATATAAACGGTAATTTTTTTATACGTTTATTGAATACTGTTATACAAACCATACTTTCAGCATTTCTCAATATATTCTCTTGCATGATCTACACACTTTTGCCACCGATTTGGAAACTTAAATATTCCTCGTTAAAAAAAAGTTTGAGGGCACTCGCACACAACTCTGTCAGCCAAATACGCACAGCCTCTTCGTCGTTTTCATTACTTTCCAATTGGTTTCCTCCAAGAGAGTCTTTCAAGGATGAAAAAAAAATGGTCACGGGGGGACAAACCTGGACTATAAGGAGGGCGTTCGAGAATTTCCCAGCCCATTTCCAGTCAATAACCTCGGAACCCATCGAACACTAATTTTTCTGAAGCCATGATGATCAATGATGACAGACTGAACACTCCCATAGCTAATACCCACTTCTGATGAGATTCCTTGAACACTTAACCGGCGCGACGATCACTTTCAATAAGCTCTCGAACGTCACAGATGTTGTCAAATGTGATAATTTTACAAATTATGAAAATTCTGGAGATGGATATCGGTGTGCAGTCATACAATTTTTACTTGGTAGCCGATGCTACGCTCATCAAATACGTCGAGCATTATTTGATCGATGCGGCAAAAGAGGCACACTCCAGCATTAAACCATCGAGAAAAGGAGACGAGGAGAACTATTTGAATGTGGAAGGGCAGCTTTATGCTCCCGGGATCGCAGGTTAGCGGTAAAAAAATTTACAAAACAGTCGAATTTCTCATTTTTTCATGTCGACTCATTTGAAAACTTTAAATGCGTTTTTCTCTAAACACAATTTTTCAAAACGGCACGCAGCATAACTCAATATTTTCAATATTTTTGTCTGACATTTTGAAGTGAAACACATACGGATTTATCGATAAATTTTAAACAACTTTTATATACAAATAATTGCTCTTTTTTTTCGTCGAGAAATTGACTTGTTTCTTCAAAAACATGCCAATTACACATAAATCAATGTTTTAAAAATTATGTATGTGTTTCACTAGCTATACTCATGTAGATTAAGACATTGTTTTTTGTTTCAAATCAACATTTGCACCAGTTCTGCTGCGTGCCACGATGCGCCTCGACAACAACGTGTCTGCGGAAAATAACTTTAGCGCCGCCATTTTGCAATATTTATGTTTTTTTCTTACTACCTTTCCTTCAATACGAAAAAAAAGCGTTTTTTTGGCTGTTACAGTGGTGTTATCCCTTAACCTGAATAGCAAAATTACCGTTTACATTTGAGTCGCCCTCGTACAACACTGAAACTTCAAACTCATCTGCATGAAACCGCCAACATGTAGTAGGCAGGGAGGAAGTACATAGGTGGTAGGTGTTTAGTGTTTACTTTGCTCAGGCTTAACAAGCTTATCGCCTGGTTCACATTCAATCAATACCGGCAAAATGATACGTGAAAACATTATTACGGGGTATCGAAAGGCCATATTACTATCTGATAAGACAACCAGCGTGGGGTTATCAGTTTCGCTAAATTGGAAAAATGATAGCTTGTCGAAAGCGAGGTGATAAAAAAAGCTTGTAAAAAGCGATCGAGTTTCTTGCCAGTCTCGCTAGCGCGAGAAAGTCCTTAACACAAGGTACACACTGAAAAAAAAAATGTTTTTGTTTGTCCGCATTGTTTGATTCTTTTTCTTTTTTTTCCGAATATATATTTGGTTAACATTTTAAAAGAATAGTTTTTTTCAGGATTTATTATTGTTATTATTAAAGTTTTCATCACAGTACAAGTAGAAGCAAACCTTTGTCAGGACATTTATTATTTATTAGTTCTCTATATACAGCTTGAATTATTCAACCCAACTTCAGAATTGCATAAACTAAACTGGAAAGAACTGGAAATAAAGTCTAACCAGTTTTTACTTTTGTAATACACACTTGGTAATTGAATATTGGTATTTGTTTTTACAGTACAGTACAGTTTATACAGTAGTTTTTCTGCAAAAATTTGCTACTTCAATAATCTACTCGCAAACTAAAACACAAATTTAACAATGTCTTCCAGTACGTATACAGTGTGGAACATTTTTTTAGAAAATCCTGAGACACGTCAATTTCTAATTCTAAAATGACATCTAGCGACGTAAAAATGTCATCCCTAAATTCAACCCCCTTCAGATGACAGCTACAACCCTTAAATTTTCAAATTGGAAGTAGGGGCTTGTGATACTTCATTTGAAAGGTCTTTTTATTCTCTATTCAAAACTGCTATGGTTTTAAATTTTATTGCAGAAATTAACAGGGAAAAAAAGATAAGTTTCTCCGGCGTAGGAAATTCGTTACATTAAAATAAAACTTTTATAAGTAACACTATTGGTCAATTTTAGGTTCTGAAATGTTAATAATAACAAAAAATAAAAGTCTGTAATTGTCGACATTCTCCCTACTATAAGATAAAAACTTACTAACAAATATGTACAATTTTTTGCTTGACAATCGAACGACAAAAACGAGCAAGCACCCTGAGAAAGTTAATGTGTGGGCAGGAATAATTGAAGAAAATTTCATTGGTCTCTTCTTCATTTGAATGGAAAAACTTATTTAGCGCTGCTCCAAAATAATGTTGTACCGACGATGGCAAACTTATTTGAAAGAAACCCACAACTTCCAGGTAATGCAATATGGTTCCAGCAGGATGGTGCACCAGCACATTACGAAGTCAATGTCTGGCAATATCTCCACACAATCTTTCCAAATCGCTGGATAGGGAGACGTGGTTCTGTAGAATGGCCTGCACGATCACCTGATCTCACGCCGATAGACTTCTTCCTAAGGAGATATGTAAAAAATATGGTCTACAAAACCAAACTCGACGATTTAGCAGACCTAAGAAGAAGAATAACACTTGCAATTAGGTCGATTACCCCGCAGGTGTTAACTAACGTTAGAAGACATTTCTATTTACGTCTAGGATGCTGCCAAGATGCTGGACGCATGCATTTTGAACATATTCTGCATTAATAATGATTTGTTTTTTTTTTTATTTTAATGTAACGAAATTCCTACGCTGGAGAAACTTTTTTTCTTGTTAATTTCTGCAATAAAATTACCCCTATTCCCAATTTGAAAATTTAGAGGTTCTATCTGTCACGTATCTCAGATTTTTCTAAAAAAATGCATAATAATGGGGCTTCTGATTTTATTCCATTTGGCTGTTCCACACTGTATATTATTAGCAGCTGTATTTGGCTGTTAGAAGGAAATGGAGAATAAAATGGATTCCCAATTCCCATGGCGTGTCAAAATATGATTCTAACTTGCGATGCTGCAAAACTAGGCTTGCTCTTCGGCATTTTACTGGAACTTTACGCGTTTTAAAATATATCTCGCGTGTTCCAATGTGCTCGAGAGTAATGGACCATTAAGTCCACTTTGTCTGCCGCTGATGACACATTGTTGCAACGTTGGAACTCTACGTTGTCGTACAATATCCAGTGAATCCGCATGCAACGTTAAATTTATATTAACAGCGCCCTTTCGGTTATTTAATATTACCTGCGACACCAGATGCAGTTTTTAATAGTTAAAACACAATGTTGCAGGATATAGAATTATGAGCAGATTTTTACGATGGTGTGGGATAAATGTGATTCAACCGGCACCACTCCATCCAAAACGGACATTTAATTGATACAACTCGCCCTAAAATTGTCCAATGTTCTACTAATTCCACTCTCAAAATCCACTTCTACCAAATTTATTTTAATTGGACGGTAGGCGCGCAATATTTTACATTTTTTTTGTTTCACCGAAAGAGTTTTCAAAACTTTGAACTGAATACTCGGTGTGCATGTCTCAAAAACCCGATAATTTTAATTAACAAACGGTATTATCTTGGACGGCATCGGAGCAGGCGCCGGTAAATATTTGTAAAAACGTTTTCCTGTCTTCCTCCATTTAAATTTATCCTGTCGCTGCACAGGCGGGCCTAATCTGATTTTAATCCGCGGCTGATCTCCATTTAATTAAGGAACCACAATTCCCTTCATTTTGCCGTTATGGTTTGGACGCGGTTTTTATGAACAAGAGTGAAATATCAAACTGTTCTTGACGCTGATGAATTGTCACCAGCGAAATATCAGCAATTTCTTAAATTATAAATATTTTGGACAAAAGTACATTGGACAAAGAAAATGATCGGTTTCAACCAGATTTAGGGAACACATAGTCAAAAATATATATCTTTAACAATGGAAACATATACCATGTTTAACAAGAACCAGGCTGGAGTGTTGATTGGACATCGAAGTATATTTCATTGTTATTTTTATAAAACATGCCGTGTGTTGCAGGAGAACCCCCGGGGGGGGGGGGGGGGGAAGAAAAGAAAAAAAAAAAAACAAAACCACCACAACGCCGGGGGCCCCCACGCCCCAAACCCCCCCGGGGGGGGGGGGCGGGGGGGGAGGGGGGGGGGGGGGGGGAGGCGGGGGGGAGAAAGGGGGAGGGGGGGGGGGGGGGGGGGGGGGGGGGGGGGGGGGGGGGGGGGGGGGGGGGGGGGGGGGGGGGAGGGGGGGGGGGGGGGGGGGGGGGAAAGAAGAAGAAGGGGGGAAGAAAAAAAAAAAAAAAAAAAAAAATAAAAAAAAAAAAAAAAAAAAAAAAAAAAGAGAAGAAATGGGGGGGGGGGGGGGGGGGGGGGGGGGGGGGGGGGGGGGGGGGGGGGGGGGGGGGGGGGGGGGGGGGGGGGGGGGGGGGGGGGGGGGCGGGGGGGGGGGGGGGGGGGGGGGGGGGGGGGGGGGGGGACAAAGGGGGGGGGGGCGCGAGGGGGGGGAAGACACAGCCGGCCCCGCCCCCGATATGAAAAAAAAAAGGGGGGGGGGGGGGGGGGAGGAGATTAAGGGGGGGGGGGGGGGGGAGAGAGGGGGGGGGCGGGAGACAACAGAGAAAAAAGAAGGAGGGGGGGGGGGGAAAAAAAAAAGGGGAAAAAAAAAAAAAAAAAAAAGAGGAAAGAAAAAAGAAAAGGGGGGGGGGGGGGGGGGGGGGGGGGGGGGGGGGGGGGGGGGGGGGGGGGGGGGGGGGGGGGGGGGGGGGGGGGGGGGGGGGGGGGGCGGGGGGGGGGGGGGGGGGGGGGGGGGGGGGGCGCCGGGGGGGGCGGGGGGGGGGGGGGGGGGGGGGGCGGGGGGGGGGGGGGGGGGGGGGGGGGGGGGGGGGGGGCGGGGGGGGGGGGGGGGAAAGGAGGGGGGGGGGGGGGGGGGGGGGGGGGGGGGGGGGGGGGGGGGGGGGGGGGGGGGGGGGGGAGAAAGGGGGGGGGGGGGGGGGGGGGGGGGGGGGGGGGGGGGGGGGCGGGAACGGAGAAAAAAAAAAAAAGAGAAAAAAAAAAAAAAAGAGAAAAAAAAAAAAAAAGGGAGGGGCGGCGGGGAGAAGGGGGGGGGGGGGGGGGGGGGGGGGGGGGGGGGGGGGGGGGGGGGGGGGGGGGGGGGGGGGGGGGGGGGGGGCGCGCCCCCCGGGGGGGGAGAAGAAGACCCGCAACACAAGAGAAAAAAAAAAACACGGGGGGGGCGGGCGGGGGGGGGGGGGAAAAAAGGGGGGGGGGGGGCGGCCAAACGATGTTTCGCGAAAAAACCCCCGGGGGGGAGAGGGGAAAATATGGGGGGGGGGGGGGGGAGCCCCCCCCCGCGGCGGAGAAATGTGGGGGGGGAAAAGGGGGGGGGGGGTTTAATTTGCAAAAAAACACAAGTTTTGCGGGGGGGAATTTTTCCCCCTGTTTTTTTTGGGGAAAAAAATTGGGGGTTTTTTTGATTCCTTTGGGGGTCCCCGATTCTTGGGCCCACTTGCTTAGCGTTTTTGCACTTTATGAATTTTTGGACCGTTTCAGTGTGAAAAATAACACAGGTCAACAAAAAAAATGTTCTGTCTTTGCAATCAGACCCATCATTTCTTATGTATTTTGATGCACTGAAACCAAATTTGACAAAAAAAAATTCTACCGCATCCATTTTTCTCTCCACCCCCATATAACCCCCATAAACTCTTATAGGGGAAATTTTGTAAAAAAATTTCTTTAATTATTTTTTATGACCTTTATATTGGTTTTTTGGGTCGCTGATCACGAATCTGAAGTCAAGAATAAATTTCGACTTAATGACAACTGTCAACAAGCTATCAAATTACTAAAAAAGTAAAAAGTCGATATTAAATGCATATTATTGAGTTTTTTTGGGTTCTTGATTACGGTTCTGAAGTCAAAAATGAATTTTGACCTAATGACAGCGTCAGCAAGCTGTCAAGATTTCTACAAAAGATAAGGAGATGTTTAGTACATGTTTATATTCAGCTAACATAATTATAAATCTACAAAAAAAAGTTTTGTCTTTTTGTAATCGGACATATTCTTTATATAAATTAGGTGTGCTGAACCCGAATATCAAACCTAAAAAACTTTCTGCGTAGATTTTTTGTGAGACCCATTTGAAATTGAAAAAATACTGTTTGAAACGAATATCTTATCTCAGATAAAAAAAAAAAAAAAATTGAAGTTCCAGAGAACAGAGGATGATACCCTATATATTTTGACGAGTTAGACGTGAATCTGGCCTTAGCTTTTAATTACGAAAAATGACGTTGATCTCAAAACGTCGCTATCATTGGCATTTGATTTTCTCATGTCAACAAAATCTGAATATGAATTTGATATGATATGACCGTCTACAGCATCCTACGTGGTAGTGATAAAAAGTCTATTGTGAGCAAGAAACTGCAGATGTTACTTGATTGAAAATAGACAGACAGACAGTCTGATACTTTGACAGCTTACTAACGCAGTCATTAATTCAAAATTCATTTTTGACATCGAATTTGTATTCAGCGGCCTAAAAAACATAGGAATATGCATTTAATATCAACTTGAGTGAAATTTCACAGCTTGTTGACAGCTGTCATTAAGTTAAAATTTATTATTGACTTCAGATTCGTGATCAGCGGCCCAAAAAAACAATATTCTGTCATAAAAAATAAACAAATAAAATATAAAGATAAAAAATAAAGAAATTTTTTCAAAAAAATTTCCTCTATAAGAGTTTATGGGGGTTATATGGGGGTGGAGAGAAAAATTGATGCGGTAGAAAATTTTGTTTGCCAAATTTGGTTTCAGTGCATCAAAATACATAGGAAATTATGGGTCTGATTGCAAAAACATTTTTTTGTAGACCTGTGAATTGGCTGGCAAAAATAAAGAATAGCAGAAATGAATAATACCAAATTAATCTCAACTGTGTTTGTCCAGAATTTAACCAAATACATCCACTTATGAGTTTGGATTTAATTCAGCCTTCCCTTCTTTGGTCGTCCCTTATTTCATTATATACGGACTATTGAATTATCCACAACATTCGAAGCATAATCACGATTACAACAATGGACCTTTTGAATGGGCCCATCCAAGATCCCGCTCTACATTGCCTGATATCTGATACCTAATGTATACATAAAGAGCTTAAGTTACCCTATTCACTTTGTTAGGTAAATTAAACGCGCTAATAAAGGGACTGGATCCAGTTTGATACTTCGGGCCAGACCGGAAAACGCACGATAAAACTTCTTGCGAACGGAAAAGCATTTTCGTTATACTTTCGAGACTCCCGAAAGATATGGAGTAAAAGGGAAAGTGTAGTTTTATATTGTACGCCTTTTCACAATGAGGGGTGACAGGTGGTGTTATATGTATAATGGCGTCTTCTTAGGATATTAGGAAAGCGTTATTTTCTCATTTACTTTTATCCCTTGGTTTGCTAGTATTGCATTATTAATGGAATTTTACGGTAGACAATCTCGTTTTGCTGGCAGCGAAACGGGTAATTAGAGAGGCTATAAAGGCAATTGGATAAGAGGCTTACATTATCATACTTTGTATTTCTAGACTTTTTTGTCGTTTTGCGTTATCATTTAGTAAATGTGATTTTCGATGTTAATGATTTATTATGCAATCATAACCATCATAACCATTACACAGACCTGCAAAACAAACCTTTTTTTAACCCTAATAGATGATTCCGAAGGTTTTGGACATGCTGAATACCATTGTCCGGTTTACCTTGTCACGTCAAAATTTTCAGAAAACATAACCTAAAACTGCAAAAAAAGCTTTTTGACCTATATTAAGGCCTTCATAGCTCGGCAACGAAACGAAATTGTATAAAATGGACTCGACCGTCGTGTTCAGTAAATCAAAACCTACAAAAATCGATATTAATAATTACAAAAATAAAACATTACTGTAGATGGCGTAGTTATTTAAGTGATTTCACAAGAATTTCCAGAACCTATGTTTCGGAAACGTACAAGGAATTCTAAATTGAATAGGCTAATCCAAAGGATTTTGACCTGCTAAACACGATGCCGCTACTTGTTTTTCTTCATTAAATTAGAATTGGTCCCTGAAGTGGAAATGGTTAATAAGAGTTCTACAATTTTTGTTATTGTAAAGTGGTTATGCGCGCATTGGTATCTCAGTAATTTTTGGAGATCGAAAGACGATTAAATGGGGAAGGTTTTAGAGAATTTTATACCCGTTTTGATTTTATTTTCAAAGTCGACTCATTTATAATCGTTTTCGAGATAATTTAAGAAAAGGTGCGTTTTAGAAAATGTCCCATAAATTTTTAATTACACGACATACATATATTATAGCCAAGTACAGAACACTTTTTTTAAGATGTTTTTGTTGACATTATCAAAATATTTCTAATGGCATTTTTTTCTGAATTAATACCATTAACGTTACATTAAATTTACAAACAACAAATAAAAAATAATAGTCTAAAATTATTTTATGTGACGTCCCTTCTTATCTAAACATGTTTAATGTTGTTTGACTTTGAATAAACCGCAATGGGACAGACTATAGGCACTTATGTATTGGCACTATGTTTTTTCGACCATAGATAATATCAACTTGGTAACATTGCTTTTTTAAATAATTATTTACATAAAAAGTTAGTTTTACTTTAAGCAATATTACTTAATTTTAAGACAAGTATAATATGTTGTAATAGATTATTGGTTAAATAAGAGAGAAACTATTGCAATAGATTTATTCCCAGCAGCAGTGTTTACACATATCTAATCTTAGACAAAAGTATTCCATTTATATCTCATTTAGCTTTAGACGCTTCTAGAAAATTTGTCTTATCGAGAAATAGGTTTTCGCAGAACAATACCTAACGCTTTGCCAAAGTTAATTGTGACGCTAATAGATCGGGTCTTATTTTAAATATACATTTCGGGATACCGAGCCGTGGTTTAGAGCGAGCTAAATGTTAGTTAAATCCTCCGCATCGACAATATGATAATAGGACGATGATTTAGCGAGTGTAATTACCGGTTGCCACCAACATGCAAACTGCTAAAACTCGACTCGAGCACGCGATGCAATCTTAAGCATCTTGACGTCTGAATAAAAAAATTGTTTACTCACAAATGTAATTACAAGTCGTATTAGATCGTGTGTAATGGGATTTTTCACATTTGCATTCACATTTCATACTAGTTACTATACTCAACGTCAACTAAAGTGGAGTATGCACATTTTCCAAGACGCTGGATAGCCAGAATAGTCAGCGCGCTCCCGGGATCTAAATCCCTTAGATCTTTTTCTGTGGGATTTTTATAATGTAAAGTTTATGTCACTCGACCATATAACATTTAAGACTTGAATTAGAAAATTTCAAATGAAATCCAGGCCATTCATTAAGACGATTGGTAAATCTATTTGAAGAGTTTCTGGTCCGGCTTTTCGAAACATGGCAAATAAACTTATGAAATACATTTATTCAAGAAATGTTTCCATACACAAGATTTTAAACAGTTACATGCATTATGCACGAAATGCCCCTCCACTGAGAGCAAATTGTTATATATTATATACAGCGGTTCAATACACGTCATACGTCATTCCAAAGTGTGGGAAAAACATTACTGAACAAAACACTCTGTACAAATGTTGGTTGTTGAATATTCCCATATGGTTATACTTGATATGGCCAAATGTCGATCAGCAACCAATCAGTACAATTTTTTTTAAGGTTCAGACTTCTTATTCAGAAGCTACCAGAGATAAAAAAATACGAAATTTTTAGGTGTTATATGAGTAATTCAACTGGCTTTGAGTATGGTACGAATTTATCAGAGGTGAATTTCATCACTATTTTGAACAACTTCCCTTGTGATATTTAATGGGAGCTTTCAATCAATATGAGGCCTAAATATGTACTTCATATTTATTGTAAACGTTAATACGAGGTGTGTAAATTAAGTGTGTAAATTAAGTGTGTAACTTAAGTTATGAGAATTTTTTTATTCGAATCGAATTACAATTCAGTATTGTCTCCTTCAAAATAACTTCCTTGGAAAGCCACACAGCGCTGGAGAGGTTCTTCCATAGCATTGCTGGAAATCATATACTGGAATAGCCTTCAGCTGGTCGGTTACAGCCGTTTGAATGTTTTCTATGGTCCCAAAATGACGTCTCTTGAGGTGATTTTTCAATCGCGGAAAGAGAAAAAGTCACAAGGACTCAAGTCAGGCGAATAAGGAGGCTGGGGAGCCACAGGAATGTTTTTACTGGCTAAAAACTCGTTTACTGAAATGGCTGTGTGATAAGGCGCATTGTCCTGATACAACATCCAGTTGTTCTTGATGTTTTGGTCTCACACAATGACCCTTTTTCGAAGTTTGTCAGGAACCTCTCTGTAAAAGTGTTGATTTACTGTTTGGCCTGGAGGCACAAACTCTTTGTGGATAATTCCCTGGCTATCAAAAAAAGCAAATCAGCATGCATTTGAACTTCGACTTGCTCATTCTTGCTTTTTAGGTCTTGGAGAGCTTGAAGTGTGCCATGCCATGCTTTGGCGATTTCGGGTCGTACTCAAACACCCAAGTCTCATAACCAGTAATGACACATTCAATAAACGGGGATCATTTTCAGTCGATTCCGAAAAGTCAAGACATCTTTCTTTCCTGATGTCCTTTTGTTAATGCGGAAGGTTTTGGAACCATTTTTGCGCAGATTTTTTCTCATCCTCAATTCGTTAGTCAAAATCTGATGAACTGTGATTCAAATTTTACTCTTCTTCGATAATTCTTGTCGTCAACCGATGATCCGAAGCACTAAATCAGTATTCTATCGACATTTTCATCAGTTCTTGATGATGAAGGCCTCCGCTACGTGGTTCATCTTCAGTCGACTCTCTTCCTTCTGAGAATGCCTTAAACTACCGAAAAACATTTGCTCTTGAAAAAACTCTGTCTCCGCAGGCGTTTTGAAGGTTTGAAAAAGTATCCGTTGCGCTGTGTCCAAGCCTGAAACAAAACCTGATAGCATACCGTTGCTCAAAATTAATGTCACTAATTTTTGAAACGCACTAGAAAAAAACGGTTTACGAAAACTGTCCAAAGAACAAACAAATGACTCTAACAAGTTAAAACTTGTACTGAAGGTGCATTACATCTTAACCTACCGCCCTTCCAAGTTCCGTCTCTGCAGTGTCGCTAGATCGGGCGCTACGTTGCCAGTGAAACAAATGATTTATCACTTATTTAACATTTATTACATGACTTAAATAAACACGAGAATTGATGAATATTCCTTCCAAACTTGTGTTTTTTACACTATTTGCTCAACCACCGATTCACCACAGTGATTAGCCAGATAAACAAGTGAAATAATACGCGATCTGAAAACATTTTCATAAGGAAAATAGGTCGTCCAATTCCAACTGGGATCAAGAAACATAAACCAAGTACTAGACTTTATCCAACCAGCTGTAGCTCGTCGAAAGCACATGAACTGCGACTCCATTTCACAAATGATCATTGTCCGAATATCCCGACGCCCAGTAGTACGAAATAGTAATGGAAAGATTATTATAAACAGACTACTATGACCGCCTGAAGTGTTATTACACGGAAGTTGTAAACTAAAAATATTCTTCGCATTTATTTCGTGTGTATTGATATTTTTAGAAGCTGGCAACCGAGACGGGAATAGCGACGTCTCTATGTTTAACAATGGCGGTCGGCGAGAAGGAGTTCTTTTTGTTTTGTTGGGCCCGTTTACCGTCATATATTGTTTCTCAAGGCCTTGTTGCCGCTATTGAATGCATTCAAAGAATTATCGCGCGAGGCTTTGTTGCAGTAGAAACGGGAAAACACCTGGAACTGTTTCTGCCGCCGACGCCACTTTATCGAAGACTCGAGAGAGAGAATCGTCGATTGAATTCGTTTAGTGAATTAATGAATTTGTGATGGAACTATTAATTAAACGTAGGAGTTTCAGAATATGGAGGAGTTTTATTATATTATTCTGCTGGAATGTATTTAATTACACGAATTCATCGAGCCATTAAGGACATTAACAGCCAAGAGGAATAAATTCAATTTTTCAACATACATACGTATGTGTAGACTAGGATTGGCCCAAAAAATTGAATATTTTTTTCTCTCGTGTGAAAATATATTAATTTATCATTTTATAAAAGCCCCCTTAAAAATCAGATCAAAAAAATTATTTAGAGGTCACTCAAGATTTTTAAAAATTTCCAAAATCAAAAATTTAGTTTTTTTATTATTTTTTTCACGTCATGTTATTATTTATTAGGTTGAAAAAAAATGTCGATTCTGAAAATTTTAAATCAAGATTCTAATTTCTAAAGGTCACAAGTTTTTTTTATTTTTCAAAGTAGTGTACCTAAAATGTTTTCGAGCAATCTAAAAATAAATATTAACGAACTAATTATTTTTTATTGAATTTGACGTACAAAAAGAATAGAAATAAAACCACACTTAAAAAAATTCTCGAGACAAAATTGACTACCACATTGTAAGTACCAAGTATTTATAATTTTTTAATTTGTTTAGTTTTTATACATTTTTTAAGTGTCTCCTGTTTTATCTATATTCTTTTGTACGTCAAATTCAATAAAAAAATAATTAGTTCGTTAATATTTAGAGATATATTTAGAGATTGCTCGAAAACATTTTAGGTACACTACTTTGAAAAGTAAAAAAAATATGAGTGACCTTTAGAAATTAAAATATTGATTTCAAATTTTCAGAATGGACATTTTTTTCAACCTAACAAATATTAACATGACGAGGAAATAAAATAATAAAAAAAAATTCAATTTTTGACGATTTTGGAAATTTTTAAAAATCTTGAGCGACCTCTAAAAAATTTTTTTGAGCTGATTTTTTATGGGGGCGTTTATAACATAATAAATTCATATATTTTCACACGAGACACGAAAAAAAATAATCAATTTTGTCCTGTCAAAATCGATTTTAATTGTTGCGGATATTTTGGTTGCAAAAATGGATCACGTAACTGTACATTTTCGGAATTTCGGAACTAAGCATGTTTTAAACTTATTTTCTTAAACAGAAAAAATATGCTTATTCAATAAAATCATCTTTAATTCAGGAGCTGTTCGAAATATGTAGAATATTCCATTACGTCTTTAAAACCAGAAAATGAAACCAGAAATAAATGGGTTCTATTAATAGCTAGCGCAAATAACCAATTGTTGTATGCCAAAAATTCATTGTTGTTTTGTTTTTGGTGAATGTCAGTTTGAAAAGCCTTATATCCGATTAAAAATATCTTTTGCCGATTTTGATTTGATATATTGGTCATATGCACCCGAATGCTTTACTCGACAAGTTGCCTTAGAAAATAATATTAGTCATTCGTTTCTAAAGGACCATAAAATGCCAACCCATACAAGCTAACTCAGCTCACTGAAGACAACTTTGATAGGAGAGTGGAATTTTGAGAACAAATGATACAAAGAATAGACAACATCATAACAATAGAAATTGAATTGAAGTTCTTGGGAAGCCTGAACAACAAAAAATGGAGAGGATAAAAGATGAGAAAAGCAAGATGTGGAGCACAAACAGATCGAAATAACCTTCTTGCAATTCGTCGTCGGCTACTCATCTATTTCTATCAAAGATGTTAGAATTCCCAAACTTTTCCCCTTTACATTTGATATTTATGCACCACTTTGATTAATTCGAGTTGCCATCAGACAAGCGATCGTTCCACTACGCTAGATAGTTTGAAACAAAAGTTTCGCCCGAAGTTTACGCTATTACGTCTCTAATGAAAACTTATTGCAACAAAGGTATGTTCGCAGCGTAATTTGATTAAATCAAGTGTAAAAGGAGTCTCGCTTCGGGCATCTCTCGCGACTGGATTTAAAACTGAACACGAGACGTTCTCTGCCAGTAACAAGAAAATTATGTTATTACTCTCAAAATTCATTAGCACGTTTCTAGGTGCAACACATATTTTTATTATTAGGTTTGTTCCAGCAATGAATTCCAAACATGTTATAAACTGTATTCAGTTCGAGTGCCCGGCTGGAACTATCGAACGTTTTTAAAACAAAAATTTGCTGGAACAATAACATCAGAAAGTCAGAAAACCCACTTCTGGTTTCCAATTCTGTGACTGACAAATTGCTTTGCTTTCTTATCTTTGAATATATCTGAAAGTATTTATTAACCCAAAAGCATCATCGTCTTCAGAAAAAGAAGAAAGAAAACATTGAGTCGTTTTCATCACTTTCATCAGGAATGAAAAATAATTGCATATTAGCCATAGTTAAATATTTTCTATGCACAATTCAGACGCCACAAAACACGAAACACCTAAATTTACCTAAATACAAGTTGTTGATAAGTTGTTATCAACAAAACTCTGAATTTGTTATATTTCTATGGATAAAGCCTTGAAGTTCTGTGAACAAATAAGTTTTAATTCCGCGTGCTTGAAATCAAACGTTCCTACTTTTGTATCGAACAATTGTTTCTTGTTACAAATATATTTCGAACAGCCTAATAACACCGCACACGTACTAAATGTTTAGAACTTTGCTTTGCTGCTCAAAGTTCAAATCAGTTTATAACACCCTAGGGGCACGAACCTATTATGAAGATATAGATTCTTCACTGATAAATTACTTTCTTCACAATATTCCCATGTTATTACTGAAGAAGTATCGTCCTCTAGTAATGTGATTAGGTGGGGCTAGACATACGTTAGGTCCGACAAAGTCAACAACCACCAGGTATCCTTCCCAAGATCACACTCAATGAAGAGAAAATTATTTTCCTCTCATCGTCATTCACGTTTAGAAGTCACGGATCCGGATTTAGATATTATTAAATCTCATCAGTGATGAAGAACGAGCATGCAGAAAGAGCTACAGTGTTGTTATCAACACTCATCTGGTCACTGTAGCTCTTCTGGTCAGGAGACATCCGACAAGCTCTTTATTTAGTAGGTCCTTAGATCAATATTTAGACATACGATCATAATGACGATGAGTGGGAATTTTCGCTACAAAATTTCCAATTAGGTACGCCAAAAATATGAGCCATACAAAAAAAAAACAGTCATCAGATCTGGTTATAAACTAGACAGATGGAAATAGAAATTATGTCGAAGCTTGAAGTGAAATTTTGTTTTTCAAAAAGAAAAACTTTTGACAAGTGACTGTCAAAAATCGTAAAATAAATAAAAGCTGTCAGATAATTAACAGCCTTGACAATTAAATAAGGATATACATTTTAATATAGATAGAAATACGTCTTTTTTTACTCGACCAACATTAATTAGGTTTTTTTTGGTTAGTTATATTCATGCAATAGATTTATTCTTACCGACGTATGTTCCCAGATATTATCGTGTTAAAAGCAGAAACCGAGTTAAGCATATCGTTTGACAAATGTATATTGCACATATTGATCCCAATTTGAAAATCAGGTATGCGAGGCATGTCGGGACGGTATTTAAATGAACACGTGACCTGGCTCAAACTCCCTGACAGACCTGTAACCGAATTTAATATGTCGGATTAGGAAATGCAGATGTGGACCCGATTGCAGCCTCGAGAAATACAAGTAGAAATTTTAGATCGGTAAAGCAAGGATGCAAGTATTGATTTGCAGTTGTGGAGGTTTAAATATTTTACCATTATAATAAAAATAGTAACGATAGACAAGGCAGAGCTAAATCGTCTCTATTCAAAAGGGCTTGTCTTAAATGTTGTTTTTTTTTTTTTAATAAAGAGCTGTAACATATAGTATACTCTAAAACAGCTGTAGGCATACCAACAACAGACTGGAATGACGCTTTGGAGTATCAGAACAAATATGATTTGGTCTGAAATATATCGTTGCTAATAAATTCACATTGCCTAGGTATGACTATGTATTAGCAGATAACATCTCTGAAAAAAACGACTTAATCTCAACTATTATTCGAAAATTACAACAATTTAAACACTGGAATTGAAACGGCTATAATAAACATTACAACTTATCCACTTGAATTTTCCATGAATTTCCTTATAGTTTGATTAAATTTAAATTAAATGTGATATTTAACGGCATGTGTGTGTTAAAATTCGAATAAAAACCCTAGAATTTTGATATATATTGATTATTAGCTTCACGTACTAATATCGTGAGCTTTTAATATTATAGGTCAAAGGTCCAAGCAACCCTTTTTTCAGTGTCAATTTTCTGCTTGAAAAAAGTATTATTCTAATCTCATATTGCTTTTAATAGAGGGTATTATTCATTTTGCTATCAAAACTGTATTAATCTAACTTTTACACAAAACTACATCATTTAATAACATCGTTAGGCGTTAGCCACTCACGAAATGAGATTTCTTTTCCAAATATTTCTATGGTATATCAAGCTTTACACCAAAATTCGTCTTATCCCTAGTACCATACGGAGATTTTACTGTATATCTTTTTATATATACAAAAATTTCACACAACATAACACGACTTTATAAAAAAACAAAAGTTTCTTTTGGAGTTGGTCTGTCTTTGGTCTGGTTGGTTGGTGGGTGTAAAAAAACCCCGTCGAATTATATTTCAGAGTTAATAACGAGTATACTACCGATGCATCGAGAACAACTCTTCAGACAAAAGGCTGCCCGAGATTTTGAGCCGCGTTTAATTAACACCCCATTAATCTTGATCTATTGTTGAAGTTCCGTCGTAGCCGACTACTCAAATCTCTACCATCCCTCCGCTGCCCCCTTGTTTATTCGCCCCCGAATGTTTGCTCCGAATTAATACGGCATTACTCAGCAGCTAATGAAATAAACACTGCGAACTAAGTATTAGCGGTCTCCCCCTCAACGAGCAATTTCGCGGTTGAAATAGTGGTAAGGCATTATCGTGCTCTATACGTAATGGAGGGGAGGGAGGAATTCGAGGTTATAGAGATTAATCTCCGTTGCTGAACCAATGATGAGACCATCATCATAATTCATGCGCTCCAGACCATCGAAGGTACTGGGAATTAAATGCTCATTGTTCACGGATAGTATGCTCTTCTACAGTACTTGAGATAGTTAGTGGTGGCAAGAGAATCTAGGGATAATAGCATTTGTAAATAGATCGTTCCACTATAATAAACTATATATATTTTTTGCCGAAAGACAAAATAGGATTATTTTACTAGTTAAGGTGAAAATAGAAAGGTTTAAAATATTGACAAAAATAAAGAGCTATTAAAAAAACGTCATCAAATCTGCCTATGAACGAGATATAGAAATAACGGTTATGTCGAAGCCCAAAGGGAATCTCTGTTGTTGTCAAACGTTTGACAAGTGACTGTCACAATCGTCGAATAAACTGGCTGTCTATAATGTAACAGCCTTGACAATTAAATAAGATTGTAAATTTAAGAATAGAAATACGTCTTTTTTTCTCGGCTGACTTTGATGACTTTTTTTAATGACTCATTATATGTATACGATAAACAGTCGAAACTAACTTGTACAAGACAGGTCCGTACTTAGGTTTCGTTAATTAACTGTCATTACTAAGCTTCCTTTTTTCTCCTTACCAGCATTTTTTTTACTTTTACCCTTTTTTACTCTTAACTTTTCATCAGGTTAACTTTTTTTTGAAGGACCAAAAAGCAGAAAAAAATAACAGATAACAACAAAATATTTTTTCTTATGCTTTTGAACTGAATGACCTACAATGGTGCGATTGTTGTGCCAATTAAAAGGGTGTGAAAAAAGAAAGGGTTTTGACTGATAAAAAAAAACTCCACCATTTGAGACAGATATTTTTCCGCTGATATAAAAAAAATATTCCTTTCGGGGGGTGAGTTTTGGAGGGGTTGGTGGGGGGTCGCAAGGGGATATTGAACACCACCTCCGTGTTCAGCATCCTCGAAAACGGGGGGGGACAGACGTTTTGTCGCTGATATAAAAAAAATCACCCCTTCTGGCGGTGAGTTTTGACCGGTGGAGGGGTTAGTGGTGAGGGTCGGAAGCCATCTTCAACACCACCATCGTGATCAGCATCCTCGAAAACGGGGGAAAAGACGTTTTTTTACAACGAAATGATGTAGGGGGGTGGTTTTTGGCCGTTTTGGGGGGTTGCGCAATCCCAAAGAGACATTCTGACACCGGCATCGTGTTCAGCATCCTCGAAAACGGGGGGAGGAGGTAGTCTCGATCCGGGTAAATCTAGATCAATATTCGTCCGACTCACAAACGCCACTATCGGGGAGGATTAACTTTTTTACCTATGTTCACCCAATATTTTTTTCCAAATTTTATTAAACTGTGGAAAAAAGAAAATTGTAATTTTACCTAAACGTATTTAAATCAAAGATCTGTACACTGAATTTCTTATTGAATTTATAAGGTATAATTATAATCTAAATATACTCCAGCAAACTCCCTCTATATTTCACACGTTTTACAAATCTTTTTGAAGTCTCATTAAGCCAGGCAATTTTCTCTGAGCCCTGTTAAACAATAAATAACGGATTTTACAGCATTTTAACATCCACTCTTTGATCATCAAAGGCAAGAGGGCATTTAATCTTTTTCCTTTACTAGCGTAGGTAAGTACTGGTAATTTAAAAAATACAGTTCTGACGTATATTTCGTTTTGTGATGTTTTATTCAAGTCTGGTAGTAAAGATATTTTGTGTACACGTACCAGGGGTGTCAGTATACCAGCGATTCAAATTTTGTGCTGTTTTACTTAGAACTACTTTTTGTTACTGAATACATGTATGCTTAATCGAAATTAATATTGTTGTTTGTAAATACAACGTGTGTTAGCAAATATTAGAATAGAAAATAATAAAAAAATTACAATTAAATACGAGATGTGTAAATTAAGTAATGAGACTGATTTTAATTTTTTTTTATTCGAATAGAATTACAATTCAATATTGTCTCCATCAAAATAACTTCCTTGGGAAGCCACACAGCGCTGGAGAAGGATCTTCCATTCCTCATAGCAGTGCTGGAACTCATATACAGGAACAGCCTTCAGCTGGTCGGTTACAGCCATTTGCATGTTTTCTATGATTCCAATATGACGTCCCTTGAGGTGATTTTTCAATCTCGAGAAGAGAAAAAAGTCACAAGGACTCAAGTCAGTCGAATAATTAATTAATTAATATGATTAAAAACTCATTTACTGAAATGGCTGTGTGACAAGACGCATTATCGTGATGAAACATCCAGTTGTTCTTGATGTTTGGTCTCACACGCATGACCCTCTTTCAAGTTTTTCAAGAACTTCTCTGTAAAAGTGTTGATTTACTGTTTGGCCTGGAGGCACAAACTCTTTGTGAACAATTCTTTGGCTATCAAAAAAAAAAGCAAATCAGCATGCATTTGATTTTCGCCTTGCTCATTCTTGCTTATTTGGGTCTTGGAGAGCTTGTGTGTGCCATTCCATGCTTTTACGCTTGGTTTCCGCGTCGTACTCAAACACCCAAGTTTCATCACCATCACACGTTCCATAAAATGGGGATCATTTTCAATCGATTTCAAAAAGTCACGACGTCTTTCTCTCCTGATGTCCTTTTGTTCCTGTGAAAGGTTTTTTTGGAACCACTTTTGCGCAGATTTTTCTCATCACCAATTCGTTAGACAAAATCTGATGAACAGTGGTGGGATTCAAATTTCATCGGTGCTTGAAGATGAAGGCCTTCCGCCTCTTGGTTTATCTTCAATCGACTCTGTTCTTTCTGAGTATGCCACTGAAAAAAAATGGGCTCTTGAAAAAACGGTGTCTCCGTAGGCGTGTTGAAGTTTTGTAAAAGTATCCATTGCGCTGTGTCCAAATCGGAAGCACAACCTGATGGCACACCGTTGCTCAAAATTAATGTCACTCATTTTTAAAACGCACTAGAAAAAAATGGTTTACGAAAACAGTCACAAAGAACAAACAAATGACTCTGACAAGTTCAAACTTTTACTGAAGGTGTACGAAGTCCCGTCTCCGCATTGTTGCTAGAACGAGCGTTACATTGACAATCTCCTTACTTAATTTACACACCTTGTATAATCTATAAATTTTACGGACCAACAAAATAATTGACTATTTTGCACTGAAGTATGAACATCAAAATACTATTTTACAGTCTCTAGAGTATCAAAAATACACAAAACATCTAAACAAAATAAGACAAAAAAAGTACTTATAGTATAGATAATTGATCACAAACGACGTCAATTAGATGATTATTACAACACAGGCCGTCATTAGTTTCCTTTATACCCTATTTCTTTATATGCCGATATCTAATAATTCAATCAACCACCACCGACGTTCCTAAATTGTGTTTTGATATAGCCAATTGAATGCCAATAAAAGTTCCACGCCAATAACGATAAAACTCGTTGTATAGTTGATTTAGTGCTTTCATATAGTCTCCCTTCGAGCGCTAAAAAAAAGAAAAATGAGGAGTCGCAAGCCGTTTCCCAATAATAGATCCCTATGGTCTTCCGAAGCAGATAACAATGTATCTATTTTTATGTCGCAATACATAAGATGGTGTCAGTTTTCTTAAGGTTATCATTCTGAACAGCTGTTAGGAGAGTAAAGCGAATAGAATAGAATAAATAGAAGAGAACGTTTCTAAAAGGGAATTGAGGAAACACGTAACAAGGTATAACGTTACGGAATTTTAAGAGAGGACATAAAAATCGGAATCTGTTTAGTTCTGCGTGTTTTTTGGAATTTGGTAATTCTTAAAAAAATATACAAGTATAAGTACAAAATATTTTTAGGTAAAATACATAATGTATATATTATTCTGATAAAAAATAGAAAAAAAAAATTTGGGAATTTATTATTTATATGGATTGCAGACCATATTGCTTTTTTGTTTTTGTGTTCACTTTCTGGTCATCATCACGCCGAAGGGTTTCATTAGAACGAAACAGCTGTCCCCACGGACAGCGGTTTTAACCAAACTACTTTAGTTGAAACCGAAACTTCTTGAGAAACAAAAACACTATTTTATTTTTACCACAATGTTATATATGTAACTATACTCGGTGTCATATCATTATACCACGGTCTGCCTTTATTGATATATTAAAATCTATGTAAATTAAAATTCTAAAAATTTGGGAGCAATGTAAAATCGATACGTTTTATTTAACTAAAATCTTTTGACAAATGTGGAACTTCCGCTTATATCGGAAGTAGATATCAACTTGCTTCTTTTAAATGGACCGGCCTGTATATTGTTGCATTTTTTAAATCTACGGGGCATTCTAAAGATATTTTGCAAATAATATCCTATACCTACATAAAATAGTTTTCAAAATATATTCAATTTTCGATCACAACATAAGAGTTGACGATCTTAGGAAAATTGATAATATTTCAAAAAATGATGAACATATTTTGGAACATGCGTGATTTTTTGGGTTCTCAAATGCTTTAGAACTGTCAAAATACTACAGTGTGAGATTGTTAAAGTCGTATTTGAAGCAATATGTTAGAAAAATATATTTTAAGGATTAAATAAAAACGACTGAAGTTAGACATAGACAATCCAACATGTTACCCTTATTTTTAAAGCTGAATACATAGGTATCGATGGAATAGGGGTTTTTATACAAAATATCGATTTTTTGTACAGGGTCAGTTACCTAAAATTAACATTCGTTTTACATGTACATATTTCTTTTAATTTTCATCAAATAAAAGTTAAAGAAGGGTTTTTTATGATTTTTTATGAATTGTAATATTACATGAACACATTTAAAAAACTGGTCAGGTTGTAAGAGTGCGAAAAAAAAATAATTAGAACGCACTGCCAAAATCCTCAAATTGTAAGGGTGCGAGGAAACTCTTTTTCAACACCCTGATTTTTTTTTAAATATTATCTACGATTATTTTATGATGAATTCAACTGTTTTCGAGATATGTTGAGATTCACATATTGATACCTTTTTTATGTTTTATATGATTATATTTAATACCCTATAGTAAGATACATATATATCTCGATATATCTCGAAAACATTTGAAGTAACCATCTAATAATCATACATTTTTGTGATAAAAAAAACTACGATATCTTCTAATCTTTTCAGTATTCTAGAAATGCATAAAAAATCGTGAAAAATCTTTTTTGGAATCCTTTGATTGGATGAAGATTAAGAGAAATAAAAAGGGGTGTCAATTTTAAGTGACTAACACTATACATACATTTTTTGACCACATTTTTTTTGCGAGCACCCAGTATAAGAAATGAGGAACAGCCTTTACTAAAATAAAGTATATATGTATATACATGTATATTCTACTAGTATATATAGAAACAGGCTGGAAAATGAAGGGTCCTTTATGAATTATCTGGTCTCGAACTGTAATTGATTTACTGAAATTTGTAAATATTTCGTTAATAAGTTTTATTTTAGAAATAAAATGTCTACAGAATGTCCCACGGAGTCTAAAAATGCTCTAATGTACAGGATTTTCCACTATCCCAGTCTAGGTGTCTCAAAATATTTAGTTAAATCTTTGTTTTAATATGGGGCAGCCTAAGATAATATACAGTAAGCGGCAGTCTAATGCGTACATAGCCGAATGAAGGGCAATTGATAATTTAACTTCTTTGTAAGTAGAGTAAACATGAGGTGAGAACAAATCGCGATCCAAACGCTAGCGCAGGCATATGAAACGCATCCGGTTGGTCGGTAGGGCTGTTTGAGCTAAAATTTGAAATACCATTTTATATTTTATACTGGTCTAGTGCCTGATTAGAAAAGTGTGTTATTACGAGTGTATTGTAGAAGCATTACATACATTCATAAAAATAAAAATGGATATTTATCACATTGACGAAAAAGTTCAAATAATTAAATGACAGACGGTATGAGCGCGGCCGCCGACAATCGCGGAGATCCGTGACGGGGCAAGGAGAGTGCATTAGTGGGTGGAGCTTGGAGTTGGACCATTGGACCGTTCGTTCTGCCTTCGTTCGCTGCGTGCGCTGTTGTCATATCAACATAATATTCCTATTAGATATTTTAAAATTGTTTCACAGCTGTTTAAAGTAATACTCACTGTTTAAAATTATTTCACAGTAGTTGGGTTGAAAAAAGATAACAGTAAACTTTATTATACGATACGCGATTGATCGTACATCAATGCATTTTGTAGATATAGGATTTTTTATAAAGACATAAAAACCCCAAGTTTGTTCATCCAGTGTTTCAGGATTTTACTCATAAATTGTAAATTACGTAGATAAAGAATGTATCCTTTACTTATGGACCTCACTGTATATTATCTTAAGGGCAGCCAGTCCTAGTCTTTTGTTTATAGACAATAACGACGAGACGGGGTAAACGTAAGGCGCTGAAAGTCGTTTAAGAGTGTCGAAAATCCGTCTTTAACTGGTCCACACGCACACGATCCGCACGGGAACAATAAAACACAAACGAATTGTGATAGCCTACTTTTATTATTCGATTTTAACAAGTTTTTTCCTTACGTGTACACGGCATGTTGTCGGCCGCCGTGATGTACGGATCGGTATCGGTCCTCAACCCGAACGAGTAGCCCGGCTTCTCGGGCAGCAACGGCTTGTAGATGGGACCAGGCGACACCTTCTTCGAGTCGGGCGGGAAGACCCTGGGGGACATCGTGAAGTTCGGCATCTTGGTCTTGAACATGTCGACGCTGACGTCGTTGTATCTGGCCGGGCCCGGCGACCTCTCCTTGAGGGACGTCGGCTGCCTGTAGGACATGCTGTACGCGGCGTTGGCCCCCATGTCGGGCACCTTGGGGCCGATGGTCGTGGGTAACGTGTACACGTCAGGCCCTGGCGTCTGGAATCTCTTGAACCCTGGATATCTGGCGCACAGGAGTAAAATTCGATGATCTTATTCATTCCTTAATTAATTCATTAATTAACTAATTCAATCATTCGTTCATTCATTTCGTTCATCAGTTCGTTCGTGCATTTTGGTTCATTCAATCACTTGATCATTTTTTTCATTCATTGATTCATTCATTCGTTCGTTCGTTCGTTCGTTCGTTCATTACTTTACGGATTTTTTTTCATTCACTTGTTCATAAGTTTATTTAAATTTTTATATAATATCGCCTGCTGAGAACAATGGTGGCGAAACTTAAAAAAATGCGATTTTGAGTTAAGCCCACTAAAGGACCTCAAAATGGGTCCTCTTTCATCTGCAATAGAGGCGAGAGGTCATTTCGCATCTTTCCTGCTGATAGCGGTAGATACGCCTTGACAGTTGAGGAGAAATGGACGCAACGATGTGTGCGATAGGGACGAAACTCAGTTTGTCCTGACACGTTTTTTAGAATGTAACACAAAGAATAATAATTACCTAGGTAATATGTAAGGTTTTACATTTTACTCCACTTTCCGGTTCTAAGACAATCCGTTTTATTATATTGGATCTAAGATTTTATCTTGTGAAGTGGATACCAAGTGCCACTAAAGGACTGAATGGTTACCTACTTTTAGAATTTTTTAGGAAAAAAGAACTGATTCAGTAACAAAGACAAAAAAAATAAGATGTAAAAGTTAGGGTTTTTGTGAAAAAAAAAAATACTGTTAATACTGTTCTTCACAAAGATTGTATCCATACATTGTAGAGCTGCTCCAACAGAGCTTATTAACTTAAATGTTCACGATTTTGTTACATTGGTTCCTACATTTTGACAATTTAGGATTGAAGCGAAAAAAATTCTACTTGAAGTAAAAGATTTTATAAGAGTAATTTTAGTTCTTGTGAAAAAGAAACAATGTGAGACTGTTTAAAGTAGGTAATAAAGGACCTGTTCCTTTTAGGAGTCTTTAAAGTTTTAAAAATTCCAAGCCAAGTTCAATAAAGCCAAGTTCAGTATTAATTTGTTTTATTGTATTTCTTTTATTTTGAATGAAACAGATTATGTTGGTCTGTCATTGTGTATTTAAGTCACACCAAACCCTTAAAAAATGATCTAAACATTGATGCAATAGTGGCGAAATTCTGAAAAAAAAAAATTAAAAAAAACGGAATTTTGTATTTCCAAACTGTACTACTAGTTACAGCAAATAAAATGAAGCACACATTTAAAAGAAAAAAGTCCAAAATGTGTATCTAATGAACTGTAATAGGAGTTAGTTTTGGCAAAACTTGAAATGTGAATATCTCAGAACGCCTTTTAGTGAGTTTCGCCACTATTGTTCTCAGCAGGCGATATATCCAGTAGTTTATTCTAAATGACTGTGACTTTTCAATTGGTTAGGGTAGATTGGAATTCTATTATGAAGTTGGTAACATCCAATATATAATGGCAAATCAGCTGTGACAGCACGGTACAGTTGTTTAAACTGATCGTGACAAAAATGTGTAATTTAAACACAAAATAAAAATATTTGTTCCATTAAAATATTTATTTCGTTCTCCAATTATTGGGGTGTTATGTTAGTTCTTCGATAGCATGACATGTTTCTAAAAACTGTGTTTGAGATATAGATACATATATAAAAAAAAGTGCAAGATCTGGAGACCTTGCAGGAAAACCTACCAAAATAAACTCTTTTTGCTGAAAACACCCTTCTCTAAGTGCATCGTCATGTAACTCATTGATAAAGGGTTCTAATAAGTCATTGCAATATTTTATAACAACTACGGTTTGGTTAAAATATTTGTCCGATGACTCGTCTTCGAAACCGCTAGCCAAACACCATTTCTTTTTTCATGTAAAATACCATGAAAGATGAAGCCAGGCCTCGTCAGAAAAGCAGCAGTTGTCGGGAATGTCATCGCTGTTCAAGTTTTCCAAACACCACTGGCAATACGATGTTCTTCTTCCAAAACCCAAAGGGCCTGAGTTCGTCAACTCCTTGAGTTTTATAAGGATATCTACCACACTTTTTTGTGGTAGATATGATATTTTCACCATCAATAGGTCAGATGAGTTTTCCTTTCGACATCGAACACCTGCGATACTTCTCAGCAGAGGTTCTTTTTCTAGTTGGTCTGCTCCTTGGTTTAAGGCTTACCGATCCTGTTTCACGAAATTTGTCAACACAAGCATGAATTTGATTACAATCTGTTTGTAAGTGATTACTACAAGGTTAGAAAACTATTCACGAAATTTTTCTATGGACTAATTAACTGAGTAAACATATTGATGGTAACCTACTACTTCGAAGATAATGTTGAGGATGAAATATTTTGTGTGTTAATTACAATTTTGTTGTAACTATTTATATATTATTATAATTATGTTATGTTATAGTATTATAAATAAATGCTTCACAACTTGACTTTCATACATAATTTAAATGGGAAGTTAGTGATGTCTACCAACCATTAATAAAGAAACTACATAAATCAACAGCCTACCCTAATTGAGAATTTATTTAAAGACACGGTATGTAAGAAATAATTTATTCTATTATTAACCATTCATTGGAGCAAGCAGCATTTATGTAGGTGTAGTAGGCAAGCACTATTTATGTAAGTTTGTAGATGACTATCCAACGATCTCAGGAGTGAAAGAGGTTCTGACCTATACATAATGATGCATTTTTGTGCTTTTTTTATTTCCATACGATATATTTCGGGTAGCCGATATATTTCGGGTAGCGCTAACAGATCCATGATAAAAGTCCCCTTATCATTGAAAATCTCTTCACAATTCCAAAACGAATAACGTATGGATCAACAGTTTGAGTGTCCAGTTTAGCGTCACTTTGAGGTCTTCTGGCACAGAAATGCACCATGATAAGTCACCTACATTTTCACTTCTGGGGTCCTTGGAGGGTCTCCTACAAACCAATACAGGAGGAGCCACTGTTACCACCAACGATTATGTAGTATTATAAAGTCCCATTTCCTTTTCAGAGTTGTGATCATCCCTCACTCACGGCCCATACCTCAATTTTGAGAACGTTAAGGCTTGGGAGTACTCTGACTCCCGTCTGGCCTACTAACCTGAACGACAGGGAATACATCGGGGGTCGGGGTTCCTTCATCCTGGGCACCAGCTCGTTCTTGTAGGTGCCTGGACCGGGCACCTGGAAGGAACTCACCGCCGCTGGTCTAGACTTCATAGAGAAAGCAGGGGGTGTGGCCTTTCCATAGGGCGTCATGTCGCGGACGTTGTACTGCGGTCCAGGACCGATGGTCAGCTTGTGGTAGGGCAGTCTGACCCCCATGGAGTACTGCGGGTTCCTGTACTTGGTGAAGTCATGCTCCGGGTATCCGGTGAGGGGAGGCAGCTGGTACTTGCCCGGGCCGGGTCCTATGTTCTTCCTGGGCATCTCTTCATGTACTACGGATTTTTGGCGGAATTTTGAGGCGTATTATGGGATGATGCAGCGAGCGATGTGAGGATTTCCGGTGGGAAAATATCTCATTAGGGAATGGATGCAGTCGCGGTTGTCAATTTGACATTTGACAGGTTTAGCTGGGATGTTTTGTTAGTCATAGGTGCACACGTCACAATACACGAACTAATTGGGCGCGTTTGGAATTTTCATGAAATATAAGATGGGTCCTCGATAACGATTGAGTATTTTGTTGTTGATATAAATTTTCTGGCTACATAATAAGCCTTTACAATAAATTTGAAAGAATAACGCATTGTTGAATTATACCACAAACAATAGTGGGCAACATGAATTCATAATATATATTGGTTAGTCACCGAGATTTAGATCTAAATCATGGTGTGTTTAGTTCAAAATAGATATTTTTATGTATTAAGGATACATACAACCAAAAAAATTAAAACTATACTACGAACATTAGACAAATGTCATGTATGTACGTAGTTGATATTGTCAACTATCCACAAACAAATACATATTTATGTCTCATTGTGTGAACATTGTGTAAGTAATTATAATGAAAAACTGTTTTTTTGTTTACAAAAATATGTTTGGTTACTAGTTAAACTTCCAATTTATTTAGAACATATATCCTCAGGTTATGTAACAAGTAATATTATTCAATCAATACTTAGTTTTTGTTATTTTATGAGATATAAAAAGTATCGAAAGTGTGCGATTGCTTGGTGCCAAAATAAATATTTGATTTGGCTGAAACAAGGATATGCCCGTCATTATTTATTTTAAGATAATATTTTAGAACACTAATTTTATTTAAGAAATATAAATTTCTTCAATCATTTTCTGTTGACATATCCACGTATCGAATTTTCTTTTTTTATTAAGGTACCGTGTTTTTAAGTGTTGTCCAGCAAAACTAATTTAAATTTATAAGAAAACATACATTTAAGGAAAATCTATGCAATTCCACGAGTTTTCGGAAAGACATTCAAAAATCAAGGTTTGTTTTACCTTACAAACCAAAATTCGTCCGTATTTTTAAAAACCATGACATTTTTTACAAATTACATTACAATGAAATTAGAAAAACGTTCAGGCGACACAAAAGATTTTAACAAATAGCAACGACGAAGTCGAAAATTATAAAATAAGTCGTAAAGATTGTTAACAAAAGTATATTGGGCAAACAAAAAATCAATCTTAACTAGATTCAAAGAACAGGTAGAATATGAAGAATCTAAAATTAAAAGAGAATTAGAATTAAAAAAATCTGTTAACTGGTAGCACGAAAGAAAATATGTAACAATGTCTCTATAGTTTTCAGCTTTGTTATTACCATGAAAACCTATATAAAGAAGTTTCATCTTCAAGTAGGTGCTGTCATGTCCCAAAAAACCCTTTTGAGGCGTCCGCATTCTCTCCTTTAACATCCCTTTACTATAACTAAAAACATGTTGTTTGTCCATGGCCTTTTATAATTTTTCGGGAGGCCCAGTTTTATATGCAGTTCAGCAGAGGGCAGATGCAGCTTTTCTAGGAGGAACTAATAGCGTATTGGTACCATTTTTGTTTCCTAGCTTGTTGGGTGACCATATTTTCCTCTTGCAATGTTCTGATTATTCTCGACTATCCCATTCACAGAGAAAACAGTGGCATTTCAGTATATCCTTGAGGCATACCAAGTAGACATCTCAACGACTTTTGGGACTCCACAATTTACTTGGTAGTAGAGATATATGCAGAGAACAGATACCCCTTATTAGAAATATGTATCAAGAAAACTGCAGCCAGCAGGGTACACGTCATAAGTGTAATACACGAAAGTAATTAGTAGCTTTCCGCACTAATTATTTATATTATACTTATTACATATAGCGGAGGATATGAAAAATGAATAAGCGCGTATATGTTAATTTTTCATTTAGTAGAAATACAACACTTACCTGTCATTTCTACCGATTTCCTTTTTATCCTGTACATTTTTTAGAGGCGTACTACTGTTTAAAAGAACATATCTTTCTTGCGACGCCGACGTACCATTATTAAAAAACAAAAATATAAAACACATTTTCATCTCCAACCACCGTTTTGAGAGAATTTCCCTCGTGCAGACCGGAAAATAAATTGTTTCGTCCCCCCGCAACAACACAATATAATCGTCGAACCCAACGCTATTTGCTTTTAGTCGGCCGACATCTCGAATCTGTCTCTCCCCCAGAAATCACCAAGGGATGAAACGCGTGCCCCGGGGGAACAAGGCTTATTTGTGTAATCATATCGAATCATCTTACATTATGGCCGTGTCTGCATCCCCAGCTTCTAGCGATGCTGCTCGAGGAATGTAATTAATGACTCTTTCGGCCAGCTGTCGGTTGTCTAAAATAATAAAGTGTTTATCCACCGCGGTTATGTTGGTTGTTATTAATATAATTTAGACGGTATCTGAAAACTGTCAGTTAATTGAGACCTTTTACAACGATGAAGATACGGGCCTGCGTTAAACTTATCTTAGATCTAGCGTTAAATAATATGCTCATTTCAAAAAAAATGACTAAGTAGTAAATACACTCAACATCCACTTTTCCGAACTTTTACGTTCCGCAGACTTCCACATTTCCGAACTCTCGTCACCTCGGGATTACCGAACTGCTGGCGCATGCGCAAAGGGTTTTTCTGGCTCATTCTAGTACTTTTCTTTGTTTTTCGAGGTTTTTATGCAAATGTAATACATACATACATGTGTACATGTTAATAAAAAAGAACGTTTTTCTAAACAAAAAAATGTCAGGTGCAAAGGAGAGAGTGATGCAGGTAATTATTGTGTCATTCAAAGTAAAGGTTTGTTTTATTGAACATTTTTATTTCAAAATTATGAGAAAATATGTATTTTTAAGAAAGCCGTGATACAAAACAAACATTATTGTACTGTTTATTTGCAGAGAAAAGAGCCTGCTAAGAGGCTAACCTTGGAGGAAAAGCTGGATTTGATAAATCACGCAAAAAATGGTGTTAAAAATGTTGATCTATGTCAGATGTACAATATTTGTAAATCGTCAGTGGCAGAAATTCTTGGAAAAAAGAAATTTACTTTGAAAAAACTGAAAAAAAAGACGAAAATCGAGTGGACGGATTGACACAATAAAGTGAACCGGTACTTATGATACGCCATTTGAAAGAAGTGTTTTTCACTGGTTTGTACAAAGAAGAACTCTTGTCTCAGGTGTGCTGCTGAGGGAGGGCGATTTCCTCTTTGCTGAATTCTGTGACAATCGAAATGTTTGATAACAATCGCATTATTGTGTACATTTTTTTTCTCATTTCAAATTTCGCGGTGTTTTGTCGTCAACCAATCAGCGACAAGTTCGGTTATGTGGAAGTACAAGTTCGGAAATATCGTGAGAAAAAAGTTCGGAAATATCGTGAGTTCGGAAATTTGGAGTTCAGATATGTGGATGTTGAGTGTATGTAAATACGCTATACGAGGTGTGTAAATTAAGTAATGAAATTACTTAAGTAATGATTTTTTTTTAATTTTTTTTATTCAAATAGAATTACCATTCAGTACTGCCTCCTTCCTGAAATTACATCCTCGGCAAGGCACACAGCACTGGAGACGGTTCTTCCATTCCTCATAGCAGTGCTGGAACTCACATACTGGAATAGCCTTCAGCTGGTCGGTTACAGTCGTTTGAATGTCTTCTATGGTCTCAAAATGACGTCCATTGAGGCGATTTTTTAGTCTCGGGAAAAGAAAAAAGTCACAAGAACTCAAGTCAGGCGAATAAGGAGGCTGAGGTGCCACAGGAGTGTTTTTACTGGCTAAAAACTCGTTTATTGAAATGGCTGTGTGACAAGGCGCATTATCGTGATGCAACATCCAGTTGTTCTCGACGTTTGGTGTCACACCATGACCCTTTTTCGAGGTTTATCAAGAACCCCTCTGTAAAAGTGTTGATTTACTGTTTGGTCTGGAGGCACAAATTCTTTGCGGACAAGTCCCTGGCAATCGAAAAAGCAAATCAGCATACCTTTGATCTTCGACTTGCTCATTCTTGCTTATTTGGATCTTGGAGAGCTTGAAGTGTGCCATTTTATGTTTTGGCGCTTGGTTTCCCGGTCGTACTCAAACACCCAAGTCTGATCACCAGTAATGACTAATGACACATTCCATAAAATGGGGATCATTTTCAATCGATTTCAAAAAGTCAAGACCTTTCTCCCCTGATGTCAGCAGATTTTTCTCATCCCCAATTCGTTAGTCAAAACTGAAAACAGTGGGGTGATTCAAATTTAACCCTTCCCCGATTATTCTTGTCGTCAACCGACGATCTGAATGTACAAGATCCCGTATTCTATAAACATTTTAATCGGTTCTTGATGAGGTGAATGAGTCGAAAAACCTGGGCTCTTGAAAAACACTGTCTCCGTAGGCGTGTTGAAGTTTTGCAAAAGTATCCGTTGCGCTGTGTCCAAGTCTGAAGCAAAACCTGATAGCACACTGTTGCCTAAAATTAATGACACTCATTTTAAAACGCACTAGAACAAACCAGTTTACGAAAACAACCACAAAGGACAAACAACTGACTCAGTACAAGTTCAAACTTGTACTGAAGGTGAATTATATGTTAACCTACTGCCCTTCCAAGTTCCGTCTCCGCAGTGTTGCTAGATCGGGCGCTACGTTACCATTCTCGGTACATAATTCACACACCTCGAACGATGAAAAATTATTGAGTACTGGAATGTATTTAATGGAAATTTTGATTTTTCAATGAAACTGATGCACGTAATTTGAATAGGTAGGACTGAAGACTAGTTAGTCCAGATTCAATAATTTGTGAGACGTGTGATGTGATACATCTATTACTAATTATTTCTTATAATTACTATGATACGTATTTTTCGGACCGCTAAAAATCGTTAAAAGCTAAATCCGTACCTGACATGACTATACTTCCGCCCTTTCGGCATGACCGGCGGACTAAGCAGATCAGTCTCCTTCGGAGAGGCTCATTTGAAATCTCTGAGCAGCTGTAATAGCCAATTAATCGATGTCATTCACTCGTAAATGAAGTTGAAAACCTCCGTGCCGCCTACATGGTTTCGTAATCCGGGTGTATTGTCCGATTACGAGTCTCTTCACCCAACTAGGCCACCCCTGTAGGTCGGGGTGAAAGCAGGCCATAGAGTGGCCCGATTGATTGATATTGCCGTGTGTCAGATTCACGTAGCCCTGGAATAAGCAGGACGTCCATCTTTGTATAGTCCTTCTATTCTGAATTGAAAATGATAAATACGCCTGGGGAACAAAAAAAAGCGGTGCAACTTTATGATTCCATGGGCGTGCTCGAATAATTACTTTTAGGAATAGGTAATAATAAGTAATTTACGTCGCTTTTATATTATGATTTTTTATTTACATACATACATATGTATATTTAAATAAAAAAAGTCCGGATAATACATATATGTGTATTATTTATATTTATTTGTATATTATACTAATGTTCATTTGGCCAGTAATATGTTTTAATTTTTTTGTCATATCCTCATGGTAGTCAGCAGAGGACTGTGATGTTTTTAGCGGACAGTAATAACGCATTTGGCACAAAACCGTTTTCACTTCCGGCGTGAAGTATTATAATCCGTTTTCCCCTTGAACACGGAGTATTTAACGCACATTTTGGTGAACTATCTCCTATAACGCACATAACGCACATTTTGGAGAACCCAGCCATACTTAACAACGCCATGTGTATCAAACCACCTTTCATCAAGATATATTATATGCCTATTTGATTCGCGATAGTGCCTAATCGGATCCTTTTTTCCAAATATTCTACTCGAAGTATAATGATACATCTTGATTCCATTATAGTCATTCGATTATTAATTTTTTTATATTTAAAACCAGAGTTTACTAAGATGTCACATAATGTTTCTAGAGATTTATGATTATAATCAGGGTAATCATGCAATTTTTGTTGAATTAATTCCAAAGTCGGGACTTTGTGTTTTCTTTATACGTATCATAAATTGTTCGCCTAATTACGTCCCGCGTCGCCGCGTCGACATTTTTGAATTTTTTTCAACACTTTTTCTGATTTCGTAATTCAGAGTGATTTTCTGATTTCGTAATTCACTTCCCAGCTTTAACAACACGTAAATTGTAGATTTTAAAATTTTAGTTAATTTATTAATTCGATTAATAATTTCAGTATCAGTCATGTTCTCATTTTCAGGTTTTAGGCATTCATTCATATATATTTAAAATAATACGCTGACTTTGACAATGTAAGTCTTTATTTTTTAATTCATCGTACTCGACCGTTTCGACATTTTCCAATGTCAATGTGTACCTTACAGAAATAAATATGAACTTTGTGAATTACTTTTGGCGTTCACTGTACAAGACAAGACACTGCATATTAAGAAAAATGGAGACAAGTATTCAAGGCGAATCGCCACAGTACTTAGAGTAGTTTTTACAAAATCATTTTCCGCCTATTTACTTTGGCTTGCTACCAATTTAAATAAAGAAAACGTCTCTTACGAACCATGTAAAGCTGGAGATGACGAATTCCTATAAAATTTTAAGCCTACATAGAGATTTACGCAAGGTATTAACGAGAAGTATTTGTGTAGTCGTAATTTCGATATATTATAAATATGTTTCTAAAAAAAATTATAATCTATCAGCGTCTTCCACTTTTTACACCGTGATTTAACCTCAATTTTAACTATAAATTCTTCATCTATAAATAATTTTTTTGACATGCTACTTTCTAAGAACATTACCCTTCATATTTATTTACTTTATCTTAAGGTTTATTTTAAGATACTGCGCCATGAATGCATAGTGAATCAGTAATATTTATTTTATCAGTGTGTATTATCGCTTGTAAAAGTTGGTTCTATTCTCAAAATGCTTTTACAGTTTTCGTAGGGTTTTAATATGTACATATATTATATCTCAGTCCATGTTGCTTGAAATGGTGTTTTTGATACTTTTATTCTTCAAAAAAGTATTACCTACCATAAAACACCTAAAATGTTTACTAAATAATATTCTTAATTACTTATTTTTTTTGCAGAGCTTTCAAAGTTAATGTCACGTTCCTCTGTAAAATCTGGTTAATAAAACATAAGTCACACTTAAAATCAAACAAGAATTATTGTGAAAGAAAGAAAAAGGCACTGCGTGTTGCAAATCAATTTATATTAATGAACTTTTTAAGATAAAGGCAAAAAGCAGTTCACTAGTGTTATTCAATTTTTGACGAATTTGCAGAAGCCCGAAAAGTCTATTAAACCCTCCATTTATTGCTCTTAAATTAGCCCCCACCATTGAACTAGATGAAATAAGATAAATATAACAGTGAAAAACAATTTGAAAAACTGAAGCCTTTTCAAGTTTAACAACCTTGGACTTTCTCGTTATCGAAGTAATGAATTATAGGTCCGCCAACTTGTTTACGGCTATATAAATTTACGGCTTCGTCTCTAGATTAAAACTCCTCCAAACTCAAACTCCGCAGTCTTAAAAACGCAATTTATCTTAAAGCAAAAGTTCTCAAACCAAACTTACCAGTTTGTCTCGTAAAAAACACTCCTATAACAGACAAAAATAAAATTATTATCCGTTAAACCTGTTATCATTCTTAAGCTCATTAAAAATAAATACATACAGATTTTTACAAAGAGAGATTATTGGCAACTTTCATTTGATATCGACCGACGAAACGTTTACTTACATAAAACAAATTTTCTTTTAAGAGGATATCCTATTATTGAAAAGAAAACAATTGGATTTTTTGTGTCATTTTCTGCAAATAATTACTATGTAAAATAAGTGGGCGAAAATATTCTTACTGAGTCTTAATACTTAAGTAATTACAGCACCTGGGAAACTGATATATCTTAGAAGTTGTAAGGTGCTAGATGGAAGATATCAATGAAAAAGAGCAATGTTTACTTTTTGGTTCAAGTGTCGCAGATTGAGTGTACACAAAAACAGAAGAGATAAACGCATTTAAAGTTTTTGGTGGCAGAAGAACACGGTATAAGAATCGCTATGTTGCCAAAGGACCTAAGGTGTACATAGGACCTTGTGATATGTATAAGTCCGAAACCGAATGAGTGAATGTTAAAATCTATCGACTCGATATGACAAAACTTTGCATACATTTTCAGAACATTCGTGGCTATCGTCTGAACTATAATTAAATTAATGTATTGATTAGAAAACAATTTACAGAGGTTTTAGTGACAAAACATTGACCTTATATTCAAACAGTCGCAAAATTTTTAAATTTTTTATATTTTATTGATATTTTATGCAACCTTATCAAATTTTTAGTGCACTATAAAGAAAAAAATCTGTTCTTTCAGATAATGAAAGAAAATCTACAGCTTGTTATTTAATAAAATAAAGTTGGTCTCGATAACAACCAAACGCGACAACCAAAATGTTGACAGAAACATGGCAATGAATGAATGAATGAATACGAAGTGGGCGGGAAACCCATGCACTTAGCCCTTTTTCCATAGTTTCCCGGTTCTCCTCTAGCAAGGCCATATTTTCTG
Source organism: Aromia moschata (assembly GCA_029963805.1). NCBI lineage: Eukaryota > Metazoa > Arthropoda > Insecta > Coleoptera > Cerambycidae > Aromia > Aromia moschata. The sequence goes on along the minus strand of JAPWTK010000022.1, from coordinate 2,482,125 downwards.
GAGTGAATACTTTAACATCCTCTGGGTTCAGAACACAGCTCCCAAGTCCGTTCTCTGACCCTTATTGAGTGTAGGATTGATAGTCTCCTTCTCCATGCACCATCCACATTCAGGATCATCTATACCTTTATATGTGGGTTTTTAGGTAAGTCCTGTAAGTCTGTGTTCTAATGTCTCTTGGTTCATACCTAGGAACTTTGAGTTATCTGAACGAAGCCCAGTATTGGGCCTTCGCCCGTCTCCGGGTTTATGTTTTTCGCTCCTTTTTAGGAGCTCTTTTGTTGAAACCCCCATTGAATAGGGGACCCCTAGGTTCAGGTCCTATGGGTACCCTATTGATCCTGTCTGCCCTGTGTTTTTTTCCGGGACACTGAGTGTCCGGTACCCATGTGAGTATCACTCTATTACAACTGCAGATCATTTAGAATCTTTTTACAGTCAAGGACGTTGTGATTGACCTTGCTGGATTCAATAGCCATCAAGGCCTCATGGCAATAAACTTATGAAAAACTTTTATTCAGGCCATTTTTTGTATACAAAGTTATTAAAAAATTACAGGCATTATGTGCTACATTTTTACAGCGCTGTGTATGAGTATGCTAGGAAAAACCAAATCCCGAAACCCCTTTTACCCTTTCTGAGAATTTTTCGAAAAAACAACGTAGTGATAATTTCTTAGGTACGTTCAGTGGCTGGTGATAAAGGGCACAGGGGCACGTGTCCAGCCCAAATTTCAATAGAAAATATTTCTTTTGTGGTATAAAACGATTTATTATTCCTTTTATACCACAAATTAATGATTTTTATCACATATATATGACAGACTATCGATCGAGCACCGAGCCACCGTAGTCTGAATTCTTGCATTTCGCGCGCGTGGGCGAGGGCACACAGTTTCCCAGCCCTTGTTTTTAATCGGTCTTTTTCGGTGACTGGTAATGTTTGGAGACGATTGCAGCAGACAGACGGCGTTAAATCGTTCGAAAATCAGCTTATCGGGTCACACTTGTTGAGTGACCTTTTTTAGTGATTGTTTATTTTCTTCGTTGAGAAGTGTGTTTTTACTGTTTTTGATTGTGAAACGTTTCAAAACGTAGGAAGGCCGATTATCCGATTTGATTATTTCCAAAACAGACGTAGGAAAATCGCGAAATTATTCACGAAATTTTAATAGTAGTGTCTACGACAGATTTAAGTGGTTATATGGGTATCCTAAAAGAAACAGACAGTTTTGTTTTATTGGTTTAGTGATGGGTGGCAACCAAAGTGCATGGACTCAAGAAGGGGTGAGTGATTTAAAACATTTAAATGAACAAGCTAAGAAACATGCTACAATGAAAAACATTTACATAACATTTTAGATTTTAGTGTGTTGGGAAAGGTAGACATAAGGCAACAGCTTGATAGTGCTTATCGTGAAAATATAAGACTTCACAATGAAAATGTGGATAAAAACAGACATATTTTAAACCAAATAATTAATTGTATTAAATTTTGTGAAACAAATCCGGGACTTTAATGAAAAGGGCAATTAAAATTTTTGTGAACAATAAGGACAGGCGAGCTGATTTCCTCTACAAATAACGGTAAGATACCTATATCAAATTTTTTCACATGTTGCCACCCATTATTTTAATATATTTAAGCCCTCAATATTCGTGACTAAATATTATTTCAAAAAGCTACCAAATCCCAAAAATTATTCTTGTGAAAGTCTATATTTTTGTATAAAAGAATTTTTCATTGAAATTCTGTCAGTTGAAGTGTCAGTAAAACGCATGACCTTGAAAATTAGTACCTAATAAATAATCCTACTGACACACCCTGTGCCCACCCATGTAACACACCCACGAGCCGCCACTGGGTACGTTAATGACTTGTTTAAATTGCAAACTACTTAATGAATGTGGTAGAAAGCTCATTATAATGCACATTAAGCAAAAACTTTCGATAAACCTCTGTTTACCTCCTGCATCTTGGCAACATCCAGAAAAGACGTCGGCATTTCTATAAACTTTAACCCTCATTCCTAAACGAACTTACGTAGTCAAACTGCACGAGCCATCATCACGGTTTATAGTAAACTTCGTAATGCGCACTTCGTGGTTTATCTTGGGGGGCCGCGCTTCAAATTCAAATTTGCGTGGAACAGTAAATCGACTGTAAATTGGTATCCTCATTATGTTTTCGTGTTGTTCTGGCGTCACCTATCGATCTGGAAATCGGAGTAAACGCTCACTTGCGGTTCCAGTTTAGGTGTTAGATATTCGCGTTTTGGTTTAGCAGATTTAACAACAATTTACTTTATTACTAGCGACCCGCCCGGCTTCGCACGGTTTACGACATCACATTAGAAACCTCTAAAATTATCAGTGTTTCTCGTTTCTCTACTATATTATGCATTTATTATACATATAAACCTTCCCCTTGAATCACTCTATCTATTAAAAAAAAACGCATCAAAATCCGTTGCGTAGTTTTTAAGATCTAAGCATACATAGCGACTTTGTTTTATACTATGTGTTATGATTTAGAACAAGATAATTCCTGTTCATTGTTATTCCGGATTTAGGCCTTATTAGGTCTCATCAGTATGATACGAGGTGTGGCTATTAAATAACCGAACTGATGTCATAACACTTTTTATTCGTTACCAATTACAGTAGCAACTTTTTTGGCCTTCAATGTACTCCAATCTTCAAACTTCAATGTACTTCATTCCCGTACACTTCTTTTAACATTTCAGGTTTTAATTTTTTTTTTCATTTCTTATAAGCTTCTCTGTAAAAGTTTTCCCCAGTTTGACAGCAAGTTCAGGGTGGGGAAAGTATCCCCAGACACAGTTATGTTCAAACTTGTCGCGACTCGCTGCGGTAGCAGCATCAGTTCGGTTATTTAATAGCCACACCTGTATATCTGCAGACGAACAAGAGTAAACACGAGTATCGATTTATTTCCATGAACGACATGAAAGTAGTGGTTGCTGACCTTGTCAGCCCTACCGGAACACGTTAAGTCCTATTTTGGTGCACTAGAGGGAAGGTCCTATATGTCACCTATATGCACGGTGTGCATATAGTATACGCTCGAGAAACATCAATAACGCAAGCTGAAGTAAACTGATTGCACAGGTGCACTGAGTCGTTCGTCTTCGATCCCTTTTGGCAGTCATTCAACTCCAGTGTCACAAGCAAATTGGTATCAATCTAGGTCAGGATAGGATTGCTGATTCACTCCTCAAGATTGAATCAGAGACCAAACGGTTTCTTGAACAATTTCAAAAATTGTTTTTTTCAAAACCGCCACTTTTACTGAGATAATTTGTGTTCATACCGTGAAGTTTATCGCGTTCTACTTCCAAGTATTTTGCGTCATGACTTAATGTATTCGTATTAACGACCTGCTACAAATGGACTTTTACAAAAAAAATTGGACGGAAATGTAATTTTATTCGCCTTTGCTGTTCTGTGGACTAAGTTTTAACTAAATTAATTTAAAAGTAATTAGGTTAGACGAAGAAGCGACACATAACTTTTAATTCACTTCCACAGTAGTTCCGAGCAATCCAGGCAGTGGAATGAGATAAATTGGCGGCGAAAACAAATGCCGTCTAATTTTCATGTAAATCTTCTCCATAAGCTCTAAAAGCTCTATTGCAACCTTTTAATATTAGAGATATATTAACAATTGGGTAGGTATATGATATTTGTAACATTTATTCAACTTAGTATTATTATACTTATATTTCTGTGTGCATTTTATGCCTAAGAAAGGAATTATTAGATTACTGATTATATTTGTAATAAGAAAGAAATCGTTGATCATACAGCCACACAAAAAAAAAATTCAGGTTCGGGGGTCAGACCATGTTTACTACATGTTTTTGGGGTCGCTGAATCCGAATCTGGGGTCAGAATAACCCCATCGCGCTAGGGTTTCCCATAACCTTAAAAAAATATTTTTGAGCTATATATCGCTAAACCCTTCACATCAAACCCCTTAACCCTTTGACAATAACCCCATGATACCTCGAAACCATAACTCCATAATCATATAACCCCATAACACCATAACCCCATAACTCCATTGCCCCCAAATCAAACGAAAACAGTTCATCTCAGGGAATTTGTATTAATGCAAATTTTCACGGACATTCAGGATACGTTCGAACAGTGAAATGGAACGTAATAACCCCATAATATAACCCAATAACCCCCTAACCCCGTAACATCAAAACCCCATAATCCCATATCAAACGACACCTGTTCATTTCTGGCATTCTGTATTAATACATTTTGTCACGGATATCCAGAATAGTTTTGACCAGCGGATCTTATAATCAAATGTTATAAACCCATAACACCATTAAACAATGATAGAACCGTCGGCATTAGCGTTACTCGATGTACACCGCGGGAAGGTTGCACGATCGAATTTTGTACATTATATGACGGCATCTAAGCCGCAATCCATGGACTCCGGAGCCGGATAAAGGGCTCACTCCGTTGCCCGCCGTCACTGCGAGGAGGTGCCCTAGATGCAGACGCACGCAATTTTAGGAATCCCCTTTGTAGTGGTGTTATGGGGTTATTACCTTTCATTTCACTGTTCGAACGTATCCCGAGTGTCCGTGAAAATTTGCATTAATACAAATTGCCTGAGGTGAACTGTTTTCGTTTGATTTGGGGGCAATGAGGTTATGGGGTTATGAGGTTATATGATTATGGAGTTATGGTTTCGAGGTATCATGGGGTTATTGTGTTATGGTTTCAAGGAGTTAAGGGGGTTGATGTGAAGGGTTTATCGGTATATAGTTCAAAATTGTTTTTTTTTTTGAGGTTATGAGAAACCCTAGCCCGATGGGGTTATTCTGACCCTAGATTCGGATTCAGCGACCCCAAAAACGTGTAGTTAACATGGTCTGACCCCCGAACCCGAATTTTTTTGTGGCTGTGTAATTGATCTGCAATTCCTTTAAGCAACCATGAGTGGCAACAAGAAATCACTAATACTCTATCATTTCTTTGATAATTGATTTCTTAAAATGATTAGACACAGGATTCCTAAGAACTAATTATTTATTTTTCTATTACACTCTGTCTATCACGTGCTGTCACGGAACCTAATTTTCTTTTTCTTCTGTGACTTGTTACGACTTGTATCTACTAGAAATGAACGAAACTTAGGGAAATACCTACTCTCAGGATTCAATCAATTCCAGCGCACTCAGTATAATTTGTTACAATTCACTCCGTCTAAAACCTTCGGGGCGGCAGCTTTGGGATGCATAAAACGTTTATCCAACGTTGGATCCAGCTCTGAAACCGTGATTTGCGAAGTGCTTTCGCAATTTAAATGCGAGAGACTTCAGCTGCAGCTGCTATGCCTCTAGGATGTTATACTGTTTCGTCGGATATTGTAATTAGTCAATCGTTTTCCTGAGAAGCGTTTCTCCATTGTGTTAACTTCAACAATTAACTGCTCACAAATTGTTGTAGATACGCTTTTTCCAGCTGAGACAACAATGTTGACATACACATATACATATTATACATTTTTCCTAGTGGTTCATTAGCATTTCTGCTGCAAAAATATACCGTACGCGTCACCCTAATGCGTACATAGCAGAATGAAAGGGAACTGATAAGTTAACTTTTTTGTTGAGTAGATCTCACCACCACGTAAACATGAGGTGGTAACCAATCGCGATCCAATAGCTAGCGCAGGCGTATGGCAAGCATCAGATTTGTCGATGGAGCTGTTTGGATTGAAATTTGAAATAGCATTTTTAGTTCGGAACAACTGCGGTTTTAGAAGCAGGTCCGGCCCGGAATCGTTTCATACAATCGAAATAGATATCATTTCATAGAACCTCGAAATATACAGAGCACTTTGAAAAGCTATAATACCAAAAAATCTTCAGGGAAAACTTGGGGGATTTTTTTTCATAATCGCCGAGTAAATAGAATTTTCTTTTATACTTGCGATTTTCTTCACATTTTGAGATCTGTAAAAGTAATGGTAATTTGAATTTTTATTTCATCCCAACATTTCACCTGTGAGATTTTAAAATAGTTCTGTCTACGCAATATAAGAATTTAGCAAAAATCACAAGTATAAAAAAAATTGTATTCACTCGATGATTATGAAAAAAAATATTTCGCAAATATTTTGCAAACCGTTTCCAAGATCTGGAAACCAGATACCAGACAGTTAACAAAATTTCGCAAGCTTTCCCTGAACATTTTTTGCCATTATAGCCTTCTACTTAGGCGTAACCACCCCCTAAAATATGGTGTGGGTCCCATATCTCCTTACGAAAATACGAGCATGTCAAATTCCAGAGACTACGACTGATATTTTCTGTGAACTATCGCTTTGCAATCATAGTCCGACTGTCCGAGTTGAATAATACTTGTAGTCCTGAGTGCGACTCTGCTTTGCCTCGCAGGAAGTTTGAACGTTCGTATGTAGTTTCTGTCTTGTTTCGCTGTTGTCACATCAACATAATATTCCGTATTAAACATTTTAAAATTGTTTCATAGCTCAGATATTTAAAGTAATATTCGCTGTTTAAAATTGTTTCACAATAGTTAAGTTGAAAAAAAATAACATTAAATTTTATTACACGCAACACAGTCTGAAAATGAAATTGGCTTATATTGATTGATCGTACATCAATGCATTTTTATAAATATATGGTTTTTATAAAGACCTATTATGTAGAATTACAGTTAGATCTGGCAACGTCTAGATTTCCGCTAAGAAGGGGGGCTGTGTTGTACGTAACTAAATTCGCCTAACTTTGACATAAAAATGTACCATTTAATACCATTAATATAGAGACATCCAAAAAAAAAACGTCATCAACTCTGGCTATGAACGAGAAAGATGGAAATAGCGGTCATGTCTAAGCTTTTCGGTTATGTCAAACTTTCGACAAGTGACTTTCGCAATTTGTAAAATAAACAATGGCTGGCATATAGAAATACGTCTTTTTTTTTCTCGGCCAACTTTGATGACGTTTTTTTTTTGGATGTCTCTATATTTAATATCCACCTATGTACGCAGTAGGGTAATTCTTACAGTATAAAACACCAGCGTTATGAATGAGTATTTAAATAAATTTCTCACATGAACTTGTCATTATTAATATCGTATTCCCTTTAATCGAACTAACAATTTCAATCAGGCTTTATGGTTTCTGGTCTTGTCGAGAGAGGGAGCCGAAGCTGTACCGGCCATTAAGTACAAAGTAAACTGTCGAGGACAAAGTTGGGACCGAAAAGAACTATCGGTGTTCGACGTTGCGACATTAACTTAATATCGAAGTCCACCGGGACGAGCTCTGTTAATTTTGGGTCCCTAATTAAATCAGCTTCGTGCGCAGCGTTCGTGCACGGTACAGACAGACGTGCGTTGAACGGAAACGAAAGCCACAAGTGAAATAAAATTCCAGTGCCAATTCCATCTGTTGAGTTTCAGGTAATATTAGGCCAGTCAATAGAGCTTTTGATATGACACGATTGATACCTGAAATCCGACTACGGGATACTTTTAAGTTCAGTCCTTAGATGAAAACGTATATGAATTGGACTAGGAAATAGTTGCATTTTTTTTTTAATAACAAATTAGTGAAAAAAAATGGAGTTTTTTCAGTTTTTTGCTTATAGAAGAAAAGCTATTGAAGCAATCACATCGCATCCAATAGGAAAGTTGTAGAGAATTCAAAAACCTTTAAAATGAAAAAAAAATCAAGTCAATCGGTACATTTTTCGCTGAGAAAACTCGGAAAAAGCGCAAAAAAATTACATTTTCTTATTAAATTAAATTGGTTTAAAACGCCTCTGAACACCGCGCGAAATTTGCTGGTCGCTACCGCCGCTTCCCCTCACTCCCCCGCCACCTATACCTCGCTCGGCTGTCAGCGCGCCGCCGAACATTTTGCGCGGTGTTCAGAGGCGTTTTACACCAATTTAACGGCATTTAAATGAAACAAAGTAAATGGACGAATTGTAGTTTACACTCTGTAGTTTCCGAATCCGTCGAGAAAATGTTATTTAATCTATCGCTCGACGTGTTTTATGGAATATTCAAAAAATGATGTAAAAAACTTTATTCGACTATTGTGCAAAAACTATCCATCGGACATATCCAGTTTTTGCACACTCATTCTTCGTGATATTACCTACATTTTCCCACAATATTGACTCTTCTAATGCAAAAATACTCGAATTAAGAATTTATTAAGAAAACGCAATTTTTTTGCGTTTTTTTCCGAGTTTTCTCAGCGAAAAATGTACCGATTGGCTTGATTTTAAAGGTTTTTGAATTCTCTACAACTTTCCTATTGGATGCGGTGTGATTGCTTCAATAGCTTTTCTTCTATAAGCAAAAAACTGAAAAAACTCAATTTTTTTTCACTAATTTGTTATTAAAAAAAAAAAATCAACTATTTCCTAGTCCAATTCATATACGTTTTCATCTAATGACTGAACTTAAAAGTATCCCGTAGTCTGATTTCAGGTATCAATCGTGTCATAAACTCACCCCTTTTCGAGCTCTTTTGACTAGCGTATATATGGAACTGGCATTAGGGCACAATCAGATAGAGTAGAGTGGATGGTAGAGAAGACAATATCAAACGATATCTTAGAAGTAATAAACAAGTTCTGCACTGTCAAATATTCATTATTAGGTACGATACGCTAAAGAAAACAATAAACATAGAAATAGGATACAAATCTGATGTACCAACTGAACAATTCATATTTTTAACTCTTGTGAACGGTGCGTAGGAAAAAACCTGATATTTTGACATCGAATTGCTGGCTCATCAAATGGTAAACAGTGTGAAATGTGAGATAAATATGATTTTAAAATTAAGACCTTCTAGTTTTCTGAGGAGATCATGGGTTCGAAAGGTTTGCGGCCATAAATAGATCTACTTTGTACGTCTACATTTTCCGGAGCATAGGTACCTAATTACTTAAATTATCATAAACAATACCGATCGAAACACTGTGACAGCCAATAACTCATCTAACTAAGCTCATTTGCACGAACTTTTGACTAATAAGCCGCAGATTGTCGTGTAGTACGTTAATTGAAATTTATTGTTATCCTTATTGTTAACGGCAACTCACGCGGAAAGTAATAGTAGTACAAAGGAATATAGTGCGGTGCCGGGATCCTTTGATACTCTATCAGATTTCTGTAGTTATCGCTTTCGCGCACAAACTTAAGTAACAGCGGAAACTAAGCAGAGTTTTTCCCTTTCCCACCCACTACCATAACTATTTTGTTCAAGGACAAGCATCTCGATGCCTTTGTTACGTCTAATGAGCGTTTGGGATAACGTTGGGATCGTGTCACTGAAAATCTGACGTCGTTGTTTATCGGTGTTGAAGAGAACATTCAACAGTATTGCCTGTGTTTTTTTTTTTTGGAAAACTTGAACAATGATGACATTATCAATAAGTGGTTCTTTTCCTCCCTTTCTCTATTTGCTCTAAGAATAATTTTTTTCTAGTCTTTTGTCACAATCAGAATGAGCAACTCTGAGCCGTTAAGTTTCACTGCTGATTTATCATTCAAGATGTTGCCAACTTCATAATAAAATTGCAGCATACCCTAATTGAGAATTTATTTGAAAAAAATGATATACAAAAAACCTGTGCAAAAAACGTAAAAGAGAGCATTTTTCAAAGATGGCTAGGGACATTTGAAATATCGGTAATGAAACAAGACACACAAAGCATATTTTATGGGGTATGAAATCAGTCCAAACTTTTTTAAAAAATGTGCTTCTTGTCCAGTAAAATAAATCCCTTCAGATTTAATATATGTACTACTAACAGTTTCACTTAACTCATTGGTCTATATATAATTTGTTTCGTCGTTTTTTTAGCAACAATAATCATAAAATATGAAAAAGGCCCTCCTCTCGACAAACATTTGTCACTGCATTTCAAAAATAATATCCAGTCCCTACGCAACCAATTCTGATAACCCCGTTGATGTATGAAAACCGCTTGTACGTGGAAATTCGATGCTTGTGGAGCCATTTGTATTTTTGCTTCAATTATCGGAAAACGTACCCAACGGGTGGTGGTATAAAAATATAAAATTCGCTTTTAAATACTATGACGTGAATGTCGCTAATTGTATTTGATTATTTGAAAAAGTACGTCGCGTGCAAACCAATTTTGGAGCGTTCATTAAAATTCGAATCCCGGCGAATATTGCTTTACCAGTTATGTATACGCTAAAGCTTTTATTTTGTTTTATTATTGATGCGTATACACATATATCGTACAAAAGCTGATAATCACTGGCTGAGTTGATACACAACGCACATTTAATTGCTGAAAATAATAGTCCAGAACGGTGATAAAAAATCTTTGCAATGTTTTCATATCTATATCAAGTTTTTTTTTATACAGACTGGCAGTCTTTGTTAACAGTTTCAATTAATAGGTTTAGAAGACAGTTTATTTAACCTTAGTTTTAATTTCCTCCCGATAATGTAAATTGGCTGGCAAAAGGCGTACGTGAGTTCATGATGATTGTTCTATTTAGTGGAAAACGAATCCGAAAGGTTTTGTTGAAATACTTACTCTTATATACTGATTTGATTAAAATCTGCAATACCCCGTATTAGTTAAGCAATTTGTTTGAAATTTTCAGAGAAGAAGTTTTCTGTGAAAGATAAACAACAATTAAAAAACCTTCAGTAATGAGTTGTACCACCGTGATGAATTATACGCTCATTTAGTCGGTGAGGGATACTATGAATCAAATAATCAATGTGGCATTGGGGCAAATCATTCCAAGCATCTCCGAAGTCGATTCTTATCATCATCCACTCTTACCCTCATCGTATTCCGCATAGACACTCTTCGTTCTAAAGTTTCCCTCCAAAAAAATCCCACAACTTGTGTTGTAGAAAAACTGTCTCTTACCGCCAATATAAGGACCTTCTAAGACGTCCTGATCCACGGCGACGTCCATGAACACCTTCTTCAGACCACCTGACCCAACATCTTTAAACAGTCACCTTACTGTCTATGCGGTTGTCAATTTCCCTAAGACAAAATCCCGCCTCTCTTATACCAAGAATCCGGCCACTTTCAAAATCACTTTGTGGCGATAATTTTGAATTTGTAGAGTTCTGGACATCGTAAATCATGTTTACTATAGAAATATAAAAGCAGAACTGGCAATTGTTTATTTAAATTTTGGCCAAAAATGATTCAAAACATGAATTTACATGAAAATCACAACAAATACCAAGATAACGTTGAAATTTTTTGTGGAAACTTCTAGTTCTTTGTTATATCGAAATAAATCTTATTTGAAAATTGCAAATAAATTGCATAACTGGTAGTTGCGATTTTTATTCAAATCAGTATATGTTACTTTACTGTTACCCCTGGTTCACCTTCTTATCCTGTACAACTATAACCTCAACAGATACCAGTTACGTCCGCCTAAGCGGAAACAAAACTTACAAACATCTATTTTCGTCGGCGGAGGGCCAAAAGTCGATCGAAAGTTGTTGAAAGTCGGCCACGCCGGCCAAGCGCAGCTCACCTATAAATTTAACTCCTAAAATGTTTTAGTCGCCGCATTGCGAGCATTCAATTCGTCGAAGAATGAAAGGAACAAAAGCAAGGGGAGAAATTCGCATTTCTTTGCCCTTGTTTTATGCCAATATTATTTCACCATGCCTCACCGGGCAAAATCAAATTAGTCGCCGGCAACTTTAGGTCTTTAGAGCTATCCATCGTGATATGCAAACTTTTGAGTGGATGCAGTCAATGCAATCAATTTGAGTCAATGCGAGTAGGTGGTTGGTATTTGCTCTAAATGAACTGAACGAGGAGTGACAGCTTTTATCGATACTTTTAACTTAATGACGCAAGTTGCTTTTCAAGAGATTTCAATTAAAATATATTCCAATAAGTGAAAACGAAGGAGGCAGTGTCCGAGAGAAATGGTAATTTGCGAGGGTTGCATCTGCTCGTCTGTAACTGGTTATCTACAAAATGTGGTGCAGTAATTTTGTTGTGGTTACTTTTTTGATTCTCTTGAAGGCTCTAGGACAATTCTCTTCAAGCCTTAAATGTCTAGATCTCTTGATAACTCCACAAATAATATTGCAAATTGTAGCTTACTATGTATGTGAATAATAACATATGTTTCTGCATCTGTATCTGCATGTATAGAACAAGGGAGTTGATCGTGGTATATTGCCATATTCTCCATTAGATCTTCATCTTGCTCCATCAGCTCCAGTTTTCATCAGGCAAAACTTCAACCAGTTTTCTTTAACAATGACACTGCTTTTCAAAGTTATTAAAACTATATTACTCTGCAAGTTCAATAGTAGGCTATAACAATTTATCATATTCTTTTTAGTTGCAATCAAATCTTTCCTTGATTCTTCTTTCCTTCTTTCCTTATTAGTTTGTTATTGACACTGAATATATTTTTTGCTACCAGATGCAAATCAATAGCAAGTACTAAACCAGTATAACGAGCTTTGGTGTCACCTGGTATTTATTTATTTTCTTGTCCAACTTAGTTTAAATAATAATACTGATGTTTGCGGCCTATAAAGTGAAGTAACGGAAGTAAAGTTTACAAATTGTGGGAGCTTCAGAGCCACTAAGCTTCCTTAGCTGCAGGAATAAATTTTTACATTTATAAATATTCATGCGTTGATCCAATCTAGGAATTTTAATCTTACGTTTTGCTATCGCCCTTTTGCTTCTTTGCGCTCCGTCGGAATTTAAATTTTTATTTAAATCTGGGCTTTATTACACTCGTATAAACTAGCCGGTCTGGAAAATTTCTCTGTATTTACATCGCGCAGTCTGAAATCAAATAATGCATATCATATTTTAAAGCGGAGCGTTTTAAGTGAAACTTCAAAAACAGCCATTAATAAGGCCGATCGACTGAGTGATCTGTCAAAAATATGGGTTTGGTACACAAGTGCTCCGATTTTAAAAATTGTTAATAATAAAACTTGGCAGTGACCTTCGTCGTATAGCAACAGATTTATTAATTCTACGCAATGGCCGCACACAGTGCGTTTGATTAATTTCACTTTTGAAGTGGACCGAAACGTGGCCACCCAAATAATACCAATAATACCTGTATAATTCAAACGCTTCTAAAGTTTTCACGCCTTCATTTTTTATTCGATTTATTATTTTGACAACTACAATTGCACACAGGATGTTCTAGAAGTTAGAGTTGTTTAGCTGAGATTCTTCAAGAATACGTATACATAAAGGGAACCAAATGTATCCAGTAGGCGGATCTATTTTTGTTTTGGTGTTTTTTTTTACTGCGATTGTTCGCCTTCTTGATATTTATGTATTTTATATTACATTTATTGTATGATATATTATTGTGTTGAAAATAGTTTGTTAAATTGTACAAATATACCGTTGTATGGTGTCAGATTTAAACATAACACTTTATAAACACCCAGTATAGTGGAAATTTGAATAAATGTAAAATAAATAAAAGCAATAGAAAAAGACTCAAAAGCATGAAACAGAGATTATCTTTTGCATTCTAAAAATTATCTAAAACATTTTTTTCACTTTCTTAATTTAATAAAAAAACTTATCACCAGTTGAAAAAAAAAATATATAAAACAAAACTTATTTATAAACCCAGACTATTTTTTTCATTTCGCATATTATTATTGCCTTCATTAATATAAAAATAGTCTGTTTTCTAAACATTCTTATGAACGCTGTTGATTTTTAATCAAAACTTCATTCCCGCATGTTGAGTGCACGATTAATCGACTAATCAAAATAAGTGAAAAATAACATTGACCGCATGAACCTATTCCACTGTCAAGGAAATTTTTCCTGTTAGCAGCTACGCTATAAAAACATAACGGCCGCAAAAAATGGCGATAAAATAATACTTAAGTAAAACAGGCTCTGCAGAGTTATTTCTGGAAACAAAACGGTGGGTACTTAGTTACAAAAATCAATTTATAATACACAAAATTTGAAGGCGCCTATCGTGAGCATGTTATTGTATTTACGTTAGGTCCCGAAGTAGCAACGGTTTATTTTCTAAAAACCAGACGTAACTGGACCAAGGACGGAGTCGACCTGAAATTTAGCGTAAAAAATAGCCCGTTACCCCAGTGAAACCGTGTTCGTATCCGAAATATAAATATACTCTCCCACGGCGAGCGAAAAAGTTAATAGTCTGTGCAATTTGTACGTTCGGAACAAGGCTTTTCTTGTTTACAGGGGAAATACAGGGCCACATCTGCAACGTTTAGATAAAAACTGAGCGATAACCATCACCCTTCTGGCCGAACGGCGCACAGTGGGTTAGAATCGGAAAATCCTCGCCAAAAATCGAAAAACCAAGTTCGTTATATTCTATTTTAATTCATATAGCTTTGTGAAGCAGGGTTTCCTGCTTGTAATACTGACACGACAGCTACCTAGGTTTTATACCTGCCGTTCTACTTCAGTCGGAAGTTGTCCACCTTCGAGTGCGTAACTGTACGAGAATCGGTCCCGAAATGCTCAACATTCGTGTGTTGTGAATTTTTGTTATCACAAGGTGTACTTCCGTCTTAAAAAAATGGAGGCTACTCTTGAAGGGATGTAAAATATTATATATGATTTGAAATTCAAATTTTTGTATTTCTTATTATAGAAAATAAATGTTAACTCTGCGCTTATAATACAAACGCGCATGTTAAGGTAGCGAAAGAAAAGTAGGAAAATAGTTTGTATCTACAGAGTTCTAACACTAATTCACAATTTAACATGTGGGAAATATTAGTGGAATAAGAAATTCATAAAAATTGGCTGCTTGAAACTGCTTATTTCAGTGAAATATGCAAAAATAGAAAGGCGCGTCCAATAGAGCGTTCTCGGGGGAAATTCTAACTTTACATGCGTCAAAGCAGGTGTTCATCCCCGATACAATAGTAAGTCCCAACCAAGGGGGGAAATGTATATACCTGGTGTACACTATTGACCAGTGGAAGGAGAAATATAGGGTGTCTCAATGTTCCGTGAAATATATATTTTTTATTTTATACTATTTAACCTAATCCAACTTAACTGAGGTTCTCTGCGATCAATTTTCAACACAAAATAATTTTAGTAACCTAATGTATAACTAACTGAAGACACGTTGCGTGCAATTGTAGGTTCCAAAAAGTTCTTACTTTTGGCCCTCCATTTCCTCAAGGAGTTAGATTAAAATATTATTAATGAAAAATATAAATAATCTTATTCGAATCAAAATATGTAGCTTTAAGAAAATTTTACTTCCGGTTCTCCACCTGTTTTTTTTCGGTAAGGAGATTTAGTTGAAATTATATAAGCAGAAAATATCAATGTTCTAATTTTGATCATAATAAGTAGCTTTTATCGCGAAAAAATGGTTACCTACATGCGGTTGCTGCCGGCCCGCCATTTTGTTTCCCTTTCGAGGAGAGTATTAAATTGAAATATTATTTACATAAAATATGAATACTCTAATTTGAATACAAAAGTTGCGTCTTCGAAAAAGGGTTACTTGCGCCGCCATTTTGTTTTTTTTGAAATATAAAATACAAATTTGAAATCAGCGACCCAAAAAACATGATATTCGATATAGTTTGACAAATTTTCTACCTTTCTCGATTTTTGGCCAGGATTTTCCGATTCTAACCCACTGTGCCTCGCCGCAACGGAAAATATTACGCTCTGGGCCGTGTCGGAGGCCGCCTCTTCCTGCTATCATCAACGTCATCGGGAGTACGATAAATGCGTGTTCTTTTTTGCATTGGTGTTTAATGGCTGTGTTATGCGAATAGTACTTCCGTGGCATATACATAAAGACTATTTCAAAGGGAACTGCAAATAAGTCCACCCATAAGTTCTTCTTCACTCCTTCCTTAATCCCTATCACGTTTACATCACCATGTCGTCACCAAAAAAAAAAAATAATTGTTCACCTCCACAGAAATTCGGACTCTACCCAAATGCTCCTATTTGTTTTTGTGGATTTTGTTGTTCTGTCTATGTCCTACGTGTCGCACCCCTTTCACATTATTATAGCTTCGAGATGCGTTTATTTCTGTACGGAGTCAGTTTAGGTCCTTGGCAATTTGTTTCAAAATATGGAAGTTTACTAGGCATTAGGTACACATCATTTTCTTTTATGATTCAGATAAAAGTTGTTTGCTATACTAATTATACAAATCATTATTTTGTGGCACCACCAACATTTGCCATATGTCAACGCCAACATTTGCCACCAGCATATGCCAACATTTTTGACACCTTGAAAAATGGTACGGTAAGGACAGGTCAAATATCAAAACAAATTCCTTAACAGTTAACTTAAACTTTATTAGTAGGTCTTTATTTTTTTATTTTTTTTTCTCTTACTCCCTTCATCAAATTCAGGAAAAACACTTTTTGAAAGGTACATTTTCCTGCAGAATATTTAATAAAACAATAACTGAACTCATTATTACTAATTATTATTTATTATAAGTTACGACAGAACATGAATATCTTTCAGTTCAATGTTTGCGTAATATACAGGGTGTTTCTAAATAGAGTTACTACCTCTCCGGTTTTCGGATACAATCTCCGGTCTCAGGTTGTACTTCCAATTTCTCCGGCCCAACCAATCTAAACGATGACGATATTCACAGCATTAACCTAAGCAATTATCTACATATGCCTCATTTTAGAGCATGTTAAAAATGAAATAGAGAATGAAAATCAAAGTATGTAGCCTACTAATTAATTAATGTTCACAAATAACAGATGGCGTTGCTGACCAACTGTATTTTAGAAACACGTCTTTATATAGCACCAGGGCGTTCAAATCATTTCATTTTAGATTGCAACTGTCATATGTTACATTCTTCGATGTTTTAATATGAAAAAACTGATTATTACATAGTTCCATAGTATTTTAATCGAAATGTCAGACTCATCCCCACCACCGAGTAAAAAGAGAAAAGAGTATTTTTGCTAATTTAATGCTGATTGGTTATCGAAAAAAGAATACAATTATGTTTTTACTAAGTTCAAGTTTGCCCCCCCCCCCCCCCCTCGATGCATCTAAAATCTCCGGCCGAGAGTAGGTACCGAGGTGATAACTCTATTTCTAAATGAAGTAGTATAAATGATACCAGAGAATCTGTGGGTCAATTGAACTAAATATACTGTCACAAATGTCACTTTTACAAATGTCACATTGTCACATTAATGTGACAATACCTTAGTCCCATGCTCATTGCTCATGTTCAACTTGAATCACTTGAACATTGTCAACTGTAGCGCCCCCTATGAACCACACGTATTTGTTTTCACGTTGGAATACTCACAGTTACTACGAAATTACGCATACCAAATATGAACTTAATACGATTTTGCATTCTCAATTTATTAATATAAATGTATGTTAGCTTGGAATCATTTAAGGCTCTGTATCTCAACATGGGACTAAGGTATGTTTACTTCAATCGAATTACTTTGACATCATGCTACTTCATTTAGAAACACCCTGTATTCTATCCATTCTTCCCCATGGGATGCAAATATAATAAAAGATAAATGGAGAACCTTCAATGTTTTTTTTTTTGAGTCGAACCTAGATACGGTCCTGTCATGCAATAAACAGTTAGAACCCTAAAATACACTCTCACGTGGCGAACGAAGAAGTTAATAGACTGTGCATTTGTACGTGTGGAACATACTGAATGCACGATTACCTAAGTAGACACGGTGGAAATATTTTTAGCATACGTTGGCCGGCAACCGCTTTTCTTTACCCGCGAAGGAAAGTCTTGGAATGGAAATACAAGTGGGGGCGACAGCGCACTTGGCTCCATTGATGCATGGCGATATGCCCTACTTAAAATTGTGGTTCGGCCTGTCATTGCCAATGTTCTACAAATCATTTCGCATACAGCGTGCGGTCTTTCAACGCTAAATCGAAAAAAATAGGTTAACGGTCGCACAAGCAAATTTGCTCTAAATTACTGACAAATTATTAAAAACGTAAAAATCTAAAATAGCATGGACCGATGAATATTAACCTACCAATAGACGGAAAGGGGGAACAATGGGTGAAAAATCTTTTGAATTTGTCTATTTTGTCATGAGGTCTTCAGCCTCAAATACGAATGTCACATGTATTTTTTTGCAGGTTAGAAAAAGGATTGGCGTGAAATTTTACAATGGAAATAGTTCAGAAAAATTTGAAAATGTGTATACCTTAATCGGTAACCTTGACGTACATGATTATAAAACACGACTGTGCTTACTTCGAATCACAATTACACACACAAAAAAAAATCCATTTCTGTTAAGATTTATTTCAATAATCTTTCTCTGTAATCGTAAATATTGGATACAAATAAAACTGAAGGTTTTATAAGACACATAACTGGTATACCTATATATAACTCGCTAAATATTTCAGTTAAAAATCTACCCAAATATATGTGGTTACTATTTAATATTAGCAACAATAAATAAATATGTTATCGCTAACAAAATCTCCTTACCACGAGTTTCCTCTAAATTCTCACCCGCCTTTGATCTCCTGTTATTCCATTTTGTTTTTATTCTGAGCAGATTCAGACAAACATATTTCCAATAAACTTAGTGAATGCTATCCACAATAATACCCTACACGATATTATTTACTGATCTGCGTTGTTATCAATTATTTTCTAAAAACATCTCTAATTTTTTTTGCGTTCATTTTTTTTTTCGTTGATAAATGCTTTAATCTATTCTTATATAAAATTGTAGAACATATTTTTCGTATCACGTTGGCCAACAAAAATAAATCAATGTTAAGTACTTTTCTAAATTTCTCATTAAAAAGTAATATGTGATAAAACTGTTATTGTCGACGAAATCGGACTATTTTCGTACTAGTTTATTTTCTTCTCTTGTTCATAGCGCTTGATTACATAAACTCAGAACATGCTGCCAACCTACGTACACACATACATACGTTACACGATTCATATGTGCGATTACCATAATTTGTTTTAGTTTGTTCACCCTCTAAAATTAGCACCATTTTATTTTTACGGGGACCGCTAAAATAAACAGTACGTTTCCACTAGAAACTAAAGTTGGTAAAATTCGAGGTCGCCAAAGTGAAGCTCATTACAGGGCTGCACTAGCCCATACAATTACCTACGTATAATAAACCGGTGTCGTACCTTATAAATGTTTGTCAACAAAGTTGAATGGCACAGAAACGTGATGGGTAGAAAATAATTCCTTGATGAAGACGAACACGACACAAATTTTGTAAAGTAGGGTAAACTGTTTGGTACTAATTCTAGACGGAGTAAATACAAATCTGAAATGCAGCTAGACCTACATGGGGTATCCAATTTAATCCGTGTTTATATTGAAAATCCATCGAACTGTTCTCGAGTTATTTTAAAAATTTGTAACTACTTTAAAAAAATGTATTGATCCATGTACTGCTAAAAAAATGGTGAGTTGCAGATATTTTTTAACACACATAGGCTTTAGATATAAATTTGAAACGTGGATAGATTGAAGAGGCATACTTATGGGTATTAATCTGTTTGCAAATTGAAAATCTATTGAGCCGTTCTTAAGTTATTTGAAAAATTCGTTACAGACCTTTCAATTCAATCAGAAATAAGGCATTTTTTTCTTATAAAAATTACCAGTTAAAGGTTTTCGACACGTGTTTTTTCCTCCCATCCGCGTGGTGGGTGGGGCCAACTGCGTCAGCATGACATATACTAAAACGTAATGGCAATCGCGTTTTATGACCCCCACCCCCCTCTCAGCTGCATATCGCCCAATCTTTCCTAGTTAAGTAGGTCCAATCTCCTATGATCCTCACGTCTGCTCATGTATATTTCTTATACGTAGGTACATGGGCTAGTACGACCCTGTAATGAGCCTCACTTTGGCGATCTCTAGTATTAATTTAAACAGGATTCGTTGATGTAAAAATGTTGTATGTATTTAAAAAAATATGTGTATTTTAATAGTTTAAATCTTGTCAAGAATCAGTTCCTTCATTTGTGAACTCTACAAAATTATACAAACTTTTTCCTTGGGGTGGAAAATAAACATAATGTTGAGGATTTTATTTTGCATGTTAAATTCTAGTTTTACATGGTAGGAACATAATTTTTCCATATTACGATTTCCTTTAACTGTTTCCAAAAAACACGGGGTGTTTATTTACTAACAAGTAAGATAAAACAATCACTTTGAACATAACATAAGACAATTTAATATCTTTTAATACATATTTTTGATATTGCCAATGTATATATTTCACGAATTATTATTATTTAATTTATAGGTCGGTCTATTTTAATTTTCTAAAAATAATCTGAGTACCTGCCTATACATTAAAATGTATCGCCTCATAAACCTTGCTTATTCATCAGATGTAAGAGCAATATAATCGTATTAAAGTCATACTAAATGTTTTTATAGGTATTTTTGTATGAATGAGAAGTCAAAGTGATTTAATATTTTCAGTTCCGCATTTTTATTATCTACAAATAAAAGTTATTGAAATACGAATTCTCGCAGAGAGCACGTCTTCGCACTGTTTATGATGGATGAGCTGAAAAATAAATTTTCAGAGTAAAATATTATGGTAATTTACTGAAACAAGTATTTACCGCTACAAACGCGTGTGCTACAGCATTAATTTCGGTCCTAATTTAATTTATAGCTGTTCTGCGATTTCGGAAAGTTAGTTATTTCGTTGCCGATAAATTATAATACCCAAATAAAGTACTCGTAGAAGCCTTACCAGTGTTACACACATTTATCATTGTTCGTATCCCGATTTACCAATTTCGTTTTCTCAATCTTGCTCATATGTAAATGTTTTGATCATGGAATTAGATTGTTTGTAAGATTAATTACACTACCCTGCAAAATTTTGAAAGTTTTGTGCTTCTGGATAATGAATAATTGTTTCCGAAGTAATTTTTGCCGCTGAAAATAAATATATTCTAACCTAAAAGTGCAAAAAAACACAGTTTTTTGACATATTTGAGGTTATGTGTGGGATATTATAGTACAAGTCTTCTTCTTTCAAATGCCGTTGAGTTTGCTCAAATATTTTTTTGCTGAGATATCGCATTTTGAAATTTTCATGTTTGAGATTTTTCATATACCTAAAAACCCATTAGGAACAAGGGCGTAGCCAGTATTTATCTTTCAATGGGGGGGGGGCGCAATGCAGATTAAACAAAAAAGCCAAAAAAAAGGGTCAGTACAGGCAACGGCAACCGAAAGCCCCCGTGTATATTGGTTTTTAGTTGACCCTTTAGGGGGGGGGGGCGATCGCTGCAGAATAAACAAAAAAGCCAAAAAAAAAGGTCACTAGAGGCAACGGCAACCGCATTCCCCCGAGTATTTTGGTTTTTACTTGACCCTTTGGGGGGGGGCATCGCCCCCATCGCCCCCCCCGCCCGGCTACGCCCTTGATTAGGAACACATGTATATCAAAAGATTGTTTTTTTATTAAGAAACGTAAAAAATATTTAAAAACCAGTTAAACATTTAACAAGTTTTTGCACTTTTTGGTTAGAATATCTAAAAAAATCCTACTTATTTTCCGAATTTTCATGGTCACCATATTGAATTTTTCTTTAAAAGAAATGAAAATATAACATCAAATTTGACTTCAGCTACTTCGAAAACATAAAAAATGAATCCAGTGAGGATTTTGTCGTTTTTGTCGTTTGATTGTCCAGCAAAAAATTTTACGTATTTATTATTAAGTTTTTATCTTATAGTATGGAATGTCGGCAATTACAGACATTTATTTTTTGTTATTATGAACATTTCAGAACCTAAAATTGACAAATAGTGTTACTTATAAAAGTTTTATTTTAATGTAACGAATTTCCTACGCTTGAGAAACATCTTTTTTTTCTTGTTAATTTCTGCAATAAATTTTAAAACCATAGCAGTTTTGAATAGAGAATGAAAAGACTTTACAAATGAAGTATCACAAGCCCCTACTTCCAATATGAAAATTTAGGGGTTGTAGCTGTCACCTGAAGGGGGTTGAATTCGGGGATTACATTTTTAAGTCGGAAGATGTCATTTTAGAATTAGCAATTGACATGTTTTTGACGTTTTGACGTGTTTTGACCAGGGTTTTCTAAAAAAAAATGCATAATAATGGAGCTACTGAATTTATTCCATTTGGCTGTTCCACACTGTATTGTTTTATTGGCTGCGTTGGTTAGGTCAACGTAAAAAGTTTCAAGTAAACTTCTAACGATATATTTTCACACAATTATTGTGAGGTGTCCAAATTTTCTGCAAATATATGCATACGTTTAATGTTGCGATTAAATTTAACCGGTAGCTACATTTCGCCATTAGCATATTTGTTTGTTCAAGCTGTTGCGTTTAGTGAAGCTTTTACAGGCATTTTGCATTTTGCTAATTACCAGGTTGCACGTTAGTAATTTTCTGTATCAAACGAAATTGAAACATTTTGTGGAATTGCCTATGCATTGTGTTTCTGTATAAATAAAGACATAATAATTACAATTTTACGTTACTTCGGCGTGCGTGTTTCCAACAAAAACAGTTAACAAGTAAAAAAACAAACGAAACTTTTAGAAGACATTCTGGAATAGTTTCAGTAAAAAAAAATATCAACGTTAACGAAATAAAAAATAATTTATTCAGATAATAAAAAGTAGGCTTATATAAATAAATTTTCTCTTGTTTTGATGTAACTCGAGATATCAAAATACAAAAATTATTCCAGGTATTACGCATCTAACCAAACATTATTCACAAAACCTGCGTAAAATCTGCCGTATCTTTATTCGTTTTTCTTATTTGGTATCAAGTGTTCAATTTATTGTTGGACAATATACAGGGTGTCTCAGCATTTAGTATACAGACTTTATCTGCTCACCCAGGACAGTTAGCAAAAAACTTTATATATAAAAGTTACTTGAATTCACGAGGGCTATAAAATGACACATTCCGGTTGACATGTGCTAGTGACCTTGAGGTTATGTCAGTGTCAAGTTTTTTAAATACAACACCCTGTATTTTTCGACATTTTTGTATTTACCGAACAATTCTACACATATTTCATGTAACATACCCTACACCTATCTTCAAACGTTTTTGAGATTTTCAAAGTTGACACTGACATAACCTCAAGGTCACTAGCACATGTCAAACGGAATATGTCATTTTATAGCCCTCATGAATTCAAGTAACTTTTATATATAAAGTTTTGTGCTAACTATCCTGGGTGAACAGATAAGGTCTGTAAACTAAAAGCTGAGACACCCAGTAGATTATCCCTTATTGTTATGGTTTGCTTTCTGTGGAATAAAACGCATCAATTGAGCTATACGACTTCACTGAAAAGCCCTTTAAGCAGTTTGAATATTTTTACAGGATTCGCGCAGGACATTTTGAATATCTTCTCGATAAAATTGGCCCTTATAAAGGACATATGCTAGGTGAATAACCCTTTAATGTATTTCATCAAATTTTCGTAAAGGTCTTCTTTGGAATAGTAAAATTTGATTTGATGTAACCTCACTCCTTCAAAATCAATTTACTGTTAGTATTAAATCTTGAAGCCAACAATGATATTATATTAAATTAGTTCAATGAAATATAAAATATAAATTTCCGTCTTGTGACGATGTGACGATTTTTTTTAATGGCTAATTCAAGAGATATTTGTTATTTAAAAGTATTATGACATGAATTTTACACCCGAAATATGAAGTGAGACGTCCATTAAGTTACACAAATTAGGGCGAACTACCCCCACTCAGGCCTTGGCTTCCTGCTCTAATAGGGAGGGTACAAAATCGCCAACAAATGCGAATCGCCCCATAATGACTGGCCTAACTGTTGAATGGGATGTACCTGATCGGAGTGGAATTTCACATCTCACACTGTATATGTGAATGCGTATGCATACGGGTCATTTCTCGCCAACTAAGTGAGGTCAAAAAAATTCTGTTTGAAACATATCACAATCGATAGTACTTGCTAAAAAACCAACTTCCCTAAAATTTTAGATTTTTTTGAGCCACAAGGAGAGGGATGGTGAGGGTGAGAAAATACAAATTTTCGTTTCGACTCTAAACTTTCAATTTTTCTCGGTAAAAAAAAAAAAATTAAAACAAGATTGCAATGGTTTTTGATGTGTTTTTTTGCATAGAATACGATACAAATATTTCAAAATTATTGGGGGTAGTTTTCACCCTTATTTTGAGGATTGAATGTTTAAAATCGAAATTTCGAAAAGTATGACACGATTTTTTTTCAATTTTTTTTTAATTTCATTTTTTTTTATACTTTCGAATAATTTTTAATTCACAATGGGCGTCGACCAGGAACTGGCCCAAAAACGGCCCAAAGGTGAAAAAAACGTGGTATTAGCGTATTTTCTCATCCTGTGAGATAGTAAATGGCAAATGAATAATACCTTCCAAGGTTTTTTGGGGTCGCTGATCACGAATCTAACGTCAGATTTTCAAAAAACAAAATGGCGGATCCAGTATGGTAGTCAACTTTTAAAAGATGGCTAAATTTTGAAATTTAAAAAATACCATCGTATTCTACGGGAAATTTCACGTTAGATTCGTAATCAGCGACCCCAAAAACCTTGGAATATATTATTCACTTGCCATTTACTATCTCACAGGATGAGAAAATACGCTAAAACCACGTTTTTTCACCTTTTGGGCGTTTTTTTGGGCCAGTTCCTGGTAGACGCCCATTATGAATTAAAAATTATCGAAAGTACAAAAAAAAAATAAATAAAAAAAAATTAAAAAAAAATCATGTCATACTTTTCGAAATTTCGATTTTAAACTTTCAATCCTCAAAATAAGGGTGAAAACTACCCCCAATAATTTTGAAAATATTTTTATCGTATTTTACGCAAAAAAAACATCGAAAACCATTGCAACCTTCTTTTTAATTTTTTTTTCATTTTTTGTATTGAGAAAGACTGAAATTTTAGAGTCGAAACGAAAATTTGTATTTTCTCACCCTCACCATCCCTCTCCTTGTGGCTCAAAAAATCTAAAATTTTGGGAAAATTATAAAACGTCTTCTTAAAATAATTGTAATGCAATATATTTTATTTTTACACTTATTGGGATAAACATACCGTACATTTGTCCGAATAATCGATAGCATAAATATTTGTGTAATAGCATGCATTTGGAGTAAAATAAATAAATGTTTGAAAATTATGCAGAATCTATCAGAATTATTTTGTTTAGTGTAGTATAGTCTAGATTTAGAAATGTCTCCGAATTAAACCCTAGCAAATTATTTACTAAAATCAAGTCCTTTGCTATAATATATTTCTTCTTGTTTTTCACTATATAAACAATGTTTTAGTAAAGGTGGCACCGGTTTTGAAAAAATAATTTTTGGAAGTTTCAAATAAACCGTTTAACCGTCACTGATTTGATATTAAGTAAACATCAGCACTGAATCCTAACCTACTATTAACCTAGTATTATACTAAATTTTAATCTCGCCTTTGACATGAAGTCCATTTTTTCATTATAGATACCATATTTGTCCATAATAACGACTGTCCATAAGAGTTCAAGGACAAGGACAAGTGCTGCATGGACATTCCAGTGGGGTTTTGGACAACTTTTTAATATACAAAATGTGAAAAATCTTATCTATTGTATTGTGCCTCCCAAATAAAATGATTTCTCACCACCACTGGGTCCGTACATTATTATATTTGCCTGTGTTGGGAATAGCGTATGTCACTTTTTCTCTCTCCGCATGTCGAAATAACCAGCGTAATTCGAATCAGACCTTCGCGAGACTGTATTTGGGCCCGACCGACGTAAGCCGATTTGGAGAAGGAAACAATTCTCAGGAGCCCCGGGATTTTCCCCGTTTTTCAGGGCAAGGCGCCCGACGGACGTCCCGAGCAACGCAGACCGCATGAAACATTATCCTGACACGCCACCGCGATGCAGCAGGAAGGTCAATGCGCCCGGAAGGTTATCGTTACGTTTATCCGGAAAATCCACTACCATCACGCAGACGTGTCCCGTTGCGAGGTTTAATCCTCATGTTGGTGGTGAAGCTCACGTCAGTTGCAGTTAGGTTTGAAAGCCACGATTTGTGGATGCGGTAATGCGTGAATATAATTGACGATGTTTAATGAAAATGTTCCGGTTTGTCCACGAAATTTTAAACCACACGAAGACGAGGCATGAAGAAGGTGAAGAGAAAGTTCAGAAATCTCATAAAGGTTCAGATCTGCTCGTTGCTAGATGATTAAGGAATTTTTTTGATCAGTTAGGCATTCGGTTCAGTAGATCTTTACACATACATCGATGATGAAGTTCATGTTACTTGCAATTAAATTTGAAAGGTCCTATTGTGGTTACGGTTGCGTGTGATTGGTTGACGATGTTTAATTTCTAATACATACAATTTTGAACCACACGAAGTTAAGACCTATGAAGGAAGTAACAAAGTTCAGAAGACTCATAAAGGTTCAGATGTGCTCGTTGTCAGATTATTCAGGATTATTTTGATGAGTTATTCAGTTCAGTTATGACGCTAATTTAGTGATGACGCAGTTAGGTTTGAAAGCCGCAATTTGTGGTTGCAGTAGCGTGTGAATGGTTAAAGTGTAATGAAAATGTTTGCATTTGATCAAGAACTTTTATACGACTCGAGGATGATACTGATGAAGGAGAAAACATTGTTCAAAGATGGTCTTTGTCAGATGGTTTATGTACCTTTTGTTCTTAAAGTCACTATTTGTAAACGTATACAACGTTAAATATTTTCATTTTTACTTGTTTTTAGTAACCCCACTCCTATATGGGTTGACCCGACTCTTATAATGAATGAGATACACGTTTTCAACAAATACATATTATTCTCTCTCTAAACTGGTAATGTCCACATTAAATTCATGCGTAAAACATATACCACGACTTGCGAACATATCTTCAGCTCCCAAAATTTTAATCTTTATTTTTTGAAAACACTGTATGAGAAATGTCATTCGAATGAATGTCACGTCACATATGAACATAAACAAACGATACGCATCTATATCAGTGATGCAAAGGGGAAGGGCAATCCAGTCGGGGGTTTATATTTTGTACCGGAATTTAGTTACCGGAGTTTAGTTAGTGTACCGGAGTTTATATTTTGTACCGGAAAATCCAGTGCACGAATTCATTTTTTCTATCAACTGAAATGTTAATTGTGATGTTATTGTCGTTTGCATTTCGAAGACTACATTGGGAATAAAAGCCCAAGAAGATGGTACCGTTTTGAATTCTTTTACTTGCATCATGAAGCCCAAGATTCAACCTCCTATTTTAGGGTGTGATTAGTAATAGCAGATTATAACAGAGAAAACTACAAACATATATTATGCTGCTGCAAGGGCCAAAAATCAGCGATTCCTATTTTATTTGCCTTCAGTGTTGATTTTCCACCATCCCTATTCATGTGGAAGTTGATTTTACGCTTCGCTTTGTTCGAAAACGCTTTTTTTATGGCACTGTATAACATTTTTTTACCGTTGGGAAGTATCATTTCCTGGCTTTCGGTGAATATTCGATAATACTTGTAATAACGCGAAATTGGCTCTTGGGTATACTTCCGGACATAAACATAGAATCGTGTTTTTACACGAATCAATCCGTGCGGTTGCGAAAAGCCGTGCTGGAGTTCTGTTAAATCCTGGTGAGTCCCAAAATATTCCGTTTTTTTATCCATTAGACCCAAACGTAATCGTTGTATAAATCCTACAACTGCTTGCCTCGTCCTCAAACAGGAACGAGCCTACACAGAAACAAATATCTATGTAAAAATACATAACCTAACGTTGTCCAAAAATAACCAATGTTACGTTATGCAATATTACATATAACATGTAATATGGAAAATAATATATGGTATTATGTAATATATAATACATATAATATAGAAAATATATAATGTACATTTACGTTTCAAATTATGTACATAAATATATAGTATGTTAGGTATTTATTGTCACATAGCTTAACACTGTATTTTTACATTCTAGATTCACATTACACGTATAGCAAAATTTATTAAACATAGAAACTGTGCAGGTGAAGATTCCATATTTAGTATTGTATTAGATTGTAATTCTACATAGACTTATCCGATTTTACTAAATTAGTTGTAAAATTACTTTGCAATTTTACATAACTTTGTATTTTTTATGCGGTAGTTTTCAAATATGTATAAGGATTTTCTGTGGATTTTTACTGACTTATTTATGTTAACTTTGTTTGTATTTATGTGTACCTATGTGTTATATTCAACATCGAACTGCATTTATTTTATGTAACATTTTCCAAATTTTGTTTAAAATCCTGGTGATGACAATAGATAATTATTATTATGATATTATTTTTAGTTCTGGCTTAAAAGATTTATTGAAATCTGCAATAAATCCACACAAAAAAAAAAATCTGTAAAAATACATAACATAGTTACATCTATTAATTAAAGAAATATGTAGGTGGAGAACAATTTTTTTACTACTATGACACTCCTTGCTCTTTTTTTTCCTAAAAATGATTTACTGATCCTCTTATCTCCAATATTAATAAAATCAAATTTCCTATAGGATAACCTGCGTCACAAGAACATGACAAGTTAAATTTATGTAATATCAGGATATCGCATCGTATATCGTACTGTTCGTACTCGACCATACGGATTCAACATTTGAAAAGCGTATTTATCACCAGCTTTAAGTGGTGGAATTGGAGGCTTAACCTTCCTCGCTCACTAGATGTGTAGAAAAATACAATTCTGAAATTTATTCTTGATATAAATTGCATCAATTTATCACCTTTGATTAAAATTAATTGGGGCTCTATTAATTCGTACGTGACTGGAAGGCAAATAAATAAATTTAATTATATAAAGCCCCCTTGAGGGGCTGTGATAACGAAACAAATAGGTAAAACGCTTGATGAGGGTCGCTTAGCTTATTCAGGAAGTTACACCATCTGGGTGGCTAGAAATTATCAACATATTTTAGGCATAATTAACCTGTTCACGATCACATATCCAAAGAGACTCACAATATTAGTTTATATGAAAATAAAAAGAGTTCTAAAATGAAATGCCATGTTTTTTGTAAAAATTGAAGATATAATGTTAAGAGAAGTTTTTAACATTGAACCTAAGCTGTTGTCATAGTTTACTGAAGTCGCGTATCCGCAGCAGAGCGAAGTATGCGCACAACTTCTCTCCTACAGTCGTCGTTTCGACAGTAATGAGAAGTAATTATAATAATAATAATAATAATAATATTTATTCATCATCTGTAAGTACATTAATAGTACATATGATATGTCAAATTGTATAAAATGTATAAGATTGTATAAAATGTATAAGCTGTATAAGATGTATAAAATGTATAAAATGGATAAAATTTATAAGTGTATAAAATGTATAACATATATGAAATATAGTACAGAGTAAAACATGTAAAACAGAATGAAGACGTTAAAATACCATGGATTAATTATTTAAAAATTCATTTACGGTATAAAAGGTCTTTTCAATAAAAAATAATTTGATTTGCTTTTTAAATGCGTGATAAGTTGCAATTTCTTTTAGGTTTACTGGTAACTTGTTGTATACATATATAAATCTACAAGCAGGTGAGTTCTTAGAGGTAGTAGTTTTGTGTTTCGGGATTTGTAACTCATCTCCATATCTAGTACCATAGCAATGAGTGTCTCCCACACGCGAAAAGTGCTGTTTGTTTTTAAAAGCATATAACGCACATTTAAATAAAAAAATTGACGGGACAGTTAGAATATTGTTAGCTTTAAAAATGGTTTTACAACTTTCCATAGATTTTAAGTTGAATATTAATCTTATAATTCTCTTTTGACCTACAAAAACTCTATTTATGGACTTACCAACCCCCCCCCACGTGACTATACTATTTGAAATATGGCTGTATGCCAAACAATAATAAATATTCAGCAGGCCTTCAGTATTTAAACATGATTTCATCTGCATTATAGCAAAGTAAGCAGAGTTTATCTTGGTACAGACATGATCAATATGTACGTCCCATCCCAGTTTACTGTCTAAGTGGGTTCCTAAGAATTTGGCGCTTTGCGATAAACTTATATTATTCTCAAGTTCAAAGGTTGACGGCAGTTTTTTTTGTTATGAAAGTTTGAATAAACTGTTTTATTGTCGTTTAATATTAATTTGTTTCGATGACACCATGCGTCCAATTCATCGCAAACCCTATTCATATGAGACGATAGTTCACCCAAGAGAAGTACACCCAAGTCAACCCATTTCCAAGTGCGACATTTATTATTCGAAAAAAAGTCCGGTATTTAAGTATTTTATATGGAGCGAAATCAACTTTTTGCACATCCGCTATAGCCTTGACAGCTCGATTTTGCCTCATTTTTCTAGAATATCCCTTGCAACAATGCATCTCAAATAAGATACTCCCACCGCAACTGCCAAATACAAGAGTGCTTTGGTTAATATCATTCAGTAAACAACTCTAACAACGAACATATATTTTTTATTTTATCGCGCCATCTACGCCTATATTTACCTGTAATAAAATGGCGTGGCGTGGGAAGGTCCGTATACTTCGGAATTGATGGTGTGCTTTCGATTTAAAACGCTTATTTTTCAAAACCTCAGCGTATAAGCACAGCGGTTCAACCATACAATAAGCTGACAAATTACAGCCGATTTATAAGTGGAATAAAACATTACAAGGTCTGCAATGTGTTGCAATTAAAAAGGGACGGTTTGATATATGGACCTTTTCTGTGAAATAAAAAAGAATGGGAAGAGGAAATATACATGTTTAGTGTATAATGAAGAGAAACTTTTTCAAAGTACAACCAACAAACGAAATTTAAGTATATTGGCAAAGAAAAATAGATTTTGAAGCTGAAGCCAGCCAGATACCATATTCATTAGACAAAACAACAATTTCTTGATTTTATTTGAGCTAAAACTTGACACTACAGATTGTTGGTCCAGATTCATTTTTAGCCCCACCTATCCATTTCAATTTTTGAATAAAAGTGTTATGTAGGGGCTTAACATTTTCGTTGAAGTGTCTACTTGTGAATGTCATGTGTCCCCTTTTTTAAATTCAAGATCGCTTTTGCAATATGGCGGTTTAAACGAGAACACTACCTAAAAAAATTAATAAATCCAGAGATTAATGGTTTGTAATATGAGTTATTCGTACGCAAAAAATGATCTGTAGGGGCTTAAAATTTTCCTTAAAGTGTCTACTTTAAAATGGTATTAGTTTTATTTAAAAATTCAAGATAGTGGTTCCAATATGGAGGCATAAACAGGAAAATTTCCCAAAAAACGACCAAATTGAAAAAAAATACTATTTAGGACGTACAAATATTCTATAGGGATCCAAGTGTCTACTTTATAATACATTAGTCCTATTTAAAAATTCAAGATGGCGATTCCAATATAGCGGCATAAATGAGCGAATTCCCCAAAAAATGACACAGAGATAATTTACTAAAATTGAGTCTGAATGAGTAGGCGGGACGCCTACATAAATTACAATGCGCACGTGTGAATTGAATTATTATATCGTTATTGGTCTACGGAAAATAAGCATTTGAGTATTCCTGTGCGTACGCACTACGCAGCATCACGAGAAGTTAAATGTTTGGGTCGGTATTTTTTAGCGAATCGTGGGCATCGTTGGTTTTTATAAACGGTTCCTTAAATGCCAACAAATATTTAACAAATAAAACAAACTGTTTACGGACATGAACATGAAAGACCACAAAATTTAAATGATTTGCGGGCCAAAATGGTACAAGTCCTAAATAATATTTCCCCTGAAGTGTTAGAAGTTAGAACGCGTAAGAACTGAGTTTTACGATAGACTAGATTTTTGCGAAGCACAAAGGGGCGACATTTTTGAACCACTTATTCAATGGGCATTTTTTCTTTCTTTCGTCTTATAACCGGGTTGATTTATATTTTTATTTTTTTATTTTTTATAGAACGTCAATTTTATTTTCTTGCAGACCGGTTACTTAGTTAAGGAATACAAAAATTTGAAAATAACTACAATTATGTTCGTACACTTCTTTTAAGCGTATGGGATAATTGTAAAAGTCAGAATTGCGTAAGAATTTAGTTTCATACAGCTAAGTCGATGTACACATCCACAGCTGCGAAAAAGTACTGAGTTGCATTCAAATTTGGCGATAGGCGTGTAGGTAATACCCCACTCCAAATTTATATTACGCGCATGTCTCATCCGTTTCTAATATGTGCACAAGCGTGAAACAATGTGGCATCTAACTGTCTTTGTCTGTCCTTACTGCTGTCTTTTAACTTATTCTCTTCTACACGTGTATCGCCAATATGTAAAGGTGTAATTTCCTAGGGTGTATATTACAAGATTCAGTCGTATTATTTCTGTAAATAGCTTTTCCACAACTGTATCATTCCGAAAGTGTCACTAACGAAACTGAAATTAACTGAAAATATTCATGTTTACTATACTGAATTGACTGATTTTTGCTTTTGAAGAGAGAACTGATCCATTACTCATGTAAACTTCTCTGGATGTAAAAGTCATTATCATCGACATAAAAATTAGTATAGGTATATGAAATATTTTTTTTTTTTTTGAAATTTGTAGGCAAGGAATATGTAGGTATATAACCTATTGATAGGGGTCAAATATTAATAGAAGTGAATAAATATTCTTCTCAGTGACATTCCAATTTGTAATTTTCAGTCAGCGTCTGTGACCAAGAAATAGTCAGCGTCTGTGTAAAAAGTATATAATGTGGAATACATCTAATAAAACGGAGAGTAGGTATGAAGCATATAAATAAACACATACACTCCATATTATACGGATGACTTATAGGCATCGTGTGGTTTTTACGACTCAAAGGCTTCGTAAAATGACAAATATATTGAACAGTCGTTTCATATATCGCAGTTTTAAAAATATATGTAGTTCCAATTTTATTTTGGCAAGTTAGCTAGTCAACAATGGACATATGTGTGTACAGCTACGTATACGGAATATTTACATGGATGACTACATCAAAATGTCGGTTAGGAAAACAATCGAGTGGCGCTTAGTTACTAATTGAATACCTACTTCCCAAAGCATTAGCGACCTTACTGTATTAGCATTTATGCTATAAACTCTAGATATTCACTGAATTCTCAAGAAAATAATAGTGGTTTAACATTTTTTTTTAGTTTCGTTTAGTGCCAGTTACATTTCAGTATTTTTTTCTACAATCTGCTTAATTTTCTATATTACTCTAAATAGAAATGTATCTATAGGGTTAGTGTATAGGTTGGGTCATCGACATTCAGTAGTTTCGCCCGACCGTCTGGCAGACTCTAGCATTCTTATTAGCGTGTTCGAGGTGTTTATGTCGTCGGCGTCAGTATTACATTAATAATAAATTGTCACACTTGCAAACGCCTAAAAAGGACCAATTGCTGATAATGTGAATAAATTCATGTGTGATTTCGAAAATTTATTTCATGATGGCGCAACTGTAATCTGTAATGTATAGAATATATAAGAAAAATCTGCTACGTACGGAAAAACCCGAAAAAAGAGAGTATGCTCTTGATAATTCGGTTTATGTTCGACTTACTTTTAATGCTTGCGATGTACCCCTAAGTGTACTCGATAAACAATCATTTCGAGAGTTCTGGAACAAATACGTTCCAGAGATGCCGTTATACAGAACATACCAAAATTACAGAACAGTGCGTTGTCGTTAGGGGAGTCACTCCAAATAATGGACGAAGTCAATTCGCTGCTACAATCTATAGCCGACGCAATAAATGAGCCTGTTAAAAATAATAAACATACCAGTTTTATCAAATTAAGGCTAACATCGTCGATATAGTGCAAGGAGAATTTTAATTATGCCTGTATGTATTACATCAGGAGCTGCGGTCGGTGGTTCTCAAAATATAAACACATTTTGACAAGTATACAAACTTATCTGATGCTACAAGTTTTTACGAATCGTCTCTTTACTAACTTTATTATATGTATATAATATAATATGTGTATATGTACATATGCAGGTCTCAAGCCTCTCTCTTCCCAATATTTTCTGATTCCACCAGCCGAGACTGATATAAAAAACAATTGAACAAGTCAAAGACCAAAATTCTGGACTTAAAATCGGAAACTGACATAAAAGTTACATATTATATATAGTATATTGTATATCTGCTGTAATTTTTTTACCATCGCTAAGAGCGCACTAACAATATAAGTTCGAAGAATTCAGAAACAGAAGAAAGAAGAATTCGCTTAGTTTTAAAAAATGATAATGAAAAAACATAATAATGTCAGAATCACGCCATATGAATAACGTTAAATTGGATATATGCAACCACTCACGCGAAGGTGTATATTTGGTTGCTTAGTCGTCAATTGGTTAGTGGAAAAATACTAACTTGTCAAACTAAAATTCGAATCTACTGACCAACTACCGTCAATCGACCGATTTCTTGTGTGTATTCAGATATGCCGAAAAGGTCAAGAAACCGTATTTATTTAGACGATTTATTGCATCGTGCTATAAACCCTGAGAAAATAATTGTCTTCGATCCTCAAATTTTTCGACAAAAGCGTGCAGACAGTTGGAATAAAATTATACGTAATAATGTTTATGATATGAAGCCAAATATTGATTTGTTAGGTAACTATGGGTAATAAATCCCTTTGATCTAATGATAATCTAGTAAATTAAATATTATGTCAATATTTTTATCACTTCACTAAATAATTTTATAATGAAATTTCCTGTCTGCGTCCCCAGAAGCACACTGTCAAATAAATTTCGCTAAAAGACTACCCAAATACGAGGTGTGTAAATTAAGTAATGAGACTGGCAACGTAGCGCCCGATCTAGCAACATTGCGGAGACGGGACTTGGAATGGCGGTAGGTTAACATGGCATGCACCTTCAGTACAAGTTTGAACTTGTTAGAGTCATTTTTTTGTTCTTTGTGACTGTTTTCGTAAACCGGTTTTTTTTGCTACTGCGTTTTAAAAATGAGTGACATTAATTTTGAGCAACTGTGTGCTATCAGGTTTGGCTTCAGACTTGGACACAGCCGGCTACTTTTGCAAAACAACGGATACTTTTGCAAAACTTTAACACGCCTAAGGAGACACTGTTTTTTCAAGAGCCTAGGGTTTTCGGTGGTTTAAGGCATTCTCAGAAGGAAGAGAGTCGATTGAAGATGAACCACGTACCGGAAGGCCTTCATCTTCAAGAACCGATGAAAATGTCAATAGAATTGATGTCGATAGAATCGGTTGACGACAAGAATGATCGGGGAAAAATTAAATTTGAATCACACTGTTCATCAGATTTTGAATAACGAATTGTGGATGAGAAAATTCTGCGCAAAAATGGTTCCAAAAACCTTTCGCAGGAACAAAAGGACATCAGGAGAGAAAGATGTCTTGACATTTTGGAACTGATTGAAAATGATCATCCTTTTTTGGAACGTGTCATTACTGGTCATGACACTTGGGTTTTTATAAACTATAATGGCAACTCCAAGCCTCCAAGAAAAAAGCAAGAATGAGCAAGTCGAAGATCAAATCCATGCTGATTTGCTTTTTTGATAGCCAGAGAATTGTCCACAAAGAGTTTGTGTATCCAGGCCAATTAGTAAATCAGCACTTTTACAGAGAGGTTCTTGAAAAACGAAAAAGGGTCATGCGAGTGAGACCAAATATAAAGAATAACTGAATGTTGCATCACGACAATGCACCTTGTCACACAGTCATTTCAGTAAACGAGTTTTTAGCCAGGAAAACTGTTCCTGTGGCTCCATAGCCTCCTTTTCGCCTGCTTCGCCTGATTCGCTAAACGGATGTAACCGACCAACTGAAGGCTACACCAGTATATGAGTTCCAGCACTGCTGTAAGGAAGGGAAGAACCGTCTCCAGCGCTATGTGGCTTTCCAAGGAAGTTATTTTGAAGGAGACAATACTGAATTGTAATTCTATTCGAAAAAATAAAAATAAAAAGAACAGTCTCTACTTAATTTACACACCTCGTATAATAATGTAAACACCTCCAGCGTTTCTCACAAGCATATCAGAGTTATCTTGAAAATTTCATTACACATTTTTTAAAATGGCAATAACGTCCGAATTTCATTTGCTCTAGTATACTCGCCTTTATGAAGAATCAGTTATTTTCGGTTCGGATTTATAAATAGCATTCAAAACAATCAAAAAGAACACATGGCACGCTTAGTTTGAGGATGAGAGGTAACTGAACTAGAAAAACTTGAAGGCTATCGAGTTCTGATGTTAATGTCTGCTCCAGTTGATTTGAAAACGAATATTACCAAACAAAATATTTTGCGTACAGATATTTTTGAAAAAAATAATGTTTTTTAAATGGGAAATAAACGAAATTGTCATTTCACAAGTCCGCGTTACAATAATAATTATAAAATACGTAAACTACTTTCAAAGTCAAAAAAATATTTGATAGTTCAGAATTAAAAAAAAAAAATGGAATATCGACTTCAAACTCGATACATGTGTAAACTCAAAATTAAACTCTGAACATCTTTCCTTAATTACATTTTTCGAAATTTTCACAAATAAAGCGATTTTTTTGAGTTCATAATTTTTAATCTCTTTGGCAGATACCGAAATGCTTTAAATTATCAACTTCATACTTCTTTTTTTAAAACAAACTTAACATTTTTCTGAAATCAGTTCTCGCCTACATTAAAAAAATTTCCTATGGTGCGTACTTTTTGGGAAATACCATATAAAGTCACGAATTCTGAGAGTGAATGCAAGGCCTTTAACTTTTTTCACCATATGTCTACCTTTCCGCCAACTATGATTTTTCAAATAACAAACTATTTAAGCGTATTTTAGCTCGACTATGTCGTTAATCACTTTTAACGGTCTTAAATAAAGTGTTAAACATACGCTAAGTGGGCATACGTTATCTGTATATATAAATAAATGGTTTATTTTTATCCGAGAATTTTACGAAAATCGTCAAATAGTCGAGTAAAGGCACCCGGTAAAAATAACTCTTTCGAACTAGCAGAGAAAACATTTTCGATAACTAACGGCCACAGATAATATATTGCCCGTGATGTATTATCCATTAAAACACTTTTGTTTATCTAAGATTCTTGTGATTCAAGTCATCTGAAATAAAACCGGAACTAGTGTAAAACAAAATATGCAAAGAATCACGAATATTAAAAAAAAAAACTACTCAAAACTCCAAAACCAACTAAAATCAAAATTCCTTTCCTATGTGACTTTGTAGACAACAACTTAATTAACGGACTAGGAGTATGTACCAGATATTTTAATTTCAGATTAGAAAATGTATATATTTAGTTTTAAATAAATTTCACTTTTAAAATTAGTATAAAATAAACATTCGTTCTTATATAGATTTTCAATAAACTGTTAAATTATTGTGTGTTATATTTTTTTAGACGTGATTTTCATTAGGGAATAATTTTTTAGTTAAAGATATTTTATCATTCCCTTGTCATCTTCAGATCCTCATTCGCGTTTGTTTATTGTAAACTATAAACGAGTTACACATATATTATATAATAATGAAGACAAATATCATTAAAATTAATTAAATTAATCATTTATCATTTTAAAATTTGTCAAAGGGCGAGTTATTCGAAAATGACTTTAATTTCTAACTCACACTTCATATTTCAACTTGACAAAGTAGAAAAGGAAATCAGTTTGGCATGTTCTAATACTGCATTGTGTTTTTAGACTAAGCGTTTTTTCCACCGTATGTGCTTCACTCAGCACTACATCTTTTGTGACACTTTTTGCATGTCATTGGCCATAATTCTCAATTAAACGCCGTGGTGGACTCCACACCCATACAAAGTTTTTTTAATATGATATACCACGTTATCTGGTCAATATATTTGGTTTAAATATATGACATTTCTAGGTGACCAGAACACAATTTACATTTAAAATTATTAAACAATTTATAAACCTGGTTTCTTTCATGGATGATTCAAACTTTTAATCGTGTTCTATTTTGAACCAATTAACCTTTTCCGGTGACTAAATACTTTAGAAGTAAGTTTCGTCAACTATTTTAACCGTGAAGATTAATTTAAGATGAGCTGTAACAACACTCACCATTAACTTTTTTGACAGTTAACTCGAAGAAAATCTCTTTCGACATTTTTTTGTCAAAATTGATTTAAAAATTCAGAGAATTTGTAGACTTCTGGAAATAGTGTTTTCAGCTAAGAACCAGAGATGGGTAATTACATCGGTTAAAGAGTTTGAAGCCTTAAGCCCTAAGCCCTTACTTAAAGTGCTTTAGATTTTCAGGCCCTAGTTACTTTTTTAAAATCAAAGAACTTCGAATTGATCATCTCAATTATTACTAATAATAAAATACATCTAAGCTAGTCCCATAGTTACTATATTTGTTGAAGTATGACCATTTATTTTTTTTGAACTAAACACTTTTTTAAGCCTCATCGTCAGTGCCTTAATACATAGATATATGTGTTACATACGCAACAAAGGTATAAACAAATACATGTATTGCGTTATGTAAACACTAGGGATGTAACATGTATATATTCGTTATATTTTGTATATTTGGAATTGGAATTTTAAAAGTGTTCTAACCCCTTTAAAAGATCTTCAAATGGTTTGAAATGAATGTATTTCCTCTATTAGCGCTTTGAGATTACTTTTATGGAACTTGAAGTTATTTTTCGAATGACCAATTACAAAACACTTTTATAAAGTAATCCATTTACAAAGCCCCCAATTACACTTTCACAAAAGGGTTCAAATTACAGTTTTCCAAAGCTCTGAAAGGGCTTGAAGCACATTGCCCAGCTCTGCTGCTGCGCCGTTCTTTTGGACCAACTGACCTTTACCTACGACTAGATACTCGTACTTTGAGTTACTTATTTTAGCCATGGAGATTCGGTTAATGTGAGCTGCAACAGCTGATCGAAAACCTCTTTGAATACTCCAACGCGGTGTTTACCAGGATTCGCATAAGAACCCGATGAGTTTAGAGAGTCTTTCCGACACACCATCGCCTCCAAACGGATTCCGGGCGCCCGACTCACCTTTGGAAGTGAAGCTGAACGACCTCAGCCTGTAGGAGTCCTCGTCCTCCTCCTCGGTGTTGCTGTTGCTCCTGCCTCTGGCGTCGGGCACGTCGAGGAACGCCGCCGACTTCCTCTGGTAGACGGAAGTGCCCCTCCGCTGGGAGCCCTTCCGGCGGATGTTGGGCGACACGTCGGGCGTAGTGTCCTGGTCGGCCAGCTTCGGCTCGCTGTTGCTCTGGCTGCGGAGGCCGGGGGCAGCGGCCGCGGCCGCCGATGCCGCCGCGGCCGCCCCGTGCCGGCTCCTCACCGAGCGCTTGTTGGTGAGGCGGGCGCTCTGCGAGCGCGCTGCCGGCCGGCGGCGGCGCGTCTGTGGCGTCCCGGCGTCGGGCGACGCGCCCGACGGCGGGATCGCCTCCATGCTGGCGGCGTGATTCGCGGCGCATATCGACGCCGAGCGTCCCTTCACTCGCGGAACGTGCGGCCGATCGTCGGTCATGGTGCGAACTGGCCGGCGAAGCGGCGGCGGCAGCGTCGCGGCGCTCGGCGACGCACGTCGAGTCGCGCGGTTATTTTTGGAGCGCTGCGTCCGAGTCTGTGTGTCTTTCGACCGCTCGGCGTGGTGCTCCGGAGAACGCGAGGCGATGCCGACCAGAGAGGTAACTCCTGTATTGTCTCGCTGGTCCACAAACATTTTTCGTTGATTATACGTGAACACGAGATGGTGTACTATACTTTTCTATCGCTGAACATGAATCCGTTAGCCGTTTTTTGCACGTCACGTCTAGATTTTAAATAAATTAAAGAAATATAAACTAAAAGCTGAACAAGCAAAATCAAGACAATATTAAAATGTGTATTAAAAATAAATAAATAGATCAGAAATACACAAAAATACAACTTAGCAACGAAGTTCTATATTAACACTAGCCTAACCTTATATACAAAACCTAACCCAACCCAATTACCCCACCCAACCTAAAACTTATATAGGTGTCGTTTCTTGTAAAGTGTGTGAGTAGGACTAGATGAGTATGTATATCTTTGATGATCTTGGACTCCATAGTTCTAGTCTTCTTGGTTTCAAGCTTTGACATGACTGTTTCTCTCTCGTACATTGTCAGATTTATAGACTTGCTGACTGCTGTTTTTTAAGATCGTGTTATAAGCAGACATTTTGAAAGTTCATGGCCACCAGGACCAGGCGATCTAGGTGTTGATAAAAAGACAGTATTAGGGAGCAAGTGGTTGCATTTCAATCAGAAATGTTGTATAACGCTGTGTATTATTTGGAGGAAAGGTTCATAATGGAGCATGGGACCCACATAATATTTTAGGATGTGATTACTAGGCCTAAGTAGAAAGCTATCGTAACAAAAATGCTTCAAACGAAACTTTCAAAAAAAAAAATGTGGACCCTACCAGAAGTTATTCAAAATAGCTTGCAATGTTTAGTTAGTTTGTTTTTGGAATCGTTATTTAAACAAGCACTTTGTTTTTGAGATTTCACAATAGCTGCATGTTTAAGAAAAATTAAAATTTTGCAAAAAGCGCAAGCATAAAAAGTTTTTATATTAATCTGGTAATTGTAAAAAAAATTGTGCTGTTTTTCGAGGTCTTAGGGTTGGGCACACTTTATTTGATTTTTTTTTCACGAATTTAGTTGACATTCTTGTTGAAACTTCTCAAAGGGACATACATTTGATTTTTGATGGAAATAAATATCTGAACTGAAAACATGTCCCAACATATCTTTGAGCTGTCCTTACCCAAAGATTTTTCATTTCTTGCCCAATAATACTGACAACTGTAGAACAATTCAAATTACTACAAGCAAATAAATTCTTTGTAAAAAATACACATTTATAGATTTATAAAAGTACAGTCGTTTTATTACCTTGCTGTTACACTTGTATTACTTTTATAAACCACTTAATAACAAAATAGGACGGTAT
The DNA here is from genome assembly GCA_029963805.1 of Aromia moschata. NCBI lineage: Eukaryota > Metazoa > Arthropoda > Insecta > Coleoptera > Cerambycidae > Aromia > Aromia moschata. Next base: position 2,440,903 of record JAPWTK010000022.1, on the reverse strand, counting down.
ATAATCAGTTTACGTTTTTCGTATCTAGCATTACTATCTTCTTTACTCCCCTGTGGATCAAGGCAACCTCGATTTTGTCGTAAGAGGTCGACAAGAGGTACATTTCTGCAGCTTCTTTCACAGGTACCCCATTAATGTGGGTTATAATATCTCCAACTTCTATTCCACACCTGGAAAATTGAACACACTGTAGTTAATGTTTTATTGAAAACAAGCATGTATGTATATAAAAGGTGAATAACAAAAAAAAAGTCATTTGTAGTTAACCTCGTTATATATGGACATAATAAAATAATATTTTTATTCATCTTTTTATTTTTTTTTTCTTTTTTAATGAAATTTTTTCAGTGCCCAACTCCCTGTATTTAAAATTATTTATTCTTATTGACTCGGAATATTCCGAATTGTTGACATGCCGAAACTACCCCTAGCGAGGGGGTGAAATTTTCAAAAATTATCATGTGACTTTTTACACGATTTTTTTGGCCCAAAATCTTAAAATTACCTAAATTTTTAATATTTAATATATTTTAATTTTTATTTTTTTTTTTTTTATTTATTATTTATAAATATTTTTTTTTTATTTTTTTAATAATATTTTTTTTTTTTATATTTTATTATTAATTTTTTATTTTTTTATATTTATTTAGAATTTTTTTTTTTTTTTTTTTTTTTTTTTTTAAATTTTTTTTTTTTTTTTTTATATATTTTAATAAATATTATTTATAAATTACGTTGACCCCCCTCCTTACTTCTAATACTTTTAAAAATTTCCATTTATAAGGAAAATGCCGGTCTAGTTAACCATCCGGCTCGAAGGGCCAAATGACTAAAATTATCTGCGCCAACTGTCTCGAGTCGACCCTGACGTCATTGCTTTTTGCTCGTTCAACAAAATCGCGCGTTTGCCTTTATTCAAGTCGGGATGTTCAAGAATAAAGGTTGAATGCCCCTTATTAATTATAGCAGTGAAATACTTCGTTTTACGAACCAACTTCTGACGGTTCAGTACACCAGAAATGCATTAAAGCGCATTTAACTCCATTCCCAAAAATAACCCTTCTGAAGTAGTGACGCATGTTCTTGCTAATAGCCCCAGATGCATTAAACGTATTAACGTATTTGTTTCTGTATTACATTACTTTTTCTTTATCTAAAGACTTCCTCTATGGACTCTTAACGCAAAAAACTGCAGTAGTTTTTGAATACGCATGTCCCCAAAAATGTGTACTTTCCAAAACAACCGCTTCAACTGATTTTACACTGAATTATGATTCAGTATATTTCATAGTCAGTATATGTATATTTGAATTTGAATCATTCGGTATAGGTATATGTATACAGTAATAAAAAGCTAACGTGGAATGATGTAAGTCAACGCACAATTTTATTAACGCCTCTATGATTATGTCAATCTTTTTGAACTTACTCAGAGGCCGGTGTACCCTGTATAATTTTCCAAACTAACAGCCCCTGATTGACGTCTCTGGGAATGTTCTTGTTCTCCTTGACAAGCTCTATTATTATGTCAGGAGTGATCGAGATCGTCGTCAGTCCGAACAGGGTTCTACCCAGGCCTCCCATCGATTCACCAGCCTTGAGTCTGTGCTTGCTTCTGTCTAAGAACTTCTTTACGTACTCTGAAAGAGTCATATAGTAAGTAGGAATTACCTGATAGTTGCTTTATCACTTCTAAACAAGTTTATATATAGTTCTTCAGGTGGATCTTGGAAACAAAACCGACGGCAGTCAATCATGAATCATTTAAATTAGTTGGCATAATTAGATGGACTGAAGATGTTGTTAACTTACTTGACGAAACGTATGCTTATAAAGATTTAATATACTCGTATATTCGTAGAAAGCACCCATCTATTTTTTGAAAAGAAAATAGTCATAGTCACCCACTACCAGATGACGCCATCTACGAGCCCAGAATCAATTTCCCAAGTTATTTTTTATATTTCTGAAACCAAGACCTCATATAATAAAATTATTTTATTAATTATTTATCATATTATTTATTAATTATTTATCCTAAAATTAAAATATACATATTTTAATTTAAAAATAATTATCTCTATGTTACACTTATACTGAAAAAATTTTAGTTTTCGAGCTAAAATCAGTAAATTATCTCATCATTTATAGATAAATGTAAGCAGAATATAAAATAAAAGTATATCTACAAGGCATTTGCTGGAATCTATTTGTTACAACACGGAATATACCTGCTTCAAAAAGTTTCCTTTGTTATACTAGCAGTACATAAAAGCAAAGTTAAATTTATCGTCACTAGGTGCCACCATAACTTAAAGTAAAATTGTGATTACCATAATTGCTATAAATCATAAAATTACTTCGCTATTATAAAATCTTTTTACACAAAATCCGTAACAATCTGGATAACTGTACAAAATTCAAATGCTAAAACGTTTCAGAGTAATACTAATTCAGAACTTCCTAAAGATTTCAAATATACTTATTTTTATTCAATAATTTAATCTGTCAGTATTTTTTTTTATAAAACATCGAGTCAGTGTGTTACTGATTCCTGACCAAATTTAAAAAATTATAATTTTTTAAGCGTTAATGGAAATATCAGAAAAACATTGGGCTGATTAAATTTGCGATATCTAAATGCTGTCCTGTTAAATGTAGCAGAATGTTTATCAGAATTCATGGATGAGTTTAAAAATTACTAAATTATCAGTACGTATACGTCTCGTTGTTCAGTCCTTCGTACTATCATCGTACTGTGTCCTCATTACTAAAGCCGGCTAAACAGCGCAGCGGCCCTCAAAGTTTTCACACATCTCAACATAAATAACATGGTAAGTTTAACACATCTCTTTCTAAATTGCAACAGTTTATTGTTTTCATGAATTTTGTTTTTGCACATACAAGTAGTTAGTAGTATGACGCGTCCGCTTATGGCCCGCCGCCCGGATCTGCCGGCTTTACTCATTACCATAGTTGCTCTAGTTTTTTTTTCAATTTTACAGCGCAAAATGATTCATGTATTCACAGGCATACAAAATTAGGCTCGAATCAGATCGAACAAAGGCCACCTCATCAACGAGCATCTCACCCACGGGAATGGCGAAGGATATCCCGGAAGTCAGGCGCAGATTGTTAATTCCGATGACGTCCCCGTCCAAATTCACCAGGGGCCCTCCCGAGTTTCCGAACGTGATGGACGCATCCGTCTGGATGTACGTCATGGCGTAGTTTTTAGGCCCAAGTCCTCCGCGGGCCTGTTCACACAGCTCACCTGAAAAACCACAAATCAGCGTTAATTACGGATTATGTTCAGTGCCGCAAGACTAAAATTAATGTATCTAGATTATCGATTACATGAAATACGAATTAAAAAATCCTGTACAGACAAAGGTAGGATGATCTCTTCTTTTACATCACTACTTCTTATTTCGACGTCCTTGTATCACATTCCAAGAACACGCATGATGTCATAATTCTGATATTGAAAACCAAAATTACCCAAATAAATATCATAAAATTCATAGCCAAGTAATTCCACAATGTACTCCACTAGCACTTATGCCCCATTGGGCACCTTGTGCATTACAGAGGTAGCCACCCAAGATACGACTCCAACCACCCAATTCTTTCGAAGAAGGTGGTGATTTCACCCAAGAGAAGCTCCCTCTCTATGGCCATGGAAGGCTCTGGCTCTCCTAATATGGAATCTCTCATTGACCAGACAGCTGAACAATCACAGAGTAAATCATCGACTGTCTCCTTTTCGTGTTCACACCCTCTGCAAAGAGGTGTTTCATTTCGCCTCATATTGTGTAAGTGCTTCCGTAACGGACAGTATCCTGTCAGATTTCAATACATGTTACAAGACATCAAGTTTTTCCTTGTCGTAGCTAAATATGCCTTTGCGACGTCCTTGGACCCAATTTGTTAGCTTCTTTATTACCTTTACACTGTGCTTTCATCCAACTTACAGATATACTGTTAGAGTTGGTCGCATCCACCAGTATTTGATGGTATTACCACACTGACCCCGACACTACCTTGTGCCGTTTCAGGGTCAGCATTACTTGTTTACTATCTGTGTAGATGTTTATTAATTTCTTCTGCAGCTATTGTTAACCCTACCAGTTCCTTTTGTAACACGCTGGCTGCGACCATCCATAGTCCACTTCGTTTCAATTCCCGGGCTTCTTGTGTTACTCGAACTGGTTTATGTTGGAGTACAAATAATTATGGAATACAAACATACTCACAATTCCAACAGTGACAGAATTGCTCAGCGACAGCGGACTTCCAAGCGCGACGACCCACTCTCCCACAGCGGTATCTCCGGCCTGCCCGAACTGCAAGCTAGGCAACTTCTCAGACGTCTCCAGTTTCAGCAGCGCCAAGTCTATATTCATGTCTGCGTCCTCCACGTGCACCTTGTAGCTTTTGCCGTCGCGCATGATGGCAGTTATAGTAGACTGCGGCTTGCTCAACACCACGTGAGCGTTTGTGATGGCCCAGCCGTCCTCGCTGATCAGAAATCCAGAGCCGTTGGAGGTTATGATGGGCTCCCCCGTCTCTAAATCCTTCTTGTACGGGTCCCTTATCTCCAAGTAGAACACGGCTGGAGCGCACTGGTTCACCACCACGTTTATGAAGTTGTACTTCTCTCTTATCGTCTCCTCCCTTTTGTTCTTCTCCGCGATGTTCAACGCCCTGAGGCTCGCGGTTTCTTCCACTTTCCGCACCTTCCTATTGCTGGTTTCCGCCGGCGATGTCAGCTTCGACTCTAGGTCGTTTTGCCTCTTGATCAAAACGTACGTAGCCAGGAGAATGGAGGCGATACCCGCCGTTCCCAGTAGCTGTATCTGTCTGACTTTGTGTTCCACGGGGTCCTGAGGCCTCTTGTCGAAGGAAAGGGGTCTTTCCGAGTGGGTTTTTTGGGAGAACACGGCCGAGAGTTGCGATCGGAAATTTTAATAATGAGCGAATCATTATTTTGGATGGTAGCGCGGTGTATGCCACATATTCTTTGGAATTGTGTGGTTAGTTTCACTGGAATTTTAAGGTTTTAGTGTTGTTCAGCCACTGGAGATTTTGACAATAACTTTTGAATGACATTTCCAATTTTGAAATAGTGCGTGGTTTAAGAGGTTATGCGACAATCGCTATAATGTCAAAGCTGGTTATTTTTAATTACTGTCATAATAGATTTTAATCAATGCAAATGTATCTTATTTCCAAAGTAGATTGCATAGGTTTTTGACTACTTTACATAGGATAAGGAATACATCTACGTTTTTGGATATCTACAATAAAAAACAGAATGTCAAAATTATATTTATTACAGTCTAAGGAAGAGCTGTTACAGCTTCTGCCTTTCATGATAAACAATATATGATATTGATAAACAATAATATGATAAACGATTTGTTGAATTTGACATAGCAAATCCTTGAAATTAATATTTTCTGTTTTATAATGATAGTTGCGTTTATTGCTATGTGATATTTTGCAGATGCAGCACCAATTTAAACCACTCCCCACTCTACTTTTTTCCCTCCCTTTAGAATACCTGATTTTTAGACACGCCCCTTACTTCGCCTCTTAAATAAACCAAGCCTTCTTTCGCAGGCACCAGTGCAGATGTTAGATATTGTGGTGGGGGTGTAATAAATTGTCGCCATGTCTACTATATGCCCAATTACAAAATTATTACGATACGATTTATTTAATCGAGTCATACAACGCTTATATCATCCTCGGGGTGTACATAATTTTTAACCTTATATTTCATAACGATCTCTCTAATTTCCAGAACGAGTATTAATGCACCCGTAGTCACGATGATCAGGAGGAATAGTTTGAAGTAAAAGTAGTTGAGGATGACATACTCCGTTCCATTTACATTGTACACTAGTTTGTACGGATCGTAAGTTGATGCGTTGATAATGACAATGTTGGTCCTGGTTATTGCGTAGAAATAGTCGACATAGGCCTCCAACGTGATGATGTCATACAGAACATCTTCGACTCCCACATTATCCCTAGCGTAGGCGAAGAAGAGGACCGAGCAGTTCTTTATAAATTCGGAAGGAGGTGGTGGACTCACCATCGGATAGTACTTGTCCTCATCTGAAAGAAATATAAAAAATACGGAGTAATATCAAAGCAAAGAGTGTCTGAGTAAAAATCCCCATATTAGTGTGAATTATGATCTATTAAAATTAACATTTAATTCCAAATGACTACAAAATAAAAAAAATCAAGTGGGGTTAAATCAGCAGATTGTGCTGGCTGCTATCTAAATTTCTGTTGTCCTTTAAAATATCATAACTGACTTCAAAACAAATTAATTTTGTTTTACCTGCAAGAACTTTAACGTCAATGTCATATATATCACAGTTTACTAGTCTTATGGGCCCGTCAATTATTTCAACGCTGCCATCTGTTATTTTCGCTTTGTAACTGGATTTCTCGAAGAATGGTTCGCGCCCTGGAAACAGAATTCCCTGATCCTCCTACAAAAAGTAACAATAATTAGGATTTATTCAAGAATCATTTTTCGTAATAAACGTATCTATTATACCTTCATCAAAAATAATGCCATAACATGTCGTTTATGGCATTGCTCTACTACTTTACTACTAAACTACTATCATTGCTAATTACTTTACTAGTTCTATTGCATATACATATTTATTAAACAAATTAGAATCTTATGGTCATTAGTATTTTCTCGGTAAGTGTGAAGGATATTTTCTCAAATATTTTGGACTGTTTAGCCAATTTTTGTATTACAGGCTATATGTTTTGATGTTTTCAAAATAGTAGCGTTAAATATATAAAAAGATTATATAAATTGTAGACTGCAAAAATCGTTGTAGTTATCAACTGATAAGTTTCATTTAAATTGCTCGAAAAATCATTAGTATTTGTACACATTTCCATGAACGATGATGTCACTTTTATGTTTATGTTTATTTTCGGCGTTTAGTTTTAATTTTTCGACTATTTTTATACCGTTTTTCGTAAACACTTATCTAAAAATCACACATCTATATGACAAAAAAATACCAAATATTTCTATTCTGAACTTAAGTAATACAGTTACAATTAGTACACCAATTATTTAGATACTACGTATAGTTTTACTAAAAAAAAAATAATAACTTGAAACGAATTATTGTTAGCAGGCTGATTAAAAATACTTCTATAATGGAATCTTTACACAATTTTAGTTTCGTGATCAGATTAGCAAATTAGCATTAGTTGTGATTAATTTCCTTTATAGCTTTTACTCATTTTTGTTGTTTTTGTTTTACATTACAAATCAGTGGAGATTCATTGTAACTCCAGGAAGACTTTAAACAGTGTCATGGAAGTTTGGAGGCCTTAGCAACAAAATTTCAAAACATTAATAAATAAGGATTCGTATGACATTTCATTTGGAAAAAAAAGGATGGTTATCTTACCTTACCTTTAGTATACACGTCAATTAATTTGAGACTAAAACTCAACTTATTTTTTTTTAAGTAGCACTGCGTGTGACACACTTAGGTATGAACAAAAACAACTACTTACCAAGTCCCCGGCTGATATTTCAACGACAATAGCTAGGATGCAAATTATTATTTGTTTTCTGCGTTCCATTTTGCCAAACTGAGGTGGAATCGAATCGGGAATTCTAATATCAATAAATAATCAATCATTGATAGCGCTTATCTAATCTATCAAAATGTTTTTTTAACGATTCAAAACGCAGCAAAATGTCCGACGTGTCCCCTAAATATATAGACAATTGATTAACATGTGGTTTACAGCTACATCTGACTGAAAAGACTTCGAGACTGAGGCAAATATGGTCTACTGGCTTTCATCATTTAGATGTACTGTTTTTCCAGATTTTTCTAACTGAATTATTAGTAACTGAACTACCCTAGCTCACAAACTATATATCACTTCAAGATAAGAACACGGGGTCCAACGTACACAGTGTTCTCCAAAAAGAACGCACCATGTAGATTTTTTTATTGATTTCTTTACATATATTATTTCTATATGTACGAGTATAGTTTCTAATTTTATCAGAGTTGTACGGGTAGATAGCCAATGCACTTGTGGTATCCAGCACGTAGTATTTTGTATATTTTATATTCACATCAATGTTTCGTTTATTTTTAACAACGACATCAAAGTACTTGAGTAACTCAGTTGTAAGTATAAAACATGTAATCTTGTTATCAGCTGTAATTTTCACTTATTTTAATCAGTGTTTCGTATCACATTTGTTTTTATGGTCTACGTGCTGTTACATTTTATTTTCCTGAGGATGCAAATAAATTTTGCGCAACGTCAACTGAGTGAAAAGTAGTTTTTTTTTTTTTTAATATTTATGACATCTTCTCACTAGTCAACGATAGGAGATACAATTTTTTGCAGGGCACGATTAGTGACTGGTTTAATAAGAGTTATATCAAACATCTGAAGTAAACAAGCCATATCGGTATACGTTATTAATAAAATTAAAAATTACGGACATGCTTTATTTTGAACCTTTCAAAAAAACAATTTTCATCACGAATTTCATCAGCTCTGAAGTCGGTATTCCACAATTTACTGTTTCCCATTTTTTTTTTATTTGAACCATTAAATGTTTAGTTGACTTTGAAAATAGCTAAATCAGTCTTATGAAATGACAATTTTCTGATTAAAAACTTTAGTTTGCAAAAATATTATTTTTTATGTAAAAGAAAATTTTCCCCGTTTGATGCATTTTACATTTTATTTAAATACACTCCAATATGACAGTGAACTATGCATTGAACTAAATAACAACATAACATACGAATACATAAATAAATTCATAAATTTTAAATGAATGTAAAGAATACTAATCATAGGCACTAATGTAAATAAAAAACATAATTTAAAAAATAAAATTAGACATTTTTAAAATCACTCTAATTTGATTTTGATTAACACAAACCAATAATTTTAATAATTGTTTATATTCTGTTGTGTTTTTATTTCTATTCATAATTCCTAATATACCTTTATGATATTTAATTGTATCTAATAAAATGGCACTAGTCTTGTAATTTTTCTTTTACCGAAAAATTATATTTTTTTTGAAAATTAAGGTTTTTAGTCGAAAAATAAACGAAACAATCATTTCATATGATCGATTTCCAATTGTAAAATACATATTAACTACATACTTTGCAAGAAAAAAATATGTTTAGCCATGCAGAATTCTTAAAAATTGCTTAAAATTTTGAGAAAAGGAATAACAAGTTTGTCTAATATGGTTTTACGAAAATTTCCAATATATTCATATTTCTACTTTTTTTATTTTTAATCACAAATTGAGGGATGCCGAAAAGGTTGGACTCTGTTGCAGATGTAGAGTCCTATTTTTCGTTCTATGCTCCACTGAAGTAAATGATGAAACAATATCAGTTAAGGTGATGCATTAATGATATTTCTCCTTACAATTGCATTAGAACAAATTTTTTTATTGATACATGTATAAAAACATTTTAAATAAGTTATGAAAATACGCTGATCTAGAATTATATATTAGAGTTGACTTTATATGTCATATTTGGCACATTAAAATATCCATCTAAATTTTTTTTCGCCACGTCCAAATCACACAAGTTAAACCTATTAACACTGTTATTATGAAGTAAACTAATAGGACAATACTCCACACGCTGTTTAGAATAACGTAAGTCTCTCCATTCAAGTCATAAATAGAAAAGCTTGGTGAACTGAACGCGGTAATGTTAGCTTCAGCAACGATGTAGGGGCCGTAGACTGCTTGTACGATGACAATGTTGAAAAGGTTGTCCCCGATTCGACTGGAGTTTAGATGGTTTGCGGAAAATTGGAATAAAAGAGGGCAGTAAGTCTCTGAGGATGTCCGATTGGCTGTGGTTATTAACGAGAATGAACTGCTATTGGCTGGAAAGAAAATTTGATTATAAGATTAATAATGCTATATTAGGTATGTGTTGGAAGCAGTTTAGGTGTACTATTTTTCAGTGGCGGCTGGTGATAAACGGTACAAGGGCACGTGCCCAGCCCAAATTTCAATAGAAAATATTTCTTTTGTGTTATTCCTTTTATACCACAAATAATGATTTTTATCACATATATATGACAGACTATCGATCGAGCACCGAGCCACCGTAGTCTAAAATCATCGCATTCCGCGCGCGTGGGCGAGGACACACAGTTTGCCAGCCCTCGTTTTTAATCGGGCTTTTTCGGTGACTGGTAAAATCTGGAGACGATTGTAGCAGACAGACGTCGTTAAATCGTTCGAAAATCAGTTGAACGGTTCACACTTTTTGAGTGACCTTTTTTTAGTGATGGTTATTTTTTTCGTTGAGAAGTGTGTTTTTACTGTTTTTTGATTGTGAAATGTTTCAAAATGAATTCGGTGGACTTTTTATTGACTAATAAAGATATTACATACGAGATCCGAATGGAAATTAAACGGTTAGGAAGGCCGATACCCGATTTGATTATTTCCAAAGCAGAAGTAGGAAAATCGCGAAATTATTCACGAAATTTTAGTAGTAGTGTCTACGATAGATTTAAGTGGTTATGTGGGTGTCCTAAAAGAAACACACTGTTTTGTTTTATTTGTTTAGTGATGGGTGGCAACCAAAGTGCATGGACTCAAGAAGGGGTGAGTGATTTAAAACATTTAAATGAACGAGCTAAGAAACATGCTAGCTACAATGAAAAAAATTTACATAACATCTTAGATTTTAGTGTGTTGGGAAAGGTAGACATGAGGCAACAGCTTGATAATGCTTATCGTGAAAATATAAGACGTCACAATGAAAATGTGGATAAAAACAGATATTTTTTAAACCAAATAATTAATTAGTATTAAATTTTGTGAAACAAATCCGGGACTTTAATGAAAAGGCGATTAACATTTTTTGTGAACAATAAGGACAGGCGAGCTGATTTCCTCAACAAATAACGGTAAGATACCTATATCAAATTTTTGTCACATGTTGCCACCCATTATTTTAATATATTTAAGCCCTCAATATTCGTGACTAAATATTATTTCAAAAAGCTACCAAATCCCAAAAATTATTCTTGTGAAAGTCTATATTATTTTTGTATAAAAGAATTTTTCATTGAAATTCTGAAGTGTCAGTAAAACGCATGACCGTGAACATTTTAAAAATTTTCGCCTGCGGCGCCATTGGTAGATAATCCTACTGACACACCCTGTGCCCACCCATGTAACACACCCACGAGCCGCCACTGCTATTTTTACTTTAATGTACATTGTCGTCCATTACTATCTCCATTGATACTAAAATACAGATAAATATGCGCAAAAATACTGCACAAATTTAATAAAAACGAAGTTTTCGCAGGGAACCCAAAACTGGTCATATTTTCGATCATTAACTCGATCGTCAACTATTTTAAAAAGATGAAGTCATCCTTAGACGTTTTAAACGAGAGTCACCAATTTTTGATATTGATTTTGATAAATGTAATGTTAAAACGACTTTTTTTACCAGAGTTTTACCACCTTGCATTAAAAAATTTTAGAGAAAATAAACTGCTCGTGAAAATTAGCGTAATATAATATTAACACTTTTTATGATTTAGGCACCATTTGCCTTCTATTCAAGTTAGAAACTTGCGGTTTTTAATTTTCGGTAGCCTATAGGGTTGGTTTGACTACCTCGAAGGTGCCATGTTGTGACCTAAACGGTTCGCCGCCCACACCCCGAAAAGCAACCCCATATCGAAATTTGAATTCGCAATATTTTGACGGCAATTTCAGAGACATACAGCATGGACTAAGAAGGACCCTGTTTGGTAAAAATTCCATCTCGGCACACACTAAGACCTCCTCTATAATATTCTGTGTATTTGGTCTTCAACCCATTTCTAGACCCCCTAAGCCACCCCAACAGAGGTCAAACCACGCAAAACCCTGCGTAAATGCAAGGTGCGTAATTGAAAATATCCCCAAAGAAAATAGTCCAGTACGTATGATCTGGAGATCTAGAAAGCCAATCTATTGGCCCTCTTCTCTCTAAGAGGTTAAGCAAAATGCTGTGATGCACCATCTTGCTAAAACCAGACAACAGTGTTTGATAAATTTTCATCGGCAAGAAGTTCCACTGGTGCAGGAATTAACTTGAAGAAACGCTAAATTATATTGAAGAAACGCTAAATACAAAATTATATGTAAGGTTTAAATTATATGTAAAAATGTAAGGTGTTAAAATTTATATATAGTTGTTTCATATAATATGAGTACCAGATTTAACAAAATCTAAACCAAAAATTTGGAAATTCCATATGATAAAACATGAGGATAACGTCATCTCTTGAAAACAGTTGACTCTCGAAAGGTGATATGGCTGTCATAATATGCATTTTTATAATTAAAATTTCACCTATTTCGTTTTTCTTTTGCAGAATCTTGCATGTTTCTGTTTAATTGAATTTGTGTAGTACTTCTGCCGCAGTCTGAATATAGGACAAAGTTTGTGTCTAGTTATTTGCCTATTTACCATTTAGCAGGTATTTATTACCTGAGACGCAGATTATACAACTAATTTTTTTGTTTGTAACATGAATCATCCATATGATAGAGGAACAACGAGATCCAAGATTAATAGAATAGCGATGAGTCATTCACACTAAAATTCTACTCTGATTATCAGTAATCATTGTTGATCATACATATTTTCATATAACTATAAGTAAGTATTTTCCAAACACAGGACATAAAAAACACACAACGTGCATGGTACCTTTCAATTAGCTTATGCGATTACGTATGTAAATTTTATATGGTTAATTTCTGGTTTCCGTGTTATAAAACGAAACAATAAATAACGCAATAGTTACCTATTTTCACTCTGATCCCGAAATCGTATATACCACAGTTCAGAAGGGTAAGTGGTTCTTCGTTAATAACAACTTTATTACCCACTATTTTCGCAGTGTACATTATTTTATCAAAAGCCGGCTTCTTGCCGTAGAAGCCCGACTGTACATACTCTTCTTGATCATTAACCTAAAACAAAATAAGCGCGGCAAAACACAGTATTGTGTCACTCTCGCACATTTGCTCTCGCTGTCTCCATTTTTATAAACTAAGTAACTTAAGACTGCTTACCACCACTTCTGTCGATACCACTGCTGTAAACAAGATTAATAACAAGACAACAAACATTCTAACTTTGTTGAAATATAGTTAATGGAGATTTCTCAATACGACACAGGTAATCACTATCTTATCTTATCACCATTACAATTTTAGTTAGATAGTGTTACATCAGGGTCGATTTATGAAATGGTACACAAGAAGTCCAGTGATGTAAATTAAAAGCGGCTGGTTACATGGAAATACTGAATTCGATAACTTATTTTACACTATAACAATATTTTGTGAAATAATTAGAATTCACGATGCACTGTCTTATCACAAGGATTTGATTACACCGGCACACAAAAAAAAAGTGGTCATTACTTTTGACCAGACCCATCTAAGATTATGTATTTAGATGCACTGACTCCGAATTTGGGGTCTGTTTAACCCGTACACCCTCAAAATGTTGAGTAAATTGCAAAAAAACGCTAAAAATCGCTAATAATGGCAAAAAAATGCAGTTATGCAAGCGATAAATTTTTTTACGAACTAGATCAAGTATGTTTATTATGTATTTCGATGCGCTGAATCCGAATCTGAAGTTGAGTTAGCTTGTCAACCCTCCAAATTTAGAGTAAATTCCAAAAAACCGCTAAAAACCGTAAAAATTTATGAAAACGTTATGAAAACGAAAATTTTTTTTCGAACTAGATCTAGTATGTTTTTTGTGTATTTTGATGCGCTGAATCCAAATCACAAGTTGATTTAGCTGGTAGACCCTTCAAAGTTAGAGTAAATTGCGAATAACCGCTGAAAATTGTTAAGAAATCGTGAAAAATTGCAATTATGCAAACGAAAAAAAATAATGTTAAACTAAATCAAGTATTTTTCTTATGTATTTTGATGCGCTGAATTCAAATCCGAAGTCGGTTTGGCTTGTACACCCTCCAACTTTAAATAAATTGCGAAAAAACTTTAAAAATAGCCAAAATCGTAAAAAATAGTCATGAAGTAGTAGATAATATCAAAAAATAGTATTGTTCTTACTAAAGTAATTCTTTAGTAAAGTTCTTACAGTAATAAACAAACCATGATTCCTTTCAAATTATACTATAACATCAATAGATTGTAATTTAAATTAAAAAAAAAAAACGACCTTCCTTTATTTTACACTGTTCTTCGCTTATATCGACTACAGTGAAGAATAAGAAAGATTTCATCAAGACATAAGTGAAATGGAGAATTGGTATCAAGGAATGTCAACATGATGGCCGATTTTTGCTGGACTTTAAAGAGAGAAATAACGAGAGAAAATAGAAAACGAAAGAGAAACCTACTGCATAGAACATTCGAAGAAAAAAGAGTTCAATACAAGCGAAGAACAGTGTAAAATCAAGGAAGGTCGTTTTTTTAAATTCTAATTACAATCTATAGGTATTATTGTATAATTTGAAAGGAATCATGGTTTGTTTATTACTGTGAGTAAGAACAATACTATTTTTTTGATATTATCTACTACTTCATGACTGTTTTTAACGATTTTTTGCTATTTTTAGCGTTTTTTCGCAATTTATTTAAAGTTGGCAACAAGTTTATAAGTCCAAACCGACTTCGGATTTGAATTCAGCGAATCAAAATACATAAGAGAAATACTTGATTTAGTTTAAGAAATTTTTTTCGTTTGCATAATTTTTCACGATTTTTTAGCAATTTTCAACGGTTATTCGCAATTTATCCAATTTTGAAGGGTCTATTAGCGAAATCAACTTGTGATTTGGATTCAGCGCATCAAAATACCCAAAAAACATACATGATCTAGTTCGAAAAAATTTTTTTTCGTTTTCATAACTTCAATTTTCACGATTTTTAGCGATTTTCAGCGGTTTCTTGCAATTTATTCTAAATTTGGAGGGTTGGCGAACTATATCAACGTCAGATTCGGATTCAGCGCATCGAAATACAAAATAAAATACTTGATCTAGTTCGTAAAAAATTTTCTCGCTTGCATAACTGCATTTTTTTTGCTATTTTTAGCGATTTTTAGCGGTTTTTTGCAATTTACTCAAAATTTTGAGGGTGTACAGCTAATAACCCAATTCGAATTCAGCGCATCGAAATACATAACCCTAGATGGATCTGGTCAAAAGTAATGACCACTTTTTTTTTTTGGGTGCTAGTGTTATTTATCTTTTGGTACCGACTTTACTTGTCTCTTTGCTGTTTAGAGATTGATGGCAAAATTTGTAAGTCAGAATTTTTTTTATAAAGCTACCTACATACTTGGAGAGATGTTTTTAGAGCAGAACCCATTAGCACATGAGGAGGTACTTGGTTAGAGACTGTAGAATTACTGTGATAATCATTTTAAGAGAGAACTACAACGAGTTATTTCTAGTTTCGACCCCAAGGCAAACAGTGCTATACACACAGTGCCGAACTTACTTCAGATAAAAAGATTACGTGATAATATATGGTATATCGGCAACAATTATACTGTCTTAATTAGTGCAATAAAGACTGGAAACATGTGTCTGGAAACAAGAACATTTCGGGTACTAAACGATGTCAAAGCGTCACAATACACATACCGTCAGCACTGTGATCTACTTTGATTTACTTTATGATGTATTTTCTGTGTACATTGTTTTTGGTAGCAAAAAAGATATAGACACAAGTTAGAACCTCTAGAGTTGTCCAATTCAACTAACCACTCATTTCTTACTCATAAAGACCATGTAAGCAAAGACATCGACGATCAAGACACCGTTGCAAACGAGTTTTATTATTTCGTCTCTTGTCACTTTCTGTCATCCCTTCAAATTCATGTATTTCATCGAAAACTGTTTTCATTATCTCGCAAGAGCAAGTTATCCGTACCCCAAATGGAAGATCATCCCCAAGTTGGCGAGGAACGTCGAGAACGCGTACTGCCAGAGAAAATCCAGGCAGAATCTGAAACAAGTCATGCGAGAGATCGCGTGTGTTCAGCGAAAGCATAACACGAGGACAAAGGTAATATAGAAATTGAATTCTGAGAAAAACCTGTGGAGACTGAAGAGAAACGAAGAGGTACAGCAAAGAAGATAGCTTAAACGAGTAATTTAAACATGTAGCATCTCATCCATTTTTTCTATAATAAACTATACTTTAACTATCTTCGTTTATTATTCGAATCATAACTTCCTCTACAAAAAGAGAAATAGTTTTAGAAATATGTAGATACTGAGATTAATTAACCACTTTAACGTGCTTCATTTGGTCTGCTATTTGCATAATCTAAATATTGACACTTTTTTGAGTAGGTATATCATTGAATGCATTTAAATAAGATATGTCAAAATAGTCCTCAAATTAATGTGGTATGAAACGTTTTATGACAATAAAGAAAGCGGTCTGTAAAGGGTTATAACTTATAATCCTATAAATAAATTCTATATTTGTAAACAAGAAATATATTCAATGACAGTTTGATTCTTAAATTAAGCTCATATGGCTCACAAAATTTAGTAGCCGAGGGAATCATTTATCATTTCCTTTTACCATTTTTACTAATTTCTTCACTTGTGTCTTCATATAAGATCGCTTTTCTTCGTAATTTTGGAATTTCTTAATGCGCTGTTTGACTTTTTTTAATAGGAATTTGGCCATCTTTTGACGTGATGAGGTTTCGTCTTCGCGTCTTTTGACCTGCTCGGATGACGACTCATAATGGTCAGATTTCTTAGTCAGTTTGAAACATTCATTATAAAAATTTCTGGCCATTAGAATTGTCTGCGATTTAGAGGTTAAAACTGATATCATTCTTTTAATTTTGAAATTGGAAAACAATGTATACACCGTTACTGTTTCTTTTAAAACCTTCTGTTGATTCATTTCATTCTGACAACTGACATACCTATTTTATCATCAGTGGTAAATAACCTATCATGTGATTGACATTATGAACAGATTACTTATATTTTATGGAGCATTGTTTATGTGGTACTCAAATACGTGATTATTTGTTTCCAATGAATATTTCATGCATAGCATTTGAAATGTTCAATGTTAACGACTAATACGACAAGAGTATCCTTTAGAGAATTAGTGGTAATTTTTAGAAAATTCTGAGAACTTGGAACATGTTTACGAGAAGATTCCTCAAGTCCAATACATCGATTGAAATCAGTGCAACTTCCATATTGAACGTAGATGTGTTGTAAATCAGTCGAGATATTAGAAATTTTATGGTGGATGTGAAGAAAATGAACTTATAAAGAACGGGGAGAGCGACTATTAGAAGAAATGTATAAATTAATAGCTAAAATATGGACACAGGAAAATATGCCAAAAGACTGGGAGAACGGATGGATAACACCGATTCTGAAAAAAGGTGACCCTACAAAGTGCAATAGTTACAGATGCATAACGTTGCTAAACACAACCTATAAAATACTGACAACTCTCATAAGACGAAGACTTACAAAATACTCGGAAAATAAAATAGGGGAATACCAGCAAGGATTCAGGGAAAACAGGTCAACCATTGACGCGATCCATGTATTAACACAAACAATAGAGAAATGTTACGAACATGATTTGGAACTCCACATAATTTTCATCGATTTTAAGCAGGCATTTGACAGCGTATCAAGAGTAAAATTGCTACAAGATATGAAAAAAATAGAAATACCAGCTAAGCTAATTCGGTTAACGGAAATGTCTATGAAAGGATCACGGGCTAAAATTAGAACAAATAAAGTAATTTCAGAAGAAATAAAGGTTGAAACTGGAGTAAGACAGGGAGACGCCCTTTCCACACCCTCTTTAACATTGCATTAGACGGAGCGATAAAAGCCGCAGGAACAACAAGAACTATTGCACAATCTTCGACACAAGTAGTGGCATATGCAGACGATATAGCGTTGCTAGGGACGAGTAAGAGAAGCCTTGAAAACTCCTTTCTGTTACTGGCAAAAGAGGCGAAAAAGCGAGGTCTACAAATTCACCAAGAGAAAACTAAATACCTCATAATCACCAGAAGACAATTGACAAACGTGGAAGAAATCGAGATCGGAGAATACTGCTTTGAAAGAGTATCTGACTTTAAATACCTTGGGATAGTGATAAATAGTAACAACGACCGAAGCACTGAAATAACCCAACGCATACTAACAGGCAATAAAGCATATTGGAAGTACAATAAGATCCTGAAAGACAAGCATATTAGCCGGAAAACAAAACTTAATATAACAAAGCAGCAATTCGGCCAGTAACAATATACGGAGCTGAAACAATGTGTCTCACGGCAAAGGACAGGGACCGTTTGAGGATATTTGAGAGGAAAGTAATACGCAGAATTGCCGGTCCCAAAAGAACAGACGACGGGGAGTATAGAAGACTAAATAACAAGGAAATAGAGGAACTAATTGGGAAGAGGACATCGTCAGAGTGATCAAAGCACAAAGATTAAGATGGTGGGGACATATACAAAGAAGGGAGCCGACAGTACTGATCAGAAAAGTAAGTAATTGGACACCACCTACAAACAGGCCAAGAGGAAGGCCGAAAGAAAGATGGCAAGATCAAATCATGGAAGATATTAAAACACTAAAAATCAAGGACTGGAAAACAACATGTAAGGACAGGAAAAAGTGGAGGATATAATACAAGAAGCCAAAAGCCCCAAGGACATGTAAAAGAATGGACACCAAGAAGCCAAGCGGAGTGACTCACCGCAACAAACGAGTCAAAAGAGCTTACGGAGCGCCTACCATTCCAATCGGAATGAACAGGCATATATATATATATATATATATATATATATATATATATATATATATATATATATATATATATATAGGTGGATGTTGACTTATCCAGTACTCAAATCAAAACCTCAGCAGCCATCGATCCACAAGTAAATACATCAAAGGTCGATTAAAAAACACAAATTGCTTCATAAATACTTTATTATAATCCTTCTCTCCTTACTTAATATCACATAGTAGCGCCACACCTCTCAACGTCCAATGCCTCGGATTGTGTTCCGTCTCGAAATCTATAGACCCCACGTATTTCTGATCGGTCCTTTGGGGCTTTCTGTAGATGGGGCACTCGTACAGTCTGGGATCCTTGCCCGAAGTAGTATTGATGGCATAGATGTATATGACCGGCATCAGCTCGTAAAGGACCTTGGGCTTGCTCTCGACGATTTTTCCCGACTTCCTGTCCAAGCTGGCGCCCTCTAGGAACAGGCCGTGGACGTAGACACCTTCTGCAGGTCCCTCCTTTAGATCTTCCTTGTTGTACCTGGTTATGAGGTTTTGCAGTACGACGGAGTCGAGGGCCCAGCCCTTGTGTGCCCTCGTGACATCCTGAAAAAAAATAGCGAGCGATCTTTTTCTCTACTAATAAAAACGAACAGATCGTCAAAAATATTCATCAAAAATTGTCTTTTTACACTAGTTTATCTCGTTTTACCTGTCTCATGGCTGTCAAAAATCCTTGCGGATTAAAGAAGCCAGTCATCCAAAATACGTTGGGCCTGCCATTCTGACACCAATTTCTAAACTGCGCATCTCGTTCGAGAAGTTCCGTGTACCAGAATCCCAGCGTTGCAGAATCCCAGGATATCTAGAGAAAGTAAAAGAATCGAGAGCTATTTTAGTTTTTAAAAACGTCAATGGTACCTTTAACCATCTCTCTGGAATCCTGGCATCGTACATGGCATCCAAAGAAGTGCGCAGTCCTTGGCTCATAACGATTGTACCATCAATAGCCAGTTTTAAATCAACCAGTGTAGATTTCACCTATAAGTAAATAAGAATGATGTAAGATAGTTCACTGATTTTTACGACCATAAAACAATATGACTGAGAAGAAAAACAGAACAAGAGGAGAACAAAAATAATTCCATTCGTAAATAACGAATCAATCTTCTAACCATCACAAGATACTATTATTTAATTAAATATTTTACTCATTTTGAAACATTAACACATTTTTTTGCTACCTCCTTAAGCACTTTCTGTATTCTATCGACCTCTTGACGAAGAACTATGTTCATAGGCAATAAGGGTCCCATCCTCTGGAGAGCCTCCTTCACCTCGAAGCTGTTGTACTGCTGAGGTAGTTTCTCCAGCATGTCTTCAGCTAAAGAGTAGACCACGCTCTCTCTCGTTTCCCCTCCACCTCCACCACCCTCCTTTGGCTGTACAGACAGAATAGTGTCCAGAATTCCTAAGAAAATGGTGTCATCAAAAATAAAAAATAACTGAGATAATTTTTACATTCCATTTGACGAACAGAGTCTACTTTATATACAGACACAAATTACATCAAGCTGATATTAACGCAGCAACTTTTACTACTACTAACTTGTTAATAATAGCCTAGGAAAGATAACCAAAATAGGTTCAATTTTCCAAAAAATTCCTCAAGCGTTAAAAAAATGTGGTAATTAGGTAAAAAATAGTGCAATTTGAGTGAACTAGTTTTGGATCAAATCGGTTTGTAGGAATATAACCAAAAAATTCATAAATGTGTGAAAAAACGATGTCTTCACTTTTTAAGTTCCAAAAAAAAATTTTTTTCAGAAAAACAGTTCATCGGTTCACAACTTTTTGCAAAAAAAAAAATAAAAATCTCCGACAATTGACCTCTTTTTTACTATCTAATTACTCGGCCTACGAAAGTTGTAGGGACTTCCGCGACCAAATTGTAGCTCTTTTTGGCGGCTACTTACAGTACAAATTTTATCAAAAAATATTCATAACTTTTGGCACAATTCGAAAAATGCCTGCGGTGCAAAAGGTGCTGCGGTAATTTTTCAAAGTGCGTTTGGTTCGTGAAGAGGTGCTCTACAACTGTTTGGCGCGAATGCTTTCGTGCGCTCGAATTGAGAGAGTTCCCTCACCATGCGGCCTTTCCCCTTCGCTCGAGCGTCCAAGCGCCTGAAACGCAAAACATCCCGGATTTTAATGTTTTTGAGATACTTCCTCAAATTTGACAAACTTGGTCCATTGTGTGATTATAGAGCACCTCTTCACGAACCAAATGCACTTTGAAAAATTACTATAGGACTGTTATTGAGAATTATTGCCGGGCCATTTTTTGAAAACACCTTCTTTTACATTTTTTTGAATTGCGCCAAAAGTTATGAATATTTTTTTGATAAAATTTTTACTGTAAGTAGCCGCCGAAAAGAGCTACAATTTGGTCACGGAAGTCCCTACGACTTTCGAAGGCCGAGTAATTAGATATTAAAAAAAGGGTCAATTTTCGAAGGTTGTTTTTTTTTTGCAAAAAGTTGTGAACCAATTTTAATTTTTAAAAACTGATTTTCTTCGTCTTTTTTAAGCGCTATAACGTGCTATTTTTCTTAAAAAGTGAAAAAAAAACAGTATTGCACACGTTTATGAATTTTTTTGGTTATGTTCCTACAAACCGATTTGATCCAAAACGAATGCACTAAAAATGCACTATTTTTTACCTAATTATCAAATTTTTTAACGCTTGAGGAATCTTTCCTAAGCTATAACCTATTACAAGGGATATTCTCGAACTAAGAAGACAAGGACTTACCCTTTGCGGTGTTTATCTGATAAGTAATGTCAGCATTACCGTGCAACCCAAACACTTCGGGACTATCTGTCGCTGGTAAGCTATTTATATAGTCAACGTATCCTTGCAGATTTCTAGTCTGCGGCACCTTGTATCCCTTGTAGAATTCGAAGCCTGGTCGTAACAATACATCACAAAACCACACCTAAACGATAGAGACGTGAAATGATCGAAAATCGGTTTAGATGATATTAAGCACCTGTGTGAAAGTAATCAGCAGTCGTTTGTCATAATCGTCAGTGACCCTCCCACCATACTGGACTTCGCCGAGCATGTAACATACTGTCGGCCAAGATACGCCCTTCTTGGGGTCCATGTCGTCCAAGTGATTCTGTATGAACTGGACGCTGGCAGCGAAGTCTGCCTGATTGAATTCGTAGGGTACGTTCCAGCCTAAAAAGTGATTTGTGTGGAAATATTAGATACTCACTCCTACGTCAATAATTTTGAGGTTAAAATGAAATCTCAGAAATATGCATTCTAACTTCAAATATAAGGTGTGGCTATTAAATAACCGAACTGCTCCTGGAGTGGGTACTGGAACCTTCGGCGTAGAAACAAAAAACTGGACGTCTTCCACGAAACACCGAACTACTACACTTTTCTCGACGCGCGTTTCGCCAACCAAGTTGGCATCTTCAGGGAGAAGATTAAAACTAAATTCTAGCCTACACACTTGCACTATTTATACCAAATTTGTTACCACGGTTCACTGAACCGTAACTGTCTTTGTTTATCAGAGCAAACAGTGGACTGATGGGTATCGCACCATTGTCCTAATCCATACTATTGTTACACTTAATGATTTCTAAACTTTCAAAAGCATCCAACTGTCTACTGTTTATTACATTTCTAATTAGTTTTAAATTATTTATGTCTATCCTATGGTTGTTGTCAAAAGCCTGTTGGGCAACACAAGATTTTTCTGTTCTGCCATATTTCAAATGAGCCATGTGTTCTTTAAATCTAGTCAATATAGATGTTTTTTGTGTGCCCAATATACTTTTGATCACAATCTTTACAACTTATTTCGTATATTCCTGACTTTTCGTTATTGTCGATTTTGTCTTTGGGGTTACCCAAAAGCGTCTGTAGTTTATTTTTAGAATTATAAACCAAATTGATATTAATATTTTTAATTTTTTTTCCCCGTACACTTCTTTAAACATTGCATAAGCTTCTGTAAAAGTTTTCCCCAGTTCAACAAGTAACTTGAGATTAACCCGTTGCTCCATCTGAACACTTAACATTTTTTTCGACGAATCACTGGTGCGTAGACTAATTCAAACGACCACTACAATCAAACTGAGCGACCCACTGGCTTGTCCAGCGAGCTCAGGGTGGGGAAAGTATCACCAGACACAGTTCTGATCAAACTTGTCGTGAGACACTCGCAGCGCGTTGGTAGCAGCATCAATTCGGTTATTTAATAGCCACACCTCGTATTTACGTTCCTCCCTAACCTAGTTTATACAGGATTGGAATAAAGTATGGAATCAAGGATATGGATCTTTAAATGTAAACGACGGTATTGATGAAACCTTGCATTTAAGTTTAATTACGCATAATGCATTTAATGCATTTTGTTGTTGTTACTGTATTTCTGGTTTAACTAGAAGTACCTTCGACTGTTTAAATGGGACACCCTGTATATTTTTGCAGATTATAATAGATCTTGCTTTTCCGAATTCGTCCATACTAGATGATTCAACCATGGATGAATCAGTAATAGTAATTAATTAACGTAGTAAATAAAAATTAACTTAGTGTCCAACATAAATAACTACAGATGTCCGCCGTGAACAATTTAACCTACCCAAAGGCCCAAACTTCCTCCTCTCTTGCACTATCGTGTGAAAGAACGCGACGGCGTACAGCAAAGGCGGCCATTGCCCCTGCGCCGAATAGTCCAGGTAATCCTGCGTGATGCCCTGGTAAGTTCTCTTCATGCTCGCCCGGATGCCCTGAGGTGGTTCGTTGGTGAACTTGATGGCCATCTGAAGAAGCCCAATGGGGAACTGCTCGTGGACTTCCGTGGTCAGCCAGATGCGGAAGGTGTCGTCCATCGTCTCCGTGTCGACTAGCATGGTCATCACCTCGGTAGCAAAAGGTAAGGATAGGTGGATGTTTTGTAACAAGACCCAGCCGCCGTGTGCCATGGACGATTCTATCATGTCCCTCGCCACGATCTCTTGTCCTTGGCCCATGGAGACAGACTTCAGAGCTAAAAATATTATAACAGTTTGAAACTGAAGACTTGAAATAACAGAAAGTGATTTGTGCAAATGCCTTGAATACAAAATTTAAAGGAGATTGTTTCAAACGTACTTATATCTTTAGATTTAGCCAAAACAGATATCTGTGGAGAAGGATCGGATCCAATAGACAGTATACAAATCAATGGGGTTCTTGGTTCTGATTCGTTCCATGTGACTTGCAAGTCCAAAATGCAGGGTTCGCCATATTCATCTCCCAAGGAATCTGAAAGCATTCAAATATTACCTCCAACAGTCTTTTATCTTTCGAAAGGATTTACTAATATGTATCTCGAACAATATCCAAACAAATTCGTTTATATTGAATAATATATCTACATAAGATGATTAATAATTCATTTTAAAGATATAGCTACATGCAATGTTCCAGGCACAATGGACTTATGGGAATTTCACTGGCCATTGCGTACTTTTGATGTTTAAAATGTTTACCCATTATATATTTGCGTGCTTGGGACAGTGTTCGGTCAGGACTCCAAGATCGAATCAGCAGCAGTTTCCTAAACACGTCTAAGGCCTTTTGGTATCCGCAAGGTATGTCCTCCTCTTCTGGTTTTTCCTTTTCGTACCAAATCCTCCATTCCCTTTCATTGTTCTCGATCTAAAATCAACAGGTGGTAAATCTACACATGCTATATTTCACTTGTTTGTACTCGCCTTGATTAGGATTTCCGAAAACGTCGATAGTTTGTTAATCTCCACCAGATTTAACCAAGTTATGTCCAGAATCCATTTGAAAGGTTTCGGCGCCACTGCGTTTAGATCCAGCGAGGCTCCTCCTTTAATAAACGTCAGGAACTCCTCGTGAGTAATAGCACGATCATATGAAGGTCAATCTTCATAGCCATCATCAGAGTGAACAAAGCCTTGTGACGTTCGTACAAGCTTCTCTGAGTAAAGATCCAAACCTACGAGGATATCGGTTTAAAATATTATTCTGACAATAATAACTTACTGGCCATACATTGCAAAAAAAAAACAGCAGGCTCTTACCTCATGTGTTAGATACTTCAATATTATATTTATCCTGTCGATGGTGATGGTGGTCTTTTCCGACTTGGTAATAGAATTGTCGAACAATATCAGGAACTGCTTCAACGAGTTCTGGTACATCACGTTCACGTTGCTCATCTCCACTATGAGGAAATACAAAATGGATCCTCTAGCGGCCACGGCCCTGAATTCCTCCCTGGCCACGTTGATTTTCTTCTCCGTCTGTGCGGAAACTATCAGTTTTTGAGTAACCTCCTCCGCCGTGGTTTTGGTGACCTGCAGCACGTTTATCAGCTCCTCGTCGTCGACCAACGAGCCCTGAGTGGAATTTAAGCGACTGAGTAAGTTCGTCTCTAACTCTTTCATTCGTCTCTGGTTTTGCACCACGGATTCGAAGAGGGCCACTCGCTCCGCTTCCAAATCGGACTTCTCCATCAAGATCACTCTACCCAGGAGTTGGTCTTCTAAACCTGGGTACCGAAAGGGAAAAATATACCTGTCCTTTTAGTGCCGTGATAGGTGTACACTACAGAAGGATAATGTACTGAGCAAAGTGTAACTAATCAGATGTTACTGTGCAGTTATAGACTTCAGTGCATTTATAATAGGATCATTTTTTATAGTGTTACTAAAATGTTGGTGTATCATTTGAGCTGAAGGTGAAATATTCCAGCTTTGCTTTACTGGCTTGAAGGTGCAAGCAAGTGCTTCTCAGTTGGGAAATTCTCTTACCCAACATTGTTACTGTAAAATCTATAATAGAAGTTTTCGCACTAATTTCTGGTGAATAAGGAGGGTTAGGCAGCTTCGTTGTTATGTACAACATAAATCCCTTTAATACGTCACATTCCTTGTCTCCTACTATGACCTTTTCTATAGATCCCGACTTGATGAAGTTTTTCTCTAGGACGTTATCCAGAACAGGGTCCAACTCTACGTCTATGTCCTCTATCAAAAGAGGTTTACCTGAAAATTTTAAAAGTTATATGAATTGCCTGCTGAAATTAAATTCAGGTTCATAAAACGTACCTAAAGACAAGCAGTCTTCCAAATGTGTCCTGAAATATTTGTGATTCAAAGATGTCATTTGCAAATTATTGTTGGCCTCCTTGTTTTTGATCCACATCTTCCCCTGAGTCTGGGGATCTATCAGAAGGGGATACGACCTGGATTTGGTGACGATCAAAGCGTTCTGAACCGACAACTCGTCATTGGGCAAACCCTGAAGGGTCCACTCGGAAACAGTGGCGCTCTCTACCAACATGTTGGTAATGTTTAAATTTATCGTGTAAGGTATCGATCGTGATAGTAATATATCCATCCACGTATTCACCAGGTTGCCCCTGAATTCTTGATTGTAAGGGCCGCAGTAGGACAAAAATCCCGTGGCTAAAAGGACATCGCCCACCAACCGACCTAAAATCGTAAGAAAAGTGACAGAAAGTTACTTCTAAGCGATAGAAAAAAAAATGGAAAAAATGATGCATTATTTACAAGCAGATTACCAAGTTGCTCTTTGAAATCCTTGCTTTGTTGAGTCCACCGCACTTTTTCCCCTCCAAGGCCGTTTATTAGAGTCGTCGCGGTATTCATCTTCCTCAGACACAAGTTTGCTGCGTCGGTCAGCCTTTGTTTTTCCAACACCGCCTTATCGTATTGTTCTTTAACTTCCCTCAGAGACTGTTCGCGTTCTTCTAGCTGCTTCTCGGCGGCTGCTAAGTCTTCCATGGCCACCTATTAAAATAATTTTATTCCATCGCAAAGTTCCAAATAAAATGGTACATATAGTATCTCAATCCGACAATCTCAAAAGATACATGGAATTACTCTCTCGACCATAAGATTCCAGAGTAATAATGACGGATAATAATAAAAAAAAAACACTGTTCTACTTGTTTCTACAAAGTATTTTGACTTATTTTTGAACCAATCTTTTCGCAAGGCTCTGCTTGTTCCAAATACAAAATTTAACTATTTGGACTAACCTTCAACCTGGCCTCCTGAAGGGTGAGATTCGCCTTGAGAGGAAGGACCTCCCTGTTGACGCTGTGGAAGAACGCCATGGCTTTCGTCCAGGACAACAGACCAGCCACATCACCGCATACCCTTCTAGCTGTATCCATGTTGTAGTCTTCCATTTCGAAGTAAGGCTGAAGCAGCTCCACCATCTCGTTGTTGATGATATCTTTCGGATAGTTTTGCAATTGTAGTAGGAAAGTAGTGGAGGCCATCATCTGTTAAGGTAATTTTACGCAAGTTTTAATGTATGTACTTCAGTCAAAAACGGTCAGACGGAGTAAACGAAACACAGTCAGTTCTTATGTTGGTTACAAACGCCAAACGCCCGTTGACTGTTTTTATAAATTACGAATAATTAATTTTATTTACGGGCTATTCACTTTTCGATGGTAATGTGATATAATACATAGAAAAAAATTAGTCGGTAAGTACATTTTATTACACAAGAAGACACAGATATAAAAACTGTTACAAAACTTTAATAAAACACAAAATAATACATTGTTTTTGTACCAGTCAACAAAATATATGTACATAAAAGTAGAGTTCCAAAACAGAATGCTCTTAAAAATGAATGTTATTGGTATTAAAATTGTTATTGCTGAAAAGGTTTTCCAAAACCAAAAAAATTGTGTTAAAAAAACTTTGGAATTAAAAATATCTTGACCACTTTTTCCGAATGTGGAAATAGAAAGGAATAGTTAAACGTTATTTGTGTTACATGACCTATGTTGACATTCTACAGCTTTACAAATGTCTTAATCGTTTGTTGATTTGTAATATTTTAATTAAATCTGTTCGACTTTTTGACAACTTTTGAATATTTCCACATGGCCCTATGGATATTCAATATGATGAAAACTGTGTTTAAAATGCTGTATTTTACAAGTAATAAACATCCCTAGTGTATCTTAAGGTCTGTTATATTTACGTGAGAACAGTAAATGATTTTACAAATATCCAGGCACCCTACACCATCCACGTTATCATCATCGTACACGGGACTACCTGGTTTGTAGCTGACTTTGAAAGAATTAAGAATTTCCACTAGCTCGGACAAAGTGTTGCAGTTCCATTTGTTACGAGCGATACCTAAGTACTTCATTTTACGCGCGTTTTTTAAGAACCTCCTGACATCGAATTGTTTCAAATGGTTGTCGTCCAGAAAGACGCGTTCCAATCTCTTTAACGAAAAAAACACGTGAACGTGTTCCAAATTAATTAGCTCATTATTGGATAAATCCAAGTAAGTCAGGGCTTCTAAGTTTGAAAACGAACCAGTTTTCAACAGCTGCAACATATTGTTGCTGAAATTCAGCAGCTTCAAGCCCGGCAAGTGTTTGAAGACCCCCACGGGAAAGTCTTGAATGCTGTTGCCCTGCAAGTACAGCTTCTGGAGTTTGCTTAATCCAGCAAATGAGTCGACGTTAAGGGAGAAGTTCCTGTTATGATCCAGATGAAGTTCTTCGAATGATCCTAAATATTTGGAAAATATATTGGCATAAATTGTGGTGAGGTGATTGAATGACAAAAGTAACTTTTTCAAGTTCTTCAATCCCCTGAACGTCTTGTTGGACAGTGAGTTAATTTTATTGTGAGATAAGTCCAAAATTGTTAAAGATGGCAACCCATAGAACGTATCATCTACCAACTCGGTCAGTTCATTGTTATTCAATGCCAACGCTTGCAAACTTCCCATCCCTGTGAAAGATTTGGACTCCAAGCGTTCTATGCTTAGGTATGACAAATTTAAGACTTGTAACTGCCACAGGTCCTGAAACATATTTTCCCTAATAACCTTCGTATTATTGAAAATAGTATGCGCGTCCAATGTAGGTAAGTTAATGAGACCCAAAAGGGCACTGCTTTCTACGTGACCTATATAGGAATTATCCACTCGTAAATCAGTCAACTGATAGCAACCTTCGAAAGTCTTATTCCTCAAACGAGGAATCTTGGAATCTTTGATGTGCAAGGCTTTGAGGTACATGTTGCACAGGCCGCTAATTTTCGAAACTCCATTGAAACTTATTGAAATAAATTCTAACCGTATATTCTTCTGGAAGGGATTGAGAGTTGTAATGTTGTTGCCTTCTAAACGGACCGTACGCAAGGAAGGAGTGTCGATGAATAAGTTCTGAGGAACAGTTGGGATCTTGTTGTTCCTCAGATCCACAGTTTTGCATGCAGACAAATTTCGAAACGAGAAAGAATCGAGACTTCTAATTCCTACACCGGTCAAATTCAGTACCTTCAAATTATACAAATTGTTAAAGGCCCCTGCCTGCACCGTATCTATCCTAGCACCTTGAAACAATAGGTTCCCTATTGGTAAATTACTGAAAGTGTTACTTTCTAGCACATACAATTTGTTGTAGCTCAAGTCGACGGTCCACAAATCATTCAATCCGGAAAACGCTTGTGTTTCGATCCTTTCTATAACGCAATTTGAAAAATTCAGAGTCGTTAAAGACTTACACTTCGCAAACGAGTGGTTGCTAATAATAGTCAGAGGGTTAGAAGACAAGTCCAACACTTCAACTGTAAGATCATTGAATTTATTTTTCACATTGCTCAGTTTGTTACCACTCAATACAAGCTTGATACAGTTCAGGCTTTTGAAGGCGTTTTGTTCTATATCACTTATATTGGAGCTCGACAAGTCCAAATCGGATACTGATAAGTTAGAGAACGCGTTGTTTCTTAGCTGTTTTATGTTGTTTCCACTCAAATTTATCGATTGAAGCTTTCGTTCAAACCCATCACTAAATGAGTGTGGGGAAATATCTGCGATAGAGCAGTTTGACAGGTCTAGTTGAGTCTCATCGGAAAAAGAAAAGAAATTTAGTAACGAGTTGTTCAATACAGGTATCTTATTGTTACGAAGGCGTAAACTAAACTCAACATTGATTCGAATGGAGTTGATAAAATAAGTGTTTGATGAAGAAGCATCAAAGATTCTGAATGTCGCATCTATAGTAGAAAACTTTGTTAGATTGCTATTACCCGCAATATTTAGGTAGTGTTTGTAGTCACTCGACTGAACGGAATCCAGTTTATTATAACTAATATCCAGAGATGAACATTTAATCCTCAATTCGCTATCGCTGAACTTTATGATTCTGTTGTGACTAAGATCAATTTCACTTATTGGATACTCCTTTCTACTTGGTTTTAATGTATTTATATTATTGTTACTAATATTTAATTTCCTTAAAAATCCAACAATGTTAAAGTCAAAAGCTGTTATTTTGTTGTGACTTAAATCTATTACGTCTAATATCTTAAAAGTTTTTAAAACATTGTCCACATAGTTAATATCATTCTTGCTTAGATTTAAGCTTTGCAACGATTGGCTCAAACAGCCCACAAACGATGTATTCTTGATCTTGTTTCGACTTAAATCTAGTGTCTGAAGGAAATGAAGGTCGCACAGAGCATTCTCTCCAATATATTCCACTGAAGAATTTGTCACAGTTAAATGGGTCATCAAAACTGTCGAGTTTCGTGATAAGCTTGGTATATGGTCAATTGCTTGAATCGAAGAATCTTCGATAACTATTTCGTACGGGTTGTGGTTTTGTACTGGATATGACCTCGAAAAAAAATTTTTCAGATAACCATCCATGTCAATCTCCTTGCATTCCAGTTTAGGATACACTAGCACGCAGTGTTCTACTGTCAGCAAAGGAAATGAAGTTAACAGTAGGCAGAGAAGGATACAATTCATCTTGCCTGAAATGAAAAGGTGAGTCAAACAAGGGGAAACAGAAAGTGAGGTAATCAAAATGTAACTAGATTTTCTGGAAATAATCACCTGACATTTTGTAACAAAACCATTAAATTCACATTTTTCTGCATTTAAAGTGTCAAGTTATCCCGACTGCACATAAGCAAGCAAGAAATGTCTAATTAATCTGTGAATAGTATGTATATCTGATTATTTGAATTCCATGAATTAAACTGACAGGATTATTTGAATTACACATTGTCTGTGGAACTCAAACATTGGGCATGATTTGTAATGCCTTGAAATATCTTGCTTATTTTATAAATAACTGGAAAAAAAGAATCATGGTCTTATTCAAAGTCTTCTTTATACGACTTATATTGTATGTCAATTTTTTTTAGTTATAACTGTAAGGTTGTATAAGATGAATTACTGTTATGATAACGTGTTTGAATTCTGATTATAGGTTTTTTAATTTGATACATAAAGCGAAAACCTGTTTTATTTTTTGTTTTGCCCATTTTTTTTTTTTTACCTAACTGTTTTACCTATTTTAAAGGGTGTTTCATTTATCATTCTACAGCTAATATTTCTATAAATGAAGTAGTATAAATGAAGTGGCGGTTGGTGATATTTCAATTTGCCATATCTTGAAAACGACGCATGGGACCCACTTCACTTTTTAGGTGATGACTATACACCTCTTACAGAAAGGATTTATAGTGAAAAAAAGGTCAGCAAAGTTTGCGAAAAAATTTTCAAAAAAACTGCAGAACACCCTGGGATCTCAGTAACGCTCTGTGGAATATTTGCAGTATACTTTTTTTCATAATCTAGAAACAAATATAAGGAGAGGTTTTTCGATTTGTGACAAAATTTTTTCAAAAAGTTATGGCCATTTTAATTTTGTGTACAAAATGTTCCTATAAGATAATAAAATATTTAAATATAAACTATATTTTTATATATAAACTAAAATATTTTGTAACAAATCGACCTATCCTTATATTTGTTTCTAGATTATGAAAACAAATATACTGCAAATATTCCACAGAGCGTTACTGAGATCCCAGGGTGTTCTGCAGTTTTTTTGAAAAAATTTTCGCAAACTTTGCTGACGTTTTTTTTTACTATAAATCCGTTCTGTAAGAGGTGTATAGTCATCACCTAAAAAGTGAAGGGGGTCCCATGCGTCGTTTTCAAGATATGGCTAACTGAAATATCACCAACCGCCACTGATTGTATCAATGAAAAACAATTACAATTATCTAAATTAATAGTAACTACAAATATTAAAAGGTGTCTTGTCCAGAAAAAGGCAAAGTTCGAGTACAGCACTGACACAATTACACTTTATTCACCCCATAATATTCCCCATGAGGGCCAAGTATTTGAGTTAAGTATAAAAGATATAAATCTGACATTTTCAAATAATCATTTACAAATCTATTGCGAATTGAAACATTTAAAA
The DNA here is from genome assembly GCA_029963805.1 of Aromia moschata. NCBI lineage: Eukaryota > Metazoa > Arthropoda > Insecta > Coleoptera > Cerambycidae > Aromia > Aromia moschata. The sequence goes on along the minus strand of JAPWTK010000022.1, from coordinate 2,408,663 downwards.
AATATTTCTAGCAATTTCCAAACAAACATATCACCATAAAATTGAGAACACACTGTACAGAAACGATGCAATAGAAGTACGTTGTTGAAAATTAATATTTCTAGAGAAACAAACAAGCAAAGTTAAGAATAACAATCGAAATTACAAAATAAAAATATTATTTAGTAATATACAAATGATCAAGTCAGAAATACGTTCTCTAAAAAAATTATGTTGAAATTAGATAGACAAAAAAGGAACTGGGCATTATAATGATAAAAGATAAGGTTAGTTGCTATTACTACGAACGAAATCGGGCCACTAATAGTATCACTTACAGATTCTGGCGCATCAGACACATACATACATAATGTACTAAGTTAGAATTGTCGCTTTGTTTATTTATAACTTTGTTTGTATGCTAATGTATTTTAATTAATCTGACACTGCAGGGTTATTGTTTTAATGAAAACATTTTGTTAGAATGAAGCATTGACCAAATAGTCACTATTTTAGAATCGAATACGATGTTTCCCATTTGTTTAGTTAGATTAAACCTTAGATTTATCGAGATTTAAACTGTGATTTTTCTATGTTTCAGTTTAACTGATGTACTAATTGAGTCACTGTATTTAACCCTTTCAGGGGCACATTTTTCCTTAACACTTATTATAAAATTAAGAGTGACCACTAGGGTTTTTGGGGTCGTTGATTACGAATCCGAAGTCATATTTTCAAAATTCTAAATGGCGGATCCAATTTAGCGGACAAAATTTTCAAAAAATAATGGATCAGGACCAAACTTGGTTTACATGGGTTTTTGGGGTCGCTGATTACGAATCCGAAGTCAGATTTTTAAAATTCAAAATGGTTGTTTCAATATACACGTACTTTAGGCTAATTTTACATTTTTTTTAAGTATATAATAAAAAGTATGTTTGAAAGTTTATAAAGTAATTTTTTAAAAGTTTATAATAATTATAAATTAATAATAAAAAAAAATTTAATAAAAAAACAAAAAATCCGAAAATTTTGAGATTTTTGCAATTTTAAGATTTTTTTTTTGAAAAAACTGAGCAACGAAAAATTTTGAAAAAAAAATGTATAAACCTATATATGGAGAATATGTAAAATAATTTTCACAGCTGTGACCATATGCGTTACCGAGAAACTGATTTTTCAGTGAAAAAACAGCATTTTTTCATGTTAATTGTGTATAACAAGTATTTAAATAAATGAATTATTTATATACAAGAGTAAAAAATACTTTTGTACCTATATATAGTGCAAAAGGTGTCAGAAATATGAAAAAAACGACTAAAAAATAGGTGGGACATATAATGTCCCACTGCCCCTGAAAGGGTTAATATTGAAAATGTGACCCTTTTTATTTCAATTTTTATAAAAACAGCGTTTGTCACAAGAGTTCTTGGATTTGAAAACCATTTCATTCTTCAGATTATAAAAATAAATAAAGTACGTTACTAAATTAATATATTATTTATATTATCATTTTCACCTTCAAAAACTAGAAAAAAAAATTATCGCTAAATATCATAAAATTTTCATTCATATCTTATTTCTACATAATATACCCATACAAAAATATGGGTTTATCTTTTTTTGTGCAAAAAAAAAAAACATTTTTATAAATAAAAAAATAAGTATTAACACTACGATAACTAAAATAAACTTCGATTAAATCAATTCACCAAATCAATGTGAACTTTTACAGTGATAATTTGTGTGTATATAAAATGCTATTCACTATTCACGATACAATAAACATAAAATAAATATTTCAATTTGATAACCCGATCAAGAGACATTATCTGAATAACGTTGAAAAGTCAGTATCATCGACATGTATTATATACAAATATTTATACAGGGTGGTGGCTGGCAGTACTTTGAAAGAACAGTTTCAATCCAGCGTCAATCACAGCAGCTTGCCTACATACATAAATACAATCAAAATATATAAGTAAGGAAGTTAGTCACAGTTAGTAATGTTTCTTTCTAAATAGACCCACTGTGCCATGATCAACAGTTCAATGAAATGTCAAAATTTCGAAAAATTTAGAGTATTTTTCTAGAAGCTGTAAAAAACAATGTGCAGCCAACTAATAAGTAATCAATGATTCGACTACAGTCAATAAAGAGCTAGTTCCCTTAGAAACTAAAAAAACTAGTTTTCTTACATGATGTATACTCCTAGATCCATATTTAGAGACTTAGTTTTTAATGTCCTGAAATAACGTACAGTTTATATTTTCTCCCTGTTTGTAATGGAATAATTTTACAACCACGCTTCACATAATGCAGATTGTATAAGAATATCAGCAATAAAGTATAGAGAACACTGGATACTTTATCGGGGAAGCACATAGTATATGTACATTAGGGTGGACCTTAATAATTTTTTTTTCGTTTTTTCTCAGCGGGCCGGGTGAAAATCAGTTCTGGGTAACTAAAAACTTGTGCGGAAACCAAAACTGCCGCGATCGGAACCTTTTTTCCCGTGCCGCAAAGCGCCGGAAGTTTCTTATGGGATTTACATGTTAAAAATCACTGAAAACGTTCGATACGCTCAAAAACTATGAAAATCATCAAATCTGATAGTCAAAAGGATATATTTCCATGTATTTTTTCCTCCTGAATCAGATGGAATCGTCCGATTTCGTTTATTCGTTGAGTGAAAAAAATTATGAGCGAAAAAATTGCGAAAAACCACCAAATTAAACTAAAAAAATTTGAAAAAAGACGAAATAATTTATTATGGTGATTGCACCTGACTCTGAGGAGTATTAAGCAAATCATGATTCAAAAATAGAGGTAACAACCTACAATTTGACGTCCGGTTGAAGTCTGTAGGTGCCTCTGAACCGGAGTTACCATCATTTCAAGTTGTACTCAAAATTCAGGAGCGTATATGCGGAAGGCGATTTTTCTGTTTTTTCAATCCTGATTCTCAAACGATAGATTCTCCTGCATGGCCGCATAATTTAACGGTAGAATGAAATGCTCCATATCATACGAATAATTCATCATCTTAATATAACATTACCTTTAACTTGAAGTCATTTTACATTGATTATAAGAGAATTTCGGATTGGAACATATATAGTGTCCGACATTCGTACACGTACTTGTAACGTTAGCATCATACTTTGCAGTTGGGGAGCTGCGTCGTGGTATAATCGGGTAGTAATACAAATCTCTATGTTCTGTGCTTGTTTCTCAACCATCGAGTAGTTTAAGGGTTATTCAAGCTTGAGCAAACGAAAGAACGGAAGAATGAATTCTCGAAAAAAATACGGGTTTTCTCTGAAAGTTGGTAGCTTCATTCGCTCTGACATTAGCCGCGGAAATTTCTTCGTATTACTACCGACTTCAAGAGAAGTCGAGAGAGAAGCAGTTTCGAAGAGAAGAATTGAAATTGGCGACGGTCGTAAAGTGGTCGTTTGAATAGATTCGTTCGGGAATACGCCTCGGAGCGATCCGAGCAATCTGAGCAGTTCACCCGAACACGCGTTTTTAATTCGAGCGCGCTCCAAGCGATCCGAGTGTTTCGGACGTAAACACATGAATGCAAACAAACACTAAATTAATATAAACCGTTTTTATTTGTACAATTTAGTAATTAAATAAATTGAATTGACTTAATTAAGTCAAACCCAACTAAATCCAATCGATGTACTTGTTAAACTGCACAAATAAGAACGGAATAAATTAGTTTCAGGTTATTTGTATTTGGCGCGCGCTCGGAGCGCTTCGAAGACCTCGGAGTGCTCGAATCAAAAACGCGTGTTCAGGTGAACTACTCGGATAGCTCCGAGGCCTATTTCCGAACGAATCTATTCAAACGACCACTTTACGACCATCGCCAATTTCAATTCTTCTCTTCGAAACTTCTTCTCTCTCGACTTCTCTTGAAGTTGGTAGTAATACGAAGAAATTTCCGCGGCTAATATCAGAGCGAATGAAGCTACCAACTTTTAGAGAAAAACGTATTTTTTTCGAGAATTCATTCTTCCGTTCTTTCGTTTGCTCAAGCTTGAATAACCCTTAAACTACTCGATGGTTGAGAAACAAGCACAGAACATAGAGATTTGTATTACTACCCGATTATACCACGACGCAGCTCCCCAACTGCAAAGTATGATGCTAACGTTACAAGTACGTGTACGAATGTCGGACACTATAGTATGTTCCAATCCGAAATTCTCTTATAATCAATGTAAAATGACTTCAAGTTAAAGGTAATATTATATTAAGATGATGAATTATTCGTATGATATGGAGCATTTCATTCTACCGTTAAATTATGCGGCCATGCAGGAGAATCTATCGTTTGAGAATCAGGATTGAAAAAACAGAAAAATCGCCTTCCGCATATACGCTCCTGAATTTTGAGTACAACTTGAAATGATGGTAACTCCGGTTCAGAGGCACCTATAGACTTCAACCGGACGTGAAATTGTAGGTTGTTACCTCTACTTTTGAATCATGATTTGCTTAATACTCCTCAGAGTCAGGTGCAATCACCATAATAAATTATTTCGTCTTTTTTCAATTTTTTTTAGTTTAATTTGGTGTTTTTCGCAATTTTTCGCTCATAATTTTTTCACTCAACGAATAAACGAAATCTGACGATTCCATCTGATTGAGGAGGAAAAAAATACATGGAAATATATCCTTTTGACTATCAGATTTGATGATTTTCATAGTTTTTGAGCGTATCGAACGTTTTCAGTGATTTTTAACATGTAAATCCCATAAGAAACTTCCGGCGTTTTGCGGCACGGGAAAAAAGGTTCCGATCGCGGCAGTTTTGGTTTCCGCACAAGTTTTTAGTTACCCAGAACTGATTTTCACCTGGCCCGCTGAGAAAAAACGAAAAAAAATTATTAAGGTCCACCCTAATGTACATAGTTTATCTCTGTTGTGCTGAACAGCGTTTAAAATATTATTTCTATTATGCCCTCTACTTGTGCGTTTTATATTTTATTTATCCACAGTTAATCATAGTTTGCAATCGGCATTAGTGTGTGCAAGTTGTCTTTGCTGTTGTTATAAAACGGAGGAAAAAGGTAGGTCCGTGAAACTACATATTTTCTTTGTTTTCGTAAATTGCTTTTTGTTTCCATCATTTGAACAGATTATTTTTGCTGTTTAAAATATCGCAAAATTAACCAACATCTTATGTTAGTTAGTAAAGTAAGTTGTAAGGCGAATAATAAAATATAAGGGTTCAAAATATTACACTTTATAAAAATAAGGAACGCTAGGTATATACAGCTTTCGGTACAACGGTTAGAATGAGAATTATCATAACCCTCCGTCTCTAAACTACATCATCATATTTATGCATAAAAATGTTTATATAAACATCACGTTCAGCCATTGCCGATTCTTCAAATACAGAGGGGACCCTCAGAGGCGTAGCCTACAGGCTCGGGCTGCGGTGGCCCAACAAGACTTCTTAAGCGAATCTAACAAAGTGTAGATACGTTTATAAAACTACAAATTGTTTTTGTAATTTACAAGAAAAGAACATTAGAACACTAGAACATCACGTTATATCCTTATATGTGGGTCTGATATTATTATGTATTTGGATATTATAACTTTATAGATCATATGACATTTGAAGGGTACATGGGAAGAAGGGGGTATGTCCGTTCAAGATCGAAAATGAGATTGTTATGCCATCTTGTGGACAAAAGTGAATACTTTGAGCTGTATACATGGTTTTGATGAATAACGCGTTCAGTCAATAGTCAAAGGTGTATTTCGCATAGTTAGGTGTATTTTTATTATTTTATCTTACTATAACCCAATTACCCTCTTTTGACCTTGGAATGGCCTTGCACCTCAACAGTGTGATCAAATGGACTTCAGATTCAGATCAGGCGACCCGAAAACCTATAGAACAAGTTATTGGATCATGTTCAGCTCATTTTTTGTATTTAACCTTATAGTAACCCTAGAATGACTCTCGATTGACCTTGGAATGACCTTGAACCTCAACAGTGTGATCAAATGGACTTCGGATTCAGATCGGGTGACCCCGAAAACATATAGAACAAGTTATTGGAACATGTTTACTATATTCGACCTTATAATTACATAATATGAGCCTGATATAATCTTCAAATGAGCTTCAAAAAAAATCTTGAGGTGACATAGCTAAACGAATCTCAGATTTCAGCGGCCCAAAAACCAAAAAAGGTATATGGTCTGGTATTTGGGTTTGAAAACTTTTTTATTTTTGTTGTAACTGTCTTGTAGACTAGCAGTCGATTGAGATGATGTACTATATAGATATCGCACTAGTTTTCCCCGGACTTTTAGAGTTTTCTATGAATATTATTGACTTCTACTAATCATAAACAATCATTTCTATAAGGTTTCGTTCGTGCCCTAGATGTGTTAAAAAACGGCTATTTTTAACATTGTCCTTTATCTTAAACACATTTATATTACCTGTTTTGGATTCCCCCTTCAACTCCTTCAATCCCCAACCTAGTAAGCTGAAAACCCATTTATTTGCAGACTTTTTTATGTTATACATGTGACTGAGATTTGAAGTCGATATCTTACATCGTTTGCGAATTAACTGGAGACAAGGAAAAAATATTGCAACAATATAATTTTTTTGTTGAAATATCTTTGACAGACAATAAATAATAAAAGGACTTTAAATCAATGTTTAGAAATCAATGGTTTCAAAAAACTTTTTATTCACCTCCGGTATATCCAGAAAGTCATTATTTTAGATTTGTAGATCATCCGTGAAAATCCTCAGTACAAATTTTCAGCCCCATATTATTTGCATTTTTCCCTAAACTATTAATAGGCCAGGTATTTACGTGCCTTGTCAAAGCATCCAGTTTTTATGTGTCTTGTAAATGTAAAAATAGCGGCGTCAGTTTGAAAACTTCTCACCCTCAATTTCGCCTTCCACTAAATAATATTGAAAATCGGAAAAGATACGCCAATTTTATTTCCAAGCAGGACACTTTAAAAGAATATTTGCTGCCTTCGTGGTTCAACCTCCTGAGAGGGGTAGATGTTGCCCTTAAAATCTTAAATGGGCAGGGGGGTCAAGCGGCACATTTCCATTTAAGATTTTGAGAGTAACATCTGCCTCTCCCAAGGGGTATTCCAAATTCTCATTTCCAAATTCTCGTTTAAAGTGTATTTTCGATTTTCCCTATTATTTAGTGGATAGGGTGGGAAGTTTTCAAATTTACACCGTGTATGTAAATAAGTGCTTAATATTATTTTTAGCGCTATGGTGAAATGTCTACTCGTTGTGATTTCCTTATGGATCCCACTCGTGTTCGCTGAGAGCAGATGCTCATTTTCAGAGGACACTTTTTCTTGCACCAATCTGGAGGGGGTCGATTATATGTACGAGTTTTATAAAAATGAAGTCTTCTCCGAGGGTTTCTCACCAGGCACCGAAATCACCGATTACCGACTAGAGCTTCTCGACTCGAAGTATGGCGTCATAGAAAAAATTGTCAACCTACCAATAGGAGAGGACATTACTATACTAATAACGGTTCTGAAGATAACCAACTGTTCTGTGGAACATGTAAAAGTAGATGCATTTCAAGAACTTACCAGCCTTAGAAGCTTAAACTTGAGCTGGAATAAAATCACGAATGTGACGTTTATTCTACCTTCAGCGCTGGAATACCTCGATTTAAGCCACAATAGAATAACAATAGTCGATTTTAATCTATTACGAAGTCCATCGACGGTAAAGCTTGACTTCAATCTTATAGATACTTTGCTACCGACAGACCAAAGCAAACTGTACCAGTTTGTAGATATAAGGTATAACAAGCTAACTGAATTCGATGAGGTAATGTTAAACTGCTTTTTTCAAATCGTTAAATTTAAGTTTTAATGAAGTAACACGAGTATCTTTGCGTCGCTCCTGTACGCTTTACTCGTACAACTGTTACGATGACGACCTCCAGTTACATGGAAACCCGTTGACCTCTATCGTGTCATCACAATCATATAGTGTGAAAAATTTGGATTTGAGCTTTTCAACTTTTAACTTAAGTGCTAGCATGTTTGAGGGTGACATTTACATTACAGAAAGCCTTTCTGTACATGACTGTAAAATTAGTTATCTAGATAACAATTTACTAAATTTCAAAGTTATACATTTAAACGAAGAAAAGGGACATATTGACATTTCAAATTCTTCAATACGAAATATCTCCGAAAACTTGTTTAACAACGTGCACTTACATTCATTAAATTTAAGCCTTAACAATTTAGAGGTAATAAAATCTGACTCTTTCATGTATTCTACTATTGATGTACTAGATTTATCATTTTCTGGCTTAAAGGTCATTGAACCAGATGCGTTTAGGTATCTAGAATCGAATGCATTATATCTACACAAAAAATAACTTAAGCACGACTATGAATATTTGTGACAATCTTAGAGTACAAAAATTGGATTTATCTTTCAATATGATAGAGACTATTGGCAGTCATTCTTTTTCAAATTGTGAACAACTTCAAATTTTAAATATTTCCCATTCGATGGTAACTGAAATTGAGGATAATGCGTTTAATAGTTATACATTGCAGGTACTAGATTTATCATACAACAATATATCAAAGCTACAAACACAATCTATAAGTAATTTACCTAATATGCATACAATACTACTACATGGTAATAAAATTGCTACGATCGAGTACCAGGCCTTTTTTAATCTAAACAGTTTAAGAGAGATAAATCTTTCAGGGTGTCACATAACTAATATAATGAGTTATGCGTTTAGTAATATGAAAAATTTGGAGGTATTAGATTTAAGCAACAATAATTTTAATGTTCTACAAAGCAACACGTTCTCGAGCTTATGGGTAAGAGAAATCAAATTCGACGGTAATAATATCAACTGCATCAAAAGCAAGTCCTTCGATAATGTATACAACTTGCGCCTTTTAAATTTTTCCAACACCGGCGTGAGCGATTTAGAAGCAAATGCGTTCTCAAATCTGCGAGAGGCTGAGGTAATAGACTTGTCTCACAATAACTTAACGGTTTTGAAAGAAGACACATTTTGTAATTTACCAGTGAGTACAATATATTTGTATGGGAATAAAATTACAACAATCAAGCAGAAAGCCTTTAACAATTTATATAACTTGAGAGTGCTAGATTTCTCTAATTTTGGTATAGACAATGTAGAAGGAAATTCATTTTCTAATTTACCGAGTATCGAAGTACTAGATTTATCCAAAAACCGATTAAAAACCATAGGAAGCTATACTTTCTCTAATTTACCATTGGCAGTCTTAAAACTCGAAGATAATATTATAGAAACAATAAAAAAATTTGCCTTTAACAATTTATACAACTTGAAAGTGCTAGATTTCTCTAATTTTGGTATAGACAATGTAGAAGGAAATTCATTTTCTAATTTACGGAGTATCGAAGTGCTAGATTTATCCAAAAACCGATTAAAAACCATAGAAAGCTATACTTTCTCTAATTTACCATTGGCAATCTTAAAACTCGAAGATAATATTATAAAAACAATAAAATCATTTGCCTTTAACAATTTATATAACTTGAAAGTGCTAGATTTCTCTAATTTTGGTATAGAAAATGTAGAAGGAAATTCATTTTCTAATTTACCTAATATCGAGGTGCTAGATTTATCCAAAAACCGATTAAAAACCATAGAAAGTTACACTTTCTCTAATTTACCATTGACAATATTAAATCTCGAAGATAATAATATAAAAACTATAAAATCATTTGCCTTTAACAAACTGACCGCCATAAAAGGACTAAACATTTCAGGTCAGGCAATCTCAAACTTAGAATCGTTTGCGTTTTCTGATTTACCAGCAACTGAATACTTGGATCTAACGGACAATAACATTTCTGTGTTACCTGATGATGCATTTTTCAACATGAAAAAAATTTATGGCATTTATTTGGCGGGTAATCATTTGACACAAATCTCTCCATTGGACAACAGCTTGAACTTAAAAGAACTAACGATAACTGTTACTGGAGTTCTGAAGCCAAACTTACTCTCGAATTTGCACCTGAGAAAACTGTTTTTCAAATATTCAAAAATCAAAGCTCTAGAGAAAAACTGCTTCTTGGGACTGTACAATTTACACGAACTACATTTCGTCGACTCTAGTGTTTTTTCAGTAGAAAGCGGTACACTCGACGGCCTCTTTAATCTCCTTCACTTAGATTCACTGGTTTTGTTTAAGAATACTAGTGTTCTAAGGTCCGAAACTTTTAAGGATCTAAAACGATTACCCGTTTTAAATTTATCTCACCTCGGATTAACTGAAATTGAAACTAAATCGTTTTTGGGTCTTCGGGACTTGGAGTACCTTTATTTGCAAAATAACAGTTTACCAAGCTTAACGGCTAACACTTTTACAGGTTTAAGAAAATTACGAGAACTGCACTTAGAAAATAACCGAATAAAAGCCTTGTCGTCGATGTTTTTTTTCCGATTTGGTAAATTTGGAGACATTGTACCTCAATGGTAATAAAATCTCGCATTTGTCTACAAACTGCCTTTTTAACTTGAAACATTTAGATAAACTATTTTTACAAAATAACGAAATATCCGAATTACCAGTTCAAATATTATACGGGTTAATTTCTTTAAGAGAGCTTCATTTAGCAAACAATATAATCACATCTCTTCAAAGAGAGATGTTTGTTGATCTAGGAAATCTGGAAATTCTGAACGTCAGCAACAACGATGTATCGTATTTGAGCCCGAATTGTTTCTACGACTTGCCCAAAATAGAGAAATTGTTTTTGGAAGACAATAACTTATCTCATCTACCCAGGGCTTTGTTTCGTGATTCCATTTTGTCTGAACTACATTTAGAAGGTAACCAGATTAATGTTTTACGTAGAACAGTATTTTTGGGGTTAAGCAATCTAAGGTTTCTATATCTTAATAATAATAAAATTTCAAAACTGCAATCAGACTGTTTTTATAAACTGTTTGAGCTGACAATATTGTTCCTACAGAATAATGAAATAGAATATTTATCACAAGATGTATTTAACGGTTTGGATAATCTTATAGAACTTCGTCTGGATAATAACAGTCTAGGGTCTATAGAACTAAATACTTTCCACAACATGTGTAATTTACAATCACTAAATGTTTCCGATACTCATTTAAATCTTGACGTAAGTATGTCATGTATTTACAACAATGGAGGCTACGTGTATTCAGTACTTGGTTGTAATATAATGTAACCACTGTATAGCTAAAAATAATTAGTTTTAATTTTTCTGTATCAATTGTAGAGTAAACATCTTCTTCTAAGTGTTTATTGATTGTTTCATTAAATTCGCTTATTGAAAAACAAATTATTTCAAAATTTCAGTTGGTGAATATTTATGTTTTTAGTCCATAACATCGATGACTTTTTTCCTGTTATTATAAGATTCCCTTTATGAGTAATTATTATGGTGCGGAAATGTGTGCTGCAACGCAGGGTTCAGCACCATAAAACTCTATGATAATGAAAATATAAACCGTATTTTTTAAGCGCCTTGTACATTACATACGCGTGCATTTCTTACCCCTGCGTACCTACACCACTGACCGATCCTACCCATGTGCAGGGACCCTCGTGTGCGTAGTAGTAACCATCGCTAAAGGATAGTCACGCATTAGGTACAGCAACATTCCGAATCCTAGTAATTAAAATTATCTTGTTATTAAATTTGTTTAACATAGGTGAGTATTATATTAAGTGTAACATAACAATACTTACATTAATTAATTTATAGATATATACATAGCATTATATTGATATATAATATATGTATAGCTTTTATATAAATTCCAAGATATGTTCATGACAATTATTATTTTAATTGCAATTGTTACTGCCATTGTTAACATTATGCAATATTTTGTACATGTACAGGGTGAGTTCATAAGAATCCCTACCCCTATTTTCTCTGTTATTTTAAGAACTATGATTTTTTTACAGGGGTAACTTACTTTACCATATAGCTACTCGTATGTTTCAAAATTTGCTATCAGAAACATAATTGAAAAAAAATTTAGCAGCTGTTTAATTCACGTTAATTTTTTAATGAATCACCCTGTATTTTTTTATTTATTGAATAAAATTCTTCTTCTGGTTGCAACGATATAACATAATTAACATACAATATCGTACTTTCTTCCATAGTTTTTTGTTGGAGAGGAGAAGAGAACATTTTTTGGAGCGGAGAAAATTGTTGTCAATATTTTTCACAACAATTTGTAACTATCCATAACTTACTATAAATTACGCCATATTCCCGAGTATTTATTTTATAAATTCGATGCTTAATATTTCAATAATCTGTGGAATAAAGTACAACATATATTATATTGTTGTAATCAAAAGAACATGTAAAATTCGATAAAAAAAATAGAAGGTTTAAATCAATTAAAATAAAAGGTTTTATCATCTTAAAAGCTGCTACATTTTTGTTTGAATTGTTTTTCTGACAGCATGTGCCAGGTTATCCCTGTTAAAAAAAAGCTCTAAAGATAACGGAGAAAAGGAGGGGTGGGAATTCCCATGAACTCACCCAGTACATTATGTTGTTAAAAATAACATTATTGCTAAGATTACTTTTAACATATAATTTTGTAAAAGTGTTAAACAAAACAAAACAAAAAAAATAAAAATCCGTGTCATTTACTCATAGCAGTATTTACTACCCCACATATAACACATTACTTTTTGAATGTATATTCATTTATTTCGCAGGATCGGCCTATAGAGGATGTACTATTCCATTTTTTGTTATTAAACATGTTTTATTAGGTTTCCGAGTAATTGATTGTCAAAGTTGAACAGTACTTATTGTTAGTTTCATCGACGATACACTCTTGGCAAAACATCGTACGTAGCTCATTAAGTAGTCAAATTAAAGCGGATTAACTTATCTCAATATTTCAGCAATATGGCGCAGAATAAATTAAATATATGTGCAACAGGCCAAATCTTACTCACAGCAAAATTTTCATTTTTAAGAACTTCTCTCACTTTTAATACGATTTTCCGATGCGTTGACTTGAGCAACATCGTCCCATAAAAGCTTTGTTTGACTCTGGGAGCTGGATGCTTGAGGCTTACAATTTCCATATTTTACTGTCACTACCATTTTTCTCCGACGTTATCCTTGTCTGAACATTAGCCAACATTTGGGAAATTTCAACATCCTTTACGTATTTTTTACTAGTGTATTATAAAAAGAAGATTTGATTTCGATGCCGAAGCAAAGCTTCAGGCGACAAGGTTATTTTAATGCTTACTATTTTGAACGCGAGATGTCATACCAGCCAATGACAGTTCCCAATACTGTTTAATAGAATTTACCTTGAGAGATTCCGACCACGAAGGTTTCGGACACATCGCTGCAGCATCAGCCACAATCGGATGCAACCTGCGCTGGAAGAGTATCAGGACGCAGTCCATGATCCTCATGATTAGATGCGGTGGTCTGCCCAGTTTTCTGACAGTTGCTACAAAAATATCACATGGTCTTTTTTTCACTTATTTTTACAGCATATCACAACACAGTTTTAATGGAAAAATCTCGCATGATTCACACAGTTTTGCACAAATTTAATTTTTAGTAATATCTGCCATAGTAGGACTGGATATATCTGCCATGGTAAGTGGATATCATACAGGTACGTTGAGAAACTTCGAACTATTAGTAAAATGTGTAATAATACATATACAGGCTGTCTCAAAAAACAACGTTCATCCAAAAGAGGATTACAGACCACGTCTTGGACATATGACGAAAAATAATTTAGATGAAAGTGTCTTGGCTCTCGGGAGCCATTTTTGTAAAATGGTGAAAAATCTTTTCCCTATTTTCATTTTTTTTTATCATATGTTCAGTTAGAACCTGATCTGTAACCCCCTTTCACCTTGACGTTGCTTTTTGGGACACCCTGTATATCAAATAGATACTGATAGATATAGGACACAAATAATATACTGAATGACCATAAAAATAATCTGAAAAGAAATTGTTTTTTTTTTTGCATTAGTAAGTATACAATTAAACATACTGCCTTTTACAGAAGTATTTTCACAGATTTCTTACCTATATGTGCTGGCTTGATTGTGTTTAGAGCGGCTTCGGCCTCTTCCAAAGCCGGTTTCGCGGCCTCCAGTTTTTGCTCGGCTAGGGCCTTTTCGTCGGCTATAGAGGAGACTAGAACCTCGGCTTTCTCTTTCACCTTCTGCACCTGATTCTTAACTATTTCAGCTTGCATCGCTCGTTCGGTAACCTACACCAAAGGTCAAGGTGATACGTCGTTTGTGCAGGAAAAACATGATTTAGTTCCATCGTTTACTTGAAGTATTTCGACCAAATTATTAATTTAAAACCTTATAATAGTAATGAAGAAAAACACTTAATATTGGACTCATACTCAAATCCAGTAACAGTATGACCGGAATTTAACTTGAACTACTTGAAACGGAAACAAAAAATCTTCGGACCTCCAAGGGATAATTAAAAGCAGTACATCCAAAAAACTCTAACAGTTTTATCAGATGAGACGCAATCTTCTCTCATGTAATGGTTCTACATTTAGAACTACTTTCAACTTACACAAAATATTATAGACTAAGAAGTCTTCTAAAAAATCATCTCATAAATTAATGCTTATTACATACTGTTCAGTTTATGAAATTTTCCTTATAAATTCACTTCATTTTACAAGCTTTTATTTAACTTGCAATGTATGTTTGTTTGTTTGTATGTACTTGTATGTTCGGGTCAAATCTTGCAACTGAATTTTACAGTAGTTATCCTCAACCGATTGAGATGAAATTTTGCATACACGTTTAGTTTGGATGACAATGCATGGTTAGCTAAGTTATGTCATTCTAAATTCAAAATGGCGGACGGTCTAAGATGGCGGACTGGTTTTTCTTACACTCCCATGATATGGGTATCAAATGAAAGAGTTTGCTGAGAAGAATACGAAAAATAAAATGACAACTCTAAATCCAATATGGCGGACCGCCCAAGATGGACGACTAGTTATTTTTAAGCACTCCCATAATATGGGTATCAAATGAAAGGGTTTGCTAAGAAGAATACGAATAAACTGACGTCTGCGTTCAACCCTTCGAGGAGATGGTGTACTACTGCCCGGCTAAACAGTAAGACTTAGCGGGGTCGTGTCTTAACTAATATCAACCTATACCCTAGGCAAATTCTAGCGGCTGTGAAAAAAATTCAAAATGGCGAAAAACAAGATGGCCACCATACTAATTTTAAAGAGTTATAACTTGGTATAGGTTAGGGATAGTATGAACAGGTTGAAAAACATTTAGATACAAAAACACGACGATAACTAAAAAATAAAAAATTATTTAATAATATTTTTTTTTAAAAACAAGCTTTTATTTAAATGCTCTAAAAAGAAGAAAATAAAATTTAAATTGAATCAAACCCATGAATTTATTTCTCTTACTTCCCTATCTTCTATTTAATTTATTATACTCAGCTTCTGTGGTTGTAGAGTACCCATTAACACCCTTATTCCATTTGATATTCGTCCTAAGCCACTACAATTAAATTACCTCTGTAAGGACGGTTTCGGCCCTTTGAGACGCATCAGCCAGTTCCTGCTCCATGGCGGCTAGCTCTTTCTTCAAGACCAGCACTGAGGCGGAAGCCTCTGCCAATTTTTCTAGACCTGTATCCATTCTTAGGGCTCCGTCGTCTAACTCTTTCTGTTTGCTGTTGTAGATACCCTTGTAGCCCGCTATAAAATTAAGGTAGGACTTGGGAGTAACATGTGTCGCCCTTCGAAATCTGAAACATAAAAAATTCAAGGTCAGTACAAATCATAAGTGTTCTACTGACTAAGAAAAAAATCTGACTAAGGAACAATAGAAAGTAGTGGCATTTTAACAGTTACATAATTTCTTCGAACCCTTAGTTTAATAAAATTCGACCATATTGTAATAGTCAGATTCTTACCTTTGAAAGTATTCTGCGGAAGTGTCGGATACGACGTCTTGTATGGAACCAAGAGCGTTGACTAGTTCCTCCTTAACTTCCTCGGTGCAGCATATTTTGAATTCAGTTAAGAAGTGCTTCGCAACGGAGACTAGAGCATCTTTCGGCCAGGGCTGGAACCAATCGATCGTGCAACCCGATATCAGAGCGGGGAAACGTAGTGCCCTATTGCGAAACTTCTCTCCAACCTAAAGAATTTGTTTATAAGACGTAAAGCGAAACACTTTAGACCAGTGTTCTAAATCCAGTAATTGGATTACAGATTCAGTATTCAGTAATTAGACTATAAAAGGTCAATTATCATTGTCGCATAAACTGTTGGTGACTATTAAATTAATTTCCTTCTAATTATAGTAATCTGCATTTCACTAAAAACTTACTGGTGAGAAACAGAAAACAATATGCAGATTCTGACAGGTCCTGTTCATGAAGTACTCCATTACGACCTCGTGGTTCAAAGTCCTCTTAGGATTCTCCCTCTTCATAGCCGGCGTCAGCTCTTGGATTATCTCCGATTGCTCGTCCTTCGTGAATAAATTGGATATGACGCCGCCCGACAAGATGTTGTTGAGGTATTCCAAGAAACCTTCTTCTTTTATGTCCAGATCGGTGAATATGAACGTGGTGCCTTTTGCCTGACAACCGCAAGACCTGTACAACAACTTCAGGTCCTCCAAGAAGTTCGCTATGTTGTAGGAACGGGTTAGGGCTATTTGAAAGGTTTTGTAGCCAGCGATGAACGACGACAGTTTAGTTAAAGACTGTTTTCCGCTGCCACCGACTCCTAAAAAAATTTTCTGGTATCTGACTACATCCATTTACGCCCAAATTGAAGTCACTTACCCACGAGCATTACATTCCCTCTGGGATGTCGTATAACCCTCGACACCTTCACCAAGTGCAACATGGCGTCGGGGAAGAAGACCAGGTCCATTCCGTTGCCTCTCACCATCTCGTTGAATTGTGCCAAGAACATGTCTAGGCGTTCGCGGAGGACATTTTCGTCACCAACTGGTTCGTAGACTTTAGGTAGTTCCATATCCGCGTCTTCGCCTTCCTCGCCAGTGGGTTCAGGAGCATCTCTAGAAGATTATCAATAAAAGGTTTAGTTAGAACCTGATGCAAATGAAAGACAAATATCCTTTCTATTGATTTTGTTGATCACCTCATGAAATCCACGAATACCGGATTTGCCTCGATCTTCATTCGGAGGTCCTCCCCTACGTGCTCTTTCACTAAACTGAACAGTTCTTCCGTGAACCAATCTTTGTCAGACTGTATGGTAAAGCGATCCGAAAAAACTCTAGTAGTTTCGTGCTTCCATAAGAGCATTAAACAAGCTTCCGATTCAATTACTGTTGAAAGAGTACCAACCTAAAACAGAAACACGGTTTATAACTTGCAACTAATTTTAGTTACAGCTCCTCTTAGACAACAATTTTCACAGCTATTGATATACTAAAATCATCAACGTGATATTATAGGTACATTCTTGATGAAACTAAAATTGATGAATAAAAAAAATATATTGCACACTATGTGTGTATTATCTGATAGACTCACCATCCCTTGCCATATCCTCGACAGATCTCTGAGGGAAAAGACGTAGTGAAATTTCGCTGGAGTAGGCAACAGTTTTTGCCTGGTGTTCCTCCACAAGACTCTAGTCAGAGGTATCAGTTTTTTTACAAGATTCCTAACATCTAACGAGAATCCTCGTTTCACGTTGTAATGGCCTTGCCCTATGACGCTGAATATCTTGTCGATAGAAGCATCCGTGGGCAGAGGACAGTTAAACATGCAGAACTGCCTCTTGATTCTGGAAGGAATATCGTTTTTGCCGCCTCCAGGTTGCCCCATCGCCGCCACGAACTGCACGTCGATGATCGTTGTAAACTCACCGGGTTTTTCCAAGCTGTAGAAACCGCCCATGTCCATAATTTGTCGCACGATCTCGTTCGTCACCTAGAAACACATCTTCAATGGTAAGTACTCATTAGGTGCACTGTTAACTTTGAAAAATGGTTATGTATGTTAAGATGCAAATTATGCAGCAGGGTAACATAAAGCATCTACTAACTCCTGTCTGAACATGAGTCTTCAAATGAAAGATAAACAATTTATGAAAACCAAAAATATTCCTTAGAAAGAACAGAAATAGATATTGTAAAATCGAGTGAAGAACGAACCCAGAAGGCTGCAGCGTGTCCAAAAATAAGGTCAGACGGCTTCAAAAAGAAGACGAAATAATTAGTGACCAAACGGTTTAAAAAAATTCCTTCATGGACATATTCTTTCTTTGAACAAAGGATTTTCTGACCCAGAAGATGTTGACAACCCAGACCTTACCTGATCACCCCAACAGTTTATTTCCGGCAAGTTAATGTCATCGATAAAGATGATCATCTTTTTTCCATTAGCCGGGCCGAACTTATTCCCCATCCTCTTCTCCACGTAGCTCTCTATGGTCTTCTGGAACTGGTAGGGAGATGTGGCGCTTGAAAAGTTAAATGCCCTATTCAAGTAGAGTTCTGGATTCGCTTTCTTCATGTAAGACTTCATCATGACCGTCTTCGCAGTGCCTTGTTCACCGATAAGCAGCACAGCTTTTTCCTGTTTAGCGATCGTATCTATGAGATAGTTGATTCTGACGTTGTCTGGAATCGGAATCAGGATGGTGGAGTACTCTGGAGTGCTGGTCTCGGGGTAGGCGTAGGTCGTGACCAGAGAGCTCCACAGGACCCATTCTCCTTCGGAACTGACGACATAGTCAAATACGGTCGCCTAAAACAAATAAACACATAACAGAGTGCTAAAGGAAAATTTATGCCAATATCTCAAAGCGGAGATTCTACAATGAAGAATTTAATTTGATTTAAACGTCAGGTTTGAAATAGATACTGAATTATTGTGGATGCTCACCTTTATACTAGGTTTGCGAGATCTTAAGGTGGATATCCATTTGTGTCTACCCCGTAACGTAAGTGCGTAACCAATTATTATTAATTTCATAGAAATTTACCATACAAAGTCTATACTGTGGGATTTCAATTAATACTGTTGATGAAATAGGGCTGTGACGTATCGTAGCCTTGGTTTGTTACGTTAACAAAGTAAATGATAAGACCGAAACCACACAACCTTTTGCAACGAACGGTGTCGACTTTGCAACATGCCGTAATGCGTTCGGGTTATGTTACGGAACATTTGACACAAATACATGCCTCTAGAAACATCAATGCTTTCCTTCTTTGACTTTTAACTTCTTTAGTCTAACATCTATTGAATGAATGTTTTTATTGACTGTATTATTGATTAAGAAGATGTTTACGTACATCCGGATTTTTGCGATTATTCTTCGGCAAATCCAGGGTGCTCAGATTCTCTTTCAAAAACACGTCGTACTTTAGCCTGTCTTCCATTTCCAGATACGCTCCCATACTCCAGATCAGGGCGAAGACGTAAAACTTGGCCAGATGTTCCGGAGTAAGTTGCTTGATCTCTTCGGTTTTTTCGCTTTCGTCGACCAAATCGTCATCATCGCCTGTGTCCGATTTCGAGGCAGATAAGTCTTCCGCTTCGGTCTCGGTGGGAATCAATCCTACAATTGACAAATTTAACACTATTAAATGCAAAAGCATCAGCAGTTAGGTACCTTCCAAGAGCTTCAACATCTGCAAGATAATGTTGCACTGCAGCACGTCTATGACCAAGCTCAAGTTTTGCGTTCCCCAGCTGTACAGCTCGGAGAACGACTCTTCGAACAGCGGCGTGAATATCTCCTGTTCCATCTGAGGTCTCCTCTTCATCCATGCTCTAACTACCGGCTTCCAGGTCAACCCCGACGAGCTCATGTAGACCATTCCGTTCCTGGAGACCGTCGCGGGAGACGCGTTGTCTATGTTGTGCGGCTCGAAGATGATCTTGCAGGTCGGCGCCATGGAGAGACGATCGCCATTGGCCAGAGTCAAAGTCTTGTTATCGTCGAGGACAGAGTTCAAATTTTCTATCCAAATGCTGTCCACCGGACCGTCTAGTACTAACCATATGTGCTCCGCTACAAAAATCATTGAGGCATGATTGTGTTTTAACATTTTTTGAACAGAATATTTACATGGTTTGGATTTTAACGTTTTTCTCCACAAGGCAGAGAATATTCCATCGGTCCAGTCGTTGGTAGCGACGTCTAAACGTCCGAACATTTGGGAGGCTGTAATCGCCTTTGGATTCATTCGCATTTCTCTGAAATTATCAGAAGAATGGATATTGGAAGTCTCAAGTTCGATTTTTTAACTTCTAATAATCTACTTCATAAACAAATCTTTTGGAATTTTGGCTAAGATTTTCAATTAATTAGAATTTTCGAACTATGAATGCCAAATAAAATTATTAGGAAAGGAGCAGCTTAAAAATGAGTCATGAATATTTTGTTCTTGTTGAATACAAAATTGAAAAACTAGAAAAACTTATTATTAACTAATATTGACATATTAGTTTACCTATGGAAATCTCCCATTTGAGTGAGAGACCTCATCAAAATCTGGATGCAAGTTGTTTTTCCAGCTCCTGTTGGGCCTAGCGTCATTATCCCATGGCGTACTGTCTGCGTCTCGTATAACTATGTAATTCAAGAAAACATGTATGGCTTCTCAAAGAATAACGGCAAAATAAATCATATTGAACCAACGTATAAAATAACTTATCTATCATTAACATTATTGGAAGAAATAAATGTTAAAAGTCTTAAAAACGTGTACCTGAATAATTTTTAGAGCCCAAGGGGGGATGGTTAACCAACCCTGCCTCGTCCACCTGGGTATTTATCGCGTCCTCGAGCTCTGGATACGCGGTTTTTTCCAGGGCTTGGTTGGGAAACAGATCGGCTACTAGGGATATAAACAGTGGTTCGTCCTCGTCTATCAGCTTCGAGAGGTTCATGTCCCTCAACACCCTCATCACTATGGTGCTCTCGGTGTCCTTGTTGTTGACCCTCTTGACCGCCCCCAAGCTGCGCAACACGGACAGTATGTTGCGGAGACCGAAATCGTAATGGACCTGTTTCGTCAGCTGCTCCTCGCACAGTTTGTAGAGGGTGTAGAATTTCCTCGCTAGCGTTATGTTCTCCAAAAATCCGCAGCTGGCCAGCTTCACTCTGATGATGATCTGCCGATCGGGCACCATCATGGCGACGGTCCTGAACTGGATCTTCAAGTTTTCGGGTAGTTCCTTTCGTCCAGCATATCCGGGATTCTAAAAATTAACATTTTAACTACGATCTCCTCTTCAGATTTAAAAAGTAATTTACCATGGTTATAAAGATTCCAAACTCCGGGCACATCTCTATGATATCCCCGTCGGTAAATTGGAATGTCTTCTTCTTTTCTCGTTTGCCAGCCAAGACCACTGCAACCTGCTGAGCAGCCACCGATAAAACTGGTAGCTCTATCCTGTTGAACTCGTCGAAACAACCCCATGATCCTGATTGTGACAAACCTAAAACAACTCATGAATATGTAAGGGATACATGTATATTGCAGGTTCAACATAATGAGATCAATAAAAAGAGAACAGTGGACAGCATTCCGCATTCCGCAGCAGTTTCCGCATTCAATTGATTATAACTCGGAAACTATTTATCGCACAGAATGCCGATTGCGGAAGCTTATTAACAATAAAAAAAGACAACTTTTTGGGAAGTTTCATGACGATATGATTATTATTAACCGAGATAACTAAATTTGTTTAAAAACGGTTTTTTTTTCGCAAATTTTGCTCGATTTCTCGTTAAAAAATTTATTTTGCAATAATCGGATCTACATATTTCGATGGTGAATTTAATAATAAACAGCTTTTTTCTCTTGATATTTTTTGTAAGACGTATACTTTTCGAGATAATTCGACTTGAAGCGAAAAAAATGGTGTTTCAGAAATAATTTGTTTATTTAAAACATGATACAGGCACTTGCGTGATTCTCGGATGTTTAATCAGGACGGTTTCCTCTATATGAAACCGTTGAGACTTCTTTTATGGACTATTTTGTCGTTTTTTGATACTTTTTGACATAGGGGCCATTCCGCGGTGACGGGTGGTGTTACATTTGTACGCATTCTAACTGTTATAATTCCTAAGTTAGAACAAAATTGTCTGCGTTTTGAGTATAATTCAATTCATTTCAATGATATCTTAATTAAAACAAAAACGTATTAGGAATTATTCAGGCGTTTAGATGCAATAATAGGTTTAAGCCCTGTGACGGGTGTTACATGTACTTTTGCAAAATATGCTAAAGTAGAGAGATAACCGATCTTAATTTCTGATAATTGTAAGAGATTTGTGGATATATTGTTTTTTTACATTTTTTTTTTTGCAAGCAAAACTTGTGACGGGTTACAAACGCAAATACGCAAATTAAACAAAAGCTTGTGTACACTTTGAGGCTTTATTTATTAATAGAGACTATTAAAACTAGTATTATAAGGTTTTAGATATTTTCTGTTCTATAATTTTTATTGTTTCTTCGGGTTTCCTTTTGCTTCTTCTGTTCTTTTCTATGTCTTGGGTTTCTCATATGTTTATCGGCGAAAATATTGATGAATTTCTTTTGAATTATGAAAATTGAGAATATAATACCTGTTAATTTTCTATTTTAACATATATTCGCAATTTTTTTTCCTCCTTGGTATCGATTACCGCGGAATGGCCCATAGGTCGCCTAGACTAATTCACACTCTGTTAGAGATAAAATATAAATAAAAATCGTATATCGTACCTTTATAAATGCGACCTAAGCCCCGATAGTCCATCTGATCAGAACAGTTAAAGACAACGACGTATTTCGCCAGAGTTTTCCCCATATCCTTGACGGTTTCCGTCTTTCCTGTACCTGCAGGTCCACATGGAGCACCTCCCATACTCATTGCCAGCGCTTGAGCTAATGTTATATAACACCTGAAGTTGAAAGATGATATCACTGTATCACTAATAACACAATGGCAACCATCGTATTGAATTTTACCTGTCAGTAAGGGGGGTTATGACAAGTCTATCGGTACACCCTAGATATTCGTTTTGGTACGCAAAGGTCACGTCTGTTATAATAATAAGGGTCTTGTCCTGCTCTTCCCTGAAGTAAAACCGGCACTGCTTCAACCACTCGAAGTCATTGACGTTTCTTATATTTAGACGACACTAAAATGAATTTAACAAACATATTCTCGGCAACACCTTCTTTAAAATACGTACCAGAATGTCAAAAATATCTCTCTGATGTACATGTATGGTTATAAGGGTTTCAAACTTCGTTCTCTCTATTTTGGTGAGGTCTTTAGTGGTCTGGTCGATAAGGGTATTAAGCAGTTCCAAAAATTTGTTATTGGTGTCAGGCATAACTTTCTTATCGTGTCTAGCTTGTAACAAAGCCACTTCGGCGTCTCTTGTCCATATCATTTGCAGTCCAAGAAGGCCAATCTAAAATATTTTGTTATCAGCATCTGAATTTATCACCCTATAATGATTACCTGAGCAGGCATTTTTTCAAGAAACTGTAACAACTGAAAGTTCGGATCGTTGATCATAATGAACGCCTGTCGAATGATAGCGTGCAAGGAGGATTGAGACGTTTGAAGCAGCTGAGCCAGCCAAGTTTCCACGCTGCCTTCTGCCCTCACGGCTTTCTCTAGCATGATTATCTCTCCTTCGGAGGATATTACGCCGGTTATTTTGTTGTACTCGATGTCGTGGAATTTTACCCATCTGGTGTTGTCGAAAATGGAAAGAAGGTGGTTTTGTATGGTGTGAGAATCGGAAGCTTGACCAAGGATCTCCAAAAGAGCAGGATCAGACACGAAGAAAAACCTCGGGAACATCATTCTCTTCTTCTCCAAGTAACCGCTCAGGGATTTTTGGCAAAGTTCCAGCTGCTCTTGTAGATGTGGCAGCAGTTGCTTCAGAAGATCGTCACCTTAAGAAGCATACGGTGTTTGATAGTTAACTAAATTGATATATCTTTCTTACCAACACAACATGCTACAACTCCAGGAGTTTCGTGAGCTCTCTGCATAATCTTCTGCCAGGATTTGTCTATTTTCGAGAACCTCTTCGCCTCTTTAGGCAGCTGCTTAGCAATGTCTCCTCCCACGAATACTGCTTCTAGATAAACCCACATATTCTGTACCAAGAGCCATCTTTCTAGTATTTCGTTCGTGTTCGATAGGTCATTCACCCACTGCTGGATTTGTTTCTTAAATGGAGCGTTGTATCTGAAAAACAAAATGGTTATGATTGTTAAAGACCTATATTTCGTTTGTTACCTATTTGAAAGTAGTGACCCTAATATCATAAGGCTGTCTTCGAGCTGTCCAATAGTTTCTGCAGTTGTATCACCCCTTAATAGTAACTCTCCTCTGTTGTTGAATGGCATAAATGTGAGTTCGTGAACTGACCATTCGTTAGTTACTTGACGAAGCTTGGCTTCGATGTCTCTCTCTTTCATTGCCGATATGCAAATATCCTGTTGAAAAAAAAATATCTAAGGGTTCTTACAAGATATTTTTAACGTACCTCAATGTCTTCTTTATGCTGGAGAAGGGGTGCTTCTAAAATATTCTTGAGACAAAATCCATCGTTCTCGAAATCAAAAATGTGCTTTAAGGAGTCCATAATTCTCTGCCAGTGTCTAGGCTTCATAGCTCTGTTAGCCATCAACTCCAGAAGAGGACACATATCGTTAAAGTCGTCAATAGTTTTCTTCAAAGCGAAGAACGCTGGCCATTCCTTCAACCCCTTGGGGAGCTTCCGGCATCTGTTTTGGAACTCCATCAACTCGTTATTTATCTCTTCGATGTTAACCTCTCCCCACGGTATATCGTAGTAGCTGTTGACTCGGTCTATTACGTCGTTGTACAGCTTGTACAGTTTTTGAAGCAGGTTAAGCTCTTTTCTAATCTGGGCCATGTCAGGGTAATCCGTCGTTGGTAAGCCGAAGAGTTCTTCCCCGCTTTGATAGGTCTGTAGCTTCCTCCACATGCCATCAAAACGATTCTAAAAAAAAGTGAATTACGCGAGTCTTCTATTTTCTTTAATTCACATTTTAGCTCTAGAATTCACAATATCCAGAAATTACCTGGAATAAAATAAGCCTATCAGAAGCCTCCCTTGGCGTCAGTCCAGGTTGCATGGGGCCTGCAATGCGATATTCGTTGCAATAATCGATTTTGTCCTGCCTGAATCTTTCTAGGTTGTCTCTGAGGTCTTGCTGGAACTGAGGCTGCATGTCAAGCAGATTCACCTGGACTTTAAGGGCCCTCGCTAAAAGTTGTGACCAAGTATAGCGAAGGCTGTCTACTTGGTCTAGAATCTCCTTTTCGACGGTCACGTCGAAACGATTGAGTACATTGAAGGCATCCTGAAGATCAATTTTAGACAAATTAAATAAGTGAAATTAAAATAAAAACAGAGATAATGAAAATGTTCGTGCTTCAATAGCTATCAATAACCAGTATTCATAAAAAAAACTGCCTGGTTGCAGATGTATAGTATACCTGTACATCATATTCATGTCCAAGCAAAATATACATATGTATGTATGTATATAATATATGTATGTTGTTCGAAATTTTGGTATAAATTCTAGTCACTGTCAGTAATATACTGGCCGTACCATTTACTGGTTTACCATTCTTACCTCGATTGGATCAATTTTTAGTTCCATGTCGACTTCTTGTTCTCTAATCTTCTTCAGAGTCTCCATTATCATACGAACGTCATCCAAATCTCTGATGGTCCTCTCCAGTTTTCTTTCCATCTCGTTTATAACCGCATAAACGTAGTCCATTTCTCTTCGGTATTTCTTCTTCATCGCGAGTCCGATTCTAAAAATGATATAGTTATAATTTTGCTACATCACTATATTTTATCTGCAGTATACGCCTTGCTTACCTATGCGTACACGATTTTATCTCCGTGGCAAGGCCAAATTTTAATTTTTCCGTGGATATAGCCAAGCAGTTGGCTATGACGAATATATCGGGTTCGGTTGTTAGCCTCTCATTTAACTCTTCGTGCTTCCTAAGAGACGTTTCAAATTCTGACAAGCACGCGGTGAGAAGTTCTCGTTGGGTTTTTTCGTTTTTCCATAAAATGCTATAGGGCCTCCATCTCGCGATGAACTGATTTACTTCCTATGAAGATATACCTCGATAATGATCTGAATGGTATCGTAAAAAGGAAGGAATCGAAGGAATCGTAAAAAAATGGTAAGAAGGGTTGATGGCCAGCGGAGTTTCAATTCAATAAGGGATGCCTTTCAAGATTTTAAGACAAAATGTCCAACATTGTCATGGATTCCGACCAGTTTCACCAAATTTTGTCCAGATCTGTGGCTTTGTTTAGAGAAACAGGAAGTGTGAATAGAAAGGATGTACAAGCAGTGGAAAACCTAAAATTTGCACAGCACAGAAAGTTGAAGATTGTTAATGAACATCCATTAGTTCATTAGCTCAGTCCAAGAATTGATCCCAAACTACCTGCCGCAAGGAAGACAATTTGTAGAGTGGTTTATGGGTCTTTGCTAATGATTATTATTTACTGCATTTGCAATAACACTCGGTTTTAAAGCTGTCCGTACCTCCTCCTAGAATTACAAATAAATCAGGAGATTGACAATTCCCCCCCAAGTGTTCATCAATGTTTTTTTGTTCTGTGAAAAGAAAAATGAGAACATATTTGGAAGTAGAAAATAGACATGTCATCATTTAGTTTAAACTTTTTTATCTTACGATATATTTATTCAGCAGCAGCATTTAGTCGGTTTAAAAACCCTGGGCTACCTGTTTCATATCCTGGGTGCAGGTGGACAGCAGAGACAGCGTCTTCACCACCTCCTTGTTCTCCATCACGTGGCTGTAGAAGTTCCTGTGCTGCAGGGGGGAACTTGGGCTTCTCCTCCGTCGACAGCCTGTACAGCCGCCTCCTCCGCAGCTTCAGCTCCTCCTCCTTGGTTCTGACGACGCCCTTGGCGGGTCTCTGGTCGACGCGAGAACGGTTTACAATGTCCATTAGATTGGATTTGGGGCCCGCGATCTTTCTCCATGCGGACTTCTTTCTCCCCTTTAGCCATCGCAATGTACAAAAGCCCAGCGTGCCCGTTCGGTGGAGGCCACACGTATAGAATGCGTCGTGGTGTATGTGTGGGGCGTGTTTTTCGAATATAATATTGCGGTGGGACGTAAATCGGATGACAGAGAGAAACCAAAAAGCGTTTACGTTACGATGTGTCGGTATATACAAGGTGAAAATTGAGAACGTTTATATTACAGTGTCGGTTGTCAGTTCGTGGTGGCGGGTGGATGAGTGTGTTTGTGGAGTGAGTGGAGGGGGTAGGGGAAGGAAAAGAAACAACAACAATTAATAAAGTCTTGTAAGATACGCGCTGCAACAGTTGTATAAGTTTTCGTGCTCTAGGAATAGCTGCCTTCTTACGGATACTTACTTGGACGTTAAAACTTTTACAACTGTATTCTGGAAGCTTCATAGTAACAGTTAAGATTTTTCTCTTTTGATACGATTCTGGTTTCGCTAAAGAGCTTTTATTTTTCCAGATTTATTTTTTACTGAGAATATCAACTTCTCTGATGTTATATATAGGTATTTTTTTAAAGCAGTCAAACAACTATGCTACCTGCATCTACCACTAATTTTTTTTGTTTGTGTTTTTAATGAACCCATATAATTGTTTTTCATTAATAACATTTCATTAGACCACTGATCTGTATACTAACTGAATAGCCAGTAGGACGTAGTAAGTGGAGGGAAACATTTGAAGGTCCACCATTTTCTAAGACAACAAGGAAACCTAATCGCAGCAAACCGGTTTTCGTGCTATGCCCATGATCACATATCGACGAGTATTTGAATGCGAACAAGTGATGGTATTAATAAATATGATTATGGAGTAGATTCATGATGCTAACAAAAAAATGTGATTGTTATAATGAATGTAAAAATTATTTATAACTTCTTTATAGTGTATTAGAATTGTTTTATTTTATATTGAGCATTGAGTGATTTTTTTATATGAAGAAATATCGGTGCAAAAAAGAACGCTTTAGAAATCATTTAAAAAACAGAGTTTACAATGTTTACATGATTTATAAACACGAACAACTGATTGCACTGTCGTCCACTGTCGCAGAGTTCCTTACTGACTTACAAAATGGCTTATGTTCAAATCCACTGAAATAGGCGGATTGGGGATTATTCTACTGCCTATCCAGTTAGTGTACAGATCAGTACAGATCAGTGCAATTTTTCAGGATTTTAGTTTTTAAACTTTTTTAAGAATACTATTTTATTACTTCACTAAGTTCTAAGATGCCTCTGTAAATCAAAAAAGTAATGCATATTTTTAAGACTTATAGTAAACCAGAAACGTACCAACGACATCGACTAATTCAGCAAAAATTTTCTGTTGAGCAAAAAGTTTGAGCTGTTTTAAAATACGGACTTAAAATATAGCTCACTACTATTTATTTTTAAACAATAATTGGTAAAACTATTCAACAGCTAATTTTGGACTCAACAGAAAATTATCGTTTCCTGTATTATATGATTGTAGTTCGAATTCGTATATACATATGTATGTATAGTTCGATAATCTACTCAAATGAATATCTCTTTGTTTTCCATTCTTATATGAAATTACCACGTGACTTATTATAAAGGTCAACTTTTAAATCTAATTAGACTGCAATGGCTAGAAATATAAATAAAAATCCTGCAATAATATTACATTTGTTAATAATAATCCTGTAATATTGTTACATTTGTTTCAAGCCTGTATGAATATTTGTCTACTTTTATTAGAAGATATGATTACTTGTAAATAAATCTTGTATCTGTATTATAAATGTGTATCTTTTATAAAATTTATTTCATAATAATATAATAATTTCTTTTAAATGAATTAATCTATAAAAAGTTTATTTTAAAATGGAATGTATGAGACGGAATATTCGTTTATTCGTTGAAATATTCTTTGATGCAGCCAGTGAATGTATGAAATCGATTTTGGTTGCCACAATATATTTTTAATATGTTACCACGCATTTGGTGGTCGTAATTTTTTAGTTCCCGGTTTCTTAGAATCCAAACTCTTTTTTTGTTAAAACTTGATGTATCATAAAAGTGATTAGGTAATACAAGACTATTACATACAGCGTTAGTCTCTTCAAATACGTGATGGAAACTACTGAAAACATTTAAATACTTATTAAAAACATCGATTAGGTGGACTACCTGACGACCAAATACATTTTGATAACTACTCATCACACCCTTCACAAACTAATCACACATCGAAAAGCAACATCGAATAACACACATAAATATTTACAAACTTACTCATGAGAAACTCATTACCTGAGGTATCCCGGCAGTCCACTGCCCCACACCCTTTGACACGGAAGTTATGCTTTTTCCTGCCGTCACCAGTGCCTCTTGAACTTCCTCTAGATTAGGTTTTATGCCGACTTTAGGAATCAACAGCACGGAATTCAGCAAAAACACAGGGGTTCTTTCTTGGCAATCTACAACATTTTAATATTGACAAGTTACAACACATGTCATGTAGGTTATTAATGTAGTTGTAAGTTCTTTAGTCCATTGAATCGTTCGATGTACTTCAAGGACCAATTTTAGGTCCCCTTTAAAGCTTTCATAAATGTAATTTTTTTTTGGAAGTGTGAATAAAACCATAAAATACAGAATAACAAACATAAGTATAATGAAACAAAATAGTGTTTAGTAATGTACTAACATTCCATGGCAAATCTCTTTCGCAAGGCATCCAGAGAGCTCCTGGTCACCCTAACCAAGACGTCGATGATCTTTCTGCTGTAATACCTCCTCATTTCACCTACCGCACCCTTCACTACGTCCTGCATTGCGTTCGCCATGCCACCACTCAGTAGAAGGTGGGGTTTCTCGAAGCATTCCCACACCAACGTCCAGTCAGACTGTTGCTGAGATGAGGCAGTGCCGACCTCTGTCAGTTTATCATCTTCTACGAAAAAGAAACACATTTTCATACAGCTATCTGAACTGAATTTTTATACACACCTTCGAAAACAAAGTCTTCGTCCTCAGAAGGGGAATCATCATCAATTTTTACCCTTCGCACTAGGGATAAAATCTCTTCGACAGCTTCCTCCACCATTAAACTCTTCTTGTGTAGCTCAGTTGCTGCACTTCTACAAACCTCGCTTATTCTATCGCAGAAATATTCAATGCTCCACTCCTTTTCGTCTGGTTCAGGAAGCGCAAATAGCTGAATGGATTGCATGCTTTTTAGGACCTCCAGCACTCTGTTACCGTAGATGTCGTGAACTCTGTCAGACTGTAAAACAAAAAGTCAGCCTCAAGCAAATTACCAGTACGTATAGAGTGTTGGATTTGTAACAGTTATGTCCAAAAGGTATGAAGAACATTTAGTTATTTCTTTATAGATTCTAACTAATAGAAAAGGGCTTTACCAAGACTTTGAAGTTCTGTATAGCCTTGTTTCCTTTGTCTACAAACTCTTTCCAATTAGACGATACCCAATTAAGTTTCGTAAGTCCAGGCTCTAACTTGTAGATAAGTTTGACCAGATGAGGCAAAAACAACGGCCTAACTTCCAGCTTGACGTTTTTTGTCACTCCCAAAAAATCGTTAATCAAAAACTGGAATAGAATGAAAGAACTGTTGATGACTAATGACTTCTGGTTATATGTGAGTACCTGTAGTGAATCCTGGATCAAACTGAAGTGATCCTGCTTCGAATATAATGTCAGGGCCACCATAGGAACAGGCAGATCCATTTTTAGCATTATGTCTGCCTCCCTTATCAGAAGTGGGATAGTATGATGGATGTTCACCTTTAATTTTTGTTGCTCCGGGCAAACTGCTAAGAGATGCCTCAGCAAACAATTGTCGACTTCAGAAATCTAAAACAGATTGCGAACAAATAAATTTAATATTTATTTTCTCTAGCCCACTGATAAAATTAGTAATATTACGTGCTGGTTCATCCACAGTGCCACCATATCGGTCTCGAAACTCTTCAACATATTTTCAGCGGTTTTATGCCTCCTAGATAACTCAATGGTGGCTGGTAAATTTTTCAGGATGGGATGAGATGTTACATTCGACAATACTTCGTGTAGGTGGGATATCAAAGTCCTTGCCCACTTAATCCTTCCTGGAATATAAAGAACTGTGGTCCTGTGGGAATTACGTGATTATTAAGCTAAAATACCTGCGATTGGAGGAAACATTGGCGCTATTGGAGGATCGTCCCTTTGTTTCTTAAACATCTTTATTATTCTATCGACTTCTTTGTCGCAAAACTTTAGAATTCTTTCGTATTTTGTGTCCATTTTCGATACAGGAATTTTTTCGCTGACCTGAAAGGGGTGAATAGTAACGTTTTTTTTTTCAAATAAGATATGTTGTTCTTACTTTTTCGAATTTCGTCAAAAACTGGATGCCTTGGGGGATCTCCCATACGCTGTCGTAGGTTTTTTCTATTGTTTCCGCTATATTTGCCTTTAGTTCTTCCATGTATGCCAAGAAACTCTTAAAATCGTTTTCAAATTCGGTGTTTCTTTGATCCAGGTAATCATATGGTTTGTCCATCACTGTCGCTTTTATTTCCGAAAATCTCTGAATGGCTTCCTCGAGAGCTAAAAATTATGAATATCCTTTTTTATCATAAATTTCGAGTTTATCCTAAAAATTGCGACAATTTTCTGTTCTGAAAAATTAATTTGTCTGAACCGATGAGTAGAATTGGGTCAATAGAAGAATATTTTATTTGCGTTTATACTTTACTTGTTTTTGTGACAAGTTTTTGTATTTTGCGTCACTAGTTTCCAGAGGCAAATTATTTATGAGTTCCACAAAATATATAATATTTGTTGTACATAAATCAGATGCGTTATAAAGATATGCTGTTCATAGTGTTCGTGACCAAAAAGAATTGTTAAGTTATATCGTTAGTATCGTGACACAATCCTAGATAAATGGCACGAGAAGACGCACAAAAGTAATGAATTACCATCTCCCAACAACAGTCCCTCCATCCTCTTCTTAAACAAGGACGTGTAATCATCAATCATGTCGAACATCGCTATGATTTTGGTCAGTCTTCTGCAGAAGGCGTCGAATTTTCCAAAAACGTAGTTCTCGGAAAAATTAAACGGTTCTTGACCTGGTACGAACGGTTGACTCTTGACGATGGAATAAGTCCTCCTGTACACCTTGTTTAATACAATACACTGGGTCAGTTTCTCTTTGATGCTGGCTCTTTCTTGGCTCCAAATGCTATCGCTGCCTCTGGACGTTATATAGTCCTTGCATGTCTCTATCATTTGATTAGTGATCTGCAAATATTTGTTGGAGAATATTCGACATGTTCACACGTTCCTTATTGAAATATATGGTGGAATATTAACCTTAGTATCACGCATAAAGTGACTACATTACTGTAGTAATTACCTTAACCATTAAAGCTGACGTACGTTCTGAAGTGTTGTAAAATTGTGATACGCTGTGAATGAGACGCACTGTTTGAAGCAAGCCTAGAATGGACTTCTTCATGTTTACCTAAAACAATATCATGTTAAATATACAGGGCGGGGCATTTAAGTTGACAAATGCGAATAACTTCGAAATGAATCGTTTGACAAAAAAATGTTTCAAACACAAGTACCACCGTTTTGAAGGCGGGATCTAACACTTAGAATGTTGTTATACTTGGTAGAGATTTTCAAGGTCATTTGAAGGTCAACTTTGATATTTTTAAATAGAACTCCTATTTTTTTGTATAGATTTGTGTCCTACGCTTAAAAATAAGTAATGTTTGTTTGAAGAAGTTTTGTGTTTAACTTCAAACAAAAATTTGGTCCTCTTCTTTTAACTGTTAAACGTCTTAAAATAAAGATTTAAAGTAAAAATTAAGTTTGCGGAAGCTATCTGATAAATGTATTTTTTTATTAAGCAAAACTCCTTTTAATGATAAAAATGGCGACCGAAAGTCGTGTTCAAAAATAAAAGTAAATGGGGATGTAGTCTAATAACACCTTATTTTGCAATTCTCTTTTATGCTGAATAATACTAAAGTGGCAAAAATTCGATCAAGAGATAATACCTTTAGAGGTGTAGATTAATTAATGAATATTATAGACTGACTGCAATAATGTTAATGATTCCAAAAATAGCCCCATTAGGATAGCAGGTAACATGGATTAAATAAGAATATTAGAGGGCAATAAAAGTATTGTAATAGAGGGCGGTAAAAGTATTATAACTGTAATATTCCCATTAGTATTGTAGGTAAGATGGATTAACGAAGAATAAGACATATAAGAATAACAATAATACTAATAATCTAATATCTCTAAATCTAAATGGCTAATATCTCTAAAACGTCTAGCACAGTCAAATACGTTTTAACATCACGGTTTAACAGTTAACGTAACAAGATTATTTCAGTAACAATTAACATTACTTCAACCAGTATCCTCTTTAACGTTCGTTAAAAAAAGTAAAAGTGCAACGGTTAAGGGGGAAACAAATTGTTGTTTGAAGTCAAACACAAAACTTCTTCAAACAAACATTACTTATTTTTAAGCGTAGAATACAAATCTATACAAAAAAATTGGTGTTCCAATTTCAAAAATCAAAGTTGACCTTCAAATGACCTTGAAATCCTCTACCAAATATAACAGAATTCTAAGTGTTAGATTTCCGCCTTCAAAGACTAGTGCGCACTTATTCGCATTTGTCAAATTTAATTGCCCCACCTGTATTCAGTAAGCGAAGTTATGCGTACATATGTCGAATTGCCTATTAAATGGATACTAAATATATACATTTTGTATAGTTAGGCGAATTCTACTAGCGTTTAGCCAGACACGTCATGGGCGATCCGACCAATCAAACCGAAAAAGAAAAACGCGCATGCTTCTAGACAATTTTACTGCTGAGAAATAAAATAAAACTGTAAATCCTGTAATCAATTTTCATTAAATAATAAGACAATTTTTGTCTGTATTTCCTTAAAAACTAAATTTTAATATCAAAAAAGAATCAAGCTAAGTTAGTAAGGTGATTGCTTTAAACCTTTCATATCAAAGTTTTGTGACTTCCTGACTTCAAGTTCTTTGCCGTTTAGTCTTCACCGCGTTTACACAGGTATTTCTCATTGGCCAGGATCACCCGTGACCTGGTACCGGCTAGACGCTAGTCGTTTGTTGTCGTACTTGTCGTTTGGTTAATTTATATTTTATATTAGTATGCGAATAGTTGTTCGAAGGAGATATGCTGGCGTATGTGTTTTAGCTTACACACATACGTAAAATCATTGGCAAATGACAATATTGATTGATTATACGCACTATTCTAATCAGTCACTAGACCAGAATAAAATATAAAATGATATTTCAAATTTTAACTCACACAGCCCTACCGACAAACCGGATGCCTTTCATACGCCTGCGCTAGCGATTGGATGGCGATTGGTTCTCACCTCATGTGTACATCTACTGAACAAAGAAGTTAAATTATCAGTTGCTCTTCATTCAGCTATGTACGCATTAGGGTGCCGCATACTGTATAGCATATCGAAGACATACACATATTTCTAAACATTTTGATTTGAAACGTTTATAGATTTTGAAACGATTTCTGACAAGAGCAAGTGTTTTAGACAAATTCTTATCCAAATGACTTAACCATCTTTTCGAAACTCTTTTTGTTGTTTGTCTATAGCTACCGGGTCATCCAGATACAAGGAATGGCATTTCGTCTCCAAAGCTTGAATGTATTTAGCGTTGTCCTTGGCTTCGTTGTAGCAAAACGTGATTTTCTTGTCAGTCTCCTTCCATTCCTTCAGGATTTTCGAACGGGCGAGCTTTACGCAAAGGAGCGTATTTTGCACCTCACTAGACTCAACTTGGTTGACGATTTGGGAAAATCTAGCACCTCTCTTCTTCCAATACTCCAACTCGTCCTGTGGACCTGAAAACATTTCCCGATCAAACAAATTAAATTTTCAAATCAGACCTAGTTTTTGATATATGTTTTTCACAAATACGATTTGTTGTTTTTATTTTGGAATTTGATGGAATTAGATCAGAATGAGTAGTAACTCATATTTTTAGT
Organism: Aromia moschata; assembly: GCA_029963805.1. NCBI lineage: Eukaryota > Metazoa > Arthropoda > Insecta > Coleoptera > Cerambycidae > Aromia > Aromia moschata. The sequence goes on along the minus strand of JAPWTK010000022.1, from coordinate 2,373,378 downwards.
GCTAATAGTTCTTTACCTTTTTATAATTCCTAGTTGAATTACTATCATTTTCTTTAACAGTATCATACGTTAACAGTTTTTCCAAAAAAATGTTATTGACTGCCCATGATCCCAACTGTTTTCAAAATTAAATTAGTATTACGTATTGTCAAGGGCGTAGCCAGTATTTTTCTTTGGGGGGGGGGCGTCCAATGCAGAATAAAGAAAAAAGCAGCAAAAAAAAAGTCATTGAAGGCAACGGCAAACGCAATCCCCCGACTATTTTGGTTTCTACTTGACCATTTGGGGGGGGCGATCGCCCCCATCGCCCCCCCCCCCTGGATACGCCCTTGCGTATTGTGCTGATGCAATTAAGTTGTTTATTTAGGTTTTAACTCAATTAATTAGTTATTTTTAGTCACTTTTATGCTTATATATTCTGGATATCTACCATTTTTCCCATTACCTTACCACTCATGTAAGGTAATCATCAGCAATAAACAGCCAGCGTCTTTTTTGGCATCTCAAATTTTATTGATAGAGCTCGTCAATACCTGAGGAATCGTTTTCCCTCCTTATTTGTTCGCTCTCCTTTAGGATCTCATCAAGCTTCTTGATCCAACTTTTGACTCTCTCTTCTAATGGTTGTACCTTTTCTGGATTGGTGGCTAGCTCCTTTATGTCATCACTGTTATATTCAGCCATCATGGTTTTACCGTCGTCAAAGAGGTTGCCATCTCCACATACTTCCTCGCAGACTTAAAATTGAAAACACAAATTAGATGAAATTTAAAATCTCGAAACTGGAAATGATGACTAATAAAAAATGTGTTATTTACCTTTTAGAACACTACAGAATGACCTCAAACAGGGCAGCAGCTGGTTCTTGACCATCGGACAGTTCGAGGAATCGTCCTCACAATCCGGACTTGGGTGAGCTAAGGCTTCCATGAAGACGTGCTCTATGATTCTCTCTACCGTTGGAACCAAGCCTATTTTTTCTGCGTCTATGATGCCGCAAAACAGATCCTGATAGACACCCATGCAATTAATAAAAAAACGTATACATGAGATGCTTAAATTACTGGTAAACACATATAGCATTTGGCATGGAGTTTCCATGCTGCGAATCTTGTATCGTGTTTTCTTTCGTTCCCAAACTTACAAGCAAATGTAATAACAATTCAATTTTATAAAGTTTAAGAAACTGAAATAAAAACCCAATATACCACGAATAATGAAAGAGAGGCTTGAAATAATGAATCTACCAGGCCAACTAACTAGATTCTAATTAATACGAAATTTGTATTTTAACTACAACTTTCAACGACATGTCATTTTTCCATTAACAACTAACACGAAGACTAGAACGTCAGTGAAAGCTAACGATCATAAACAGAAATGAACGGAACATTAATATCTGAACAAAAAACAATCCTTTCAGAACTCTAGACTGAAACTAGCCTTTTTCGTGATAAAAGGCCATTGGTTTTTATGGACATTATGATTTTATAAATAGTAAGAATTTATAAGGTTAGACAAAAAATATTTTCTTCATTTATTGTATTTAAATTGTTGTAGACCGTAGGTACACGCAGATTTTTTAGGAGCACTTTTTCTAAATATATTTTTTGTTACATATACCAAAATTATCTTTATCAAAACTTCTTCGGTACTTCTTAAGACAAAAAATCATCGACATTTTAATTTCACATCATACAGGAATATTCTAGTAATCTCCACTACACCTAGCGTACAATATTAACAGTATCATGACCTGTTAATTTAAAGAATATAAAGTTATGATCGGTTTCTACCTTCTGAAAACCCTCCTCAGGAAGCTGTTTGCTGGTGCTCGTCCTAAAGATATATATGCAGATTCCGGTTAATGGAACCGTGGTGCCATCTGTAAGGAACAGCTTCTTCTTCGGTGGTGGCGCTGGCTGCTGAAGTAGATTTGCTCTGCTACTGTTGGTTTGAAGCTTGCTAGTGCTAGACTTACTAAGCTCCACAGACTGCGGATCGGCGTCTTCCACCTCTTGATAAAACCACATCAGCTTCGTGCTCATGTGGGGAAGAAATAACTGGTTGATTTCGTCCAACTAGAGGAAAAAATGGAGATAACACAGGCGTCAACGGATAAAATGAAAGTTTTTTATGAAATGCAATGGACTCGAATAACTTAACATAGAAAACATCTTAACTTAAACATAAAACCAAATCAATTCATAACAATGTTCTTTGTTGGCCAGATATTTAAAGGACCTTAAAATTGTATAATCGAGGACAATGAAAATAGAGACTGAGATCTAATAATGAATTATTTGTTATCTCTTAGACTGGTCAAGGAAACGTTAAGCTTACCATGTCGCCTTCGAATACGTTATCCATGATCTCATGTCTGGAGAGTCCGGTGGCGTCTATGAGAATCTGAAAGGTGAATTCTAATCGGGGGTCCATCTCCCCCTTCTGGCTTTGCGTTCGCATTCTTCGCGACGCTTCTGGAAAGTAATGGAAATGGACGATAAAAAATAGGAGTTTTGTAATTGTTTCTTCCTCTATACGTAACTAGAAGGGTTGGCCAATCGTACCGCAATTCAATGCAAAGAATATTTTAATTACACCTTTATTACATCAGTAGATGTCTAACGGTCGTTCTCAAAATATAAGCAAGACTCTCCGAGACTATAGAAACTCGGCTGATGCTACAACGTTTTTACGAATCTCTCCACATCATGATAGGACTCTTAACAAAGCTATGTCGTCAAGCTAATTAAGAGGGCAAGTTTTATACACTTATATGGTTATAAAGTGTGAATTTATTGCTTGTGTTGTACGCCTATGTCCCGCGACACATTTCAGCCAACTCTAGTCACCAGTGATGTGGTCATGCAACCATCACATAACGTTTATATCATTTCATAATCCATTCAGCTAATATTTGGACTACTAAATGAAAGGTGTTTAAGTAAAAATGGAAATTACAATGAGCAGTTGCTCCGGAGCTAGTTCCTCTTCTTCGCTTTCTGTTTCCGTAGAAGAATGTGGACCCATAGGACCGTAGACAAACATCTTGGACGATGATGGGACACTAGGGACGTTTTATAAAAACCGCACTATGGTTGAAACTAAAGCATTATCAAAAAAGTAACTGTAATAAGCACTTTAAAATACGAAGTTGTACTTTTGAAATGACAGAAAACGTTTTTCATTAATGAGAGATTTAAATTACCTAAATAAATAAATAAATAAATAGATACATCTAATTTTCTGCAGGATTTTCATTTTTTTTTCATCTTTCTGATAAGGACACTAATAATAATTAGAGTTAATAAAATTAATATCAAACCCCAGTCTGAAAATGGCTAGATATAATTGCCTAGCTTTATTCGTAATTCTTATTTTTTTTTTTAGATTCTTATTTATTTATTTAACACCCAAATTAAAATTAGCACTTAAAATTAATACTTCTAGTTTGTTTTTTCGTGAATTCGTTTCTTTTCGTATATTCATGAGAAGAATAGAAACCAGTTCGAATCAACCATAAATCAAGAATCAACACCACTGAAATCAAATAAAAATCTAAACAATTTTGTAATCAATCTTTAAAAAAAAACATGAAAAATTTGCTTTGACCACTACATCGATGTGGAAGTATAATAATGAATAATTAAAAATAATTTATTCATTCAATTGATGAATAATAAAACATAAAATGACATAAAATATGACGAAAATGATGAAAATATTTTTGGCACTTTATTTTACTGTTGGACACTGACCTCAAATTGATTGGAGAAAATGTGGCAATACTTTACCAGAAGTATTAAAATGGTTGTATGAACTCATTATGGCTTTTTAAAATGCAGAATGGTATATATAACTTATGGATATGTCTGTCGGCAAGATTAATTCACATCCAAAATATACAGAACGATTCTGAAGTTGAGTCACATTTTTTATCAGCATATAGAACTATTAAAAATCAACATTTTTCCAAATAACATATTTCAAAAAACTCTAAAATATAGTTGCCTTATTATTAGTTGCAAGAATAGGATTTATCCAGTCCTGCCTTTTTAAAGAAAAAGGTGTACAGCGAAATTCTAAATAATTTAAGTGGAAAACGTTTAAGATGTGAAAATATTAGGAAGAAATGATTCACAAAAAAAAATATATATATGATAAATATGCAGTATGATAAAACCAAATAGGTAACATTTAAAATATTCAAACACAAATCGCAAAATAATATTTACTTGGGTCAGTATTTGTTTAAGAAATATTTTCTTACATTCCGGTCACATTTTTCATTTTAAAAACCGAAAACTTTAAAATTTAATTTAAAATAAAATTTAAAGAAAATCTAAATCAATTTTTTAATCACTGGTAATTTAACTTTAGATTTTTTTGAAGGTATATTAGAATTTAAATTAATCGATTCAAAATGAAAATCGACTGTCAAATCAAGAGAATATTATGTACAGCAGAATTTTCCGCAAAAATCGAGGAATAACTTCCTATCAGACCCGACCACAAACCGCAATCGGACAAAACGAATTTAACTAATCGCGACTCCTTGATTAAAATAAAAGAACGCCGAGTCGCCCGTCCACAGCTTGCGCGCTCCGCGAGACAAAGGAGATTCTGGCGGATCCATGCCAGCGCGTCGTCATGATTTTATGCGGCGTGAAGTGTGGTGTAAACCGTTCGAGGAACACGCGGGTTCCTGGCACCAACGTATTCTCGAGAGAAAGCCCGTAATATGGTGAATATGGGAACAGCTAATAAAACTTTTCGGTGATAAAGCATGTCTAGCACACAATGCCAGAAAGATGGATGTGTGACCTAACAGATAATATAGTGCTTTCGAAAAGTAACGCATAAATTCATTATTTCTAAAATTGAGAATTTTTCAATTTTGTCGTTGTCGATTTGGTTTTAAACAAAGACACTTTTTGACATAAGACCCATATTTGTGACGTCATCGTTGTTCGAGATATGACGTCATCGACAATTTTTTTAAATGGCAACCCCCAATTTCGACCATGCCATTTAAAAAAGCGTGTCATTCTACTTAGATATCGTCAACAATTATGGTATGATTACATTAGCGTGAAAAAATAGGTTAAAAAAAATGAAGAAAAACGATTTTAAATCTCAAAATACTAAATTTCATGATAATGATTATGTAAAAAATCAACTAAACTGTGCACCGTTGGCTACCTGACAGTAGCCAAGACAATTAATAAATTATTTTTGAACATTCTCAATAACTTCAGGAGGTATGTATACGATGTATCTCGTGACGAATTCTTGCTTTTAAATCGTCTAAATTCTCCGGTCTAGTAACGTATACTTTGGTTTTTAAGTATCCCCACAAGAAGTAATCTAGGGGTGTCAAATCTGGCGATCTGGCTGGCCACTCAATCGGCCCCCTTCTCCCTATCCAACGATTCGGGAACACCTCATCTAAATAAGCACGGACAGGTGCTGCATAATAGGGAGATCTTGTTGGAAGCAAATGTGATTTCTCGGACGATTACGTTCCTCTATATCTGGATATAAAGTTATTACTTCAGGAATAAGGTCGTCTCGAAGAAAATCCAAATAGCTTGCACCAGTAAGGTTCACGTCAAAGAAATAGGGCCCATAATTCTTCCGTCGACTATGCCGCACCACACATTCACTTTCTTAGGGCGTTGAGTGTGATACTCCATCATCCATCGGGGATTCTCGGTAGCCCAATAACGGCAGTTTTGCCTATTGACATGGCCGTTCAAAATAAACGTAGCCTCGTCAGAAAAAAATTACGTTTTTAAAATTATTATCATTAGTGCATAGCCTTGCATTTACTCGCTTTTTCATAATTTTGTGAACTGTGGACGCTGCCATATTGAAATCAGAAGCCAATTGGTTAAGTGTTGAGTGATGATTTTCCTGTATTGCCAACAAAACATTAAGTTGATCTTCTTCTGATTTTGAAGGTCGACCAGATTTAGGAAGATCACGAACATGCCCAAAGTTACGGTATTTAGACTCAATATTGCTTACCATGCTTTGGCCAATGGGATGCCGATCAGGATGAGTTTCATTGAACAATTCAACTACTTTTTGGGTGTGCATCCTGTCTCCAAATCCGATCATGCAAAGAATTTCAATTCGTTCTCGTTCAGTTAATTTAACCATTTTTTTTATAAAATGACAAAAGTCACTACTCAACAAACACTTCAAACACATTGCTTTTGCCAAACAAGAGATAAGAACTAAAGAAATAACTCAAAAAAAACAAAAAAAAAATATTTACCGAAGTACTATTTCAAGTTTTTATCTGACAGCCATTCTCGGTCGCTTAGGCTACTGTCAGGCAACCATAATTTTTGACGATGTATAAGTAGAATGACGCGCTCTTTCAAATGGCATGGTCGAAATTGAGGGTTGCCATTTAAAAAAACTGTTAATGACGTCATATCTCGAACAACGATGACGTCACAAATATTGATCGTATGTCAAAAAGTGTCTTTGTTTAAAACAAAATCGACGGGTCAGAGGATTTTTTTCGAAAAACTCATTTTCAGAAATAATGAATTTATTCGTTACTTTTCGAAATCACTGTATATGTTGGGGAATTCGATTGGTCGGAGTGTTTGGTGGAGGTCACGGGGACCCCTTTTGTTCGGAGAAGCGAAGGAGTGTTAACGTTTTTCCACATTTATCGATTGGAATGTTTGTTTTGGTGTTTTTTTGTTCACGAAACGTTTTGTTAAACGAAATTTATTTTTGCGTACGGGCTAGACGTTCAAAGGCAAAAAAAATGAAGCACCCTCGTGGTCTCATCGATTTTACTAATCCTTTGAAGGTTGTTCATTGCTCTAGGATTTTTTAATCTATTACGAAACAATATACGAGGTGTGTAAATTAAGTAATGAGACTGGCAATGTAACGCCCGATCTAGCAAAACTGCGGAGACGGGACTTGGAAGGGCGGTAGGTTAATATGTATTGCACCTTCAGTACTAGTTTGAACTTGTTAGAGACGTTTGTTTGTTCTTTGTGACCGTTTTCGTAAACCGGTTTTTTCTAGTGCGTTTTAAAAATGAGTGACATTAATTTTGAGCAACGGTGTGCTATCAGGTTTTGCAAAACTTCAACATGCCTACGGAAACAGTGTTTTTTCAAGAGTCCAGATTTTTCGGTGGTTTAAGGCATTCTCAGAAGGAAGAGAGTCGATAGAATATGAACCACGCAGAGGAAGGCCTTCATCTTCAAGAACGCAAGAATGTGTATGTCGAAAATCAAATGCATGCTGATTTGCTTTTTTGATAGTCAGGGAATTGTCCACAAAGAAAAAGGATCATGCGTGTGAGCCCAAATATCAAGAACGACTGGATGTTGCATCACGACAATGCGCCTTTTCACACAGCCATTTCAGTAAACGAGTTTTTAGCCAGTAAAAACATTCCTGTGTCTCCCTAGCCTTTTTTATTCGCCTGACTTGAGTCCATGTCACTTTTTTTTTCTTCCCGAGATTGAAAAATCACCTCAAGAGATGTCATTTTGGGACCATAGAAAACATTCAAGGGGCTGTAACTATTCGAATAAAAAAATTACAAAAATCAGTCTCATTATTTAATTTACATACCTCGTATTAGGTACTAAAACAATAAATATACCTTCTAACTATGCATTTTATGTTTAGGTTTGGTTTAAAAACCTTTAAGTTTTCTTGAAAAAAATAAAAATTAAAACATTCTTTGAATAGCATTACGAAAAATTGAGACTTTTTAAAATCTCAGGGTAATTCTCGAAAAATGCAGATATGTATATATATACAATAAAAATAACGTAGTATAAAGCCACATACATTTCAGAATATATATGGTTTCATAATCGTAAATCATATATATATACAGTAGCCAAAATTATTGTATAAAACAATGAATATAAGTGTGGAACTATGAGCTACACAATTATACAATATATAGTAAACATCTGTTTTGTTTTCCGGAAAAACAGCAAGTGATAAAAAAATATTAATGAAAATTTTATTTTATTTTCCATTACCCGAATATATAATTAGGTTTCCAAAATGTTGATCCGTTGTTTTCGTTCATTTTGGTACCAAGGTAAGTTAAATTCCATTATTTTTATCCTTGAACATGTCGTTGTAATTTATTCAAACAAACAATTTTATGATATGATTATAGTTTCTATATGGTTAATAAATATTATATTTAGGGTTCGAATATGTGTGTTACAACGCAGGACTCGGTACTATAAAACTATATATATATACAAGTATATAATATAAAATAATATATAAATATATGAGTATTTTTAAGTGCCTTGGAAAATATATACGCTTGTATTCTTGTCCCTGCATACGTACGCCACTGACCGATCCTGCCAAGGTGCGGTATGCGCAGCAGTATGCCATCCCGGTGCGGAAGGGCAAGGTATTCTAACGCAGTTTAACACGCGAGACGGCAAACATTCCGAACCCTAGTTATATTATACATAAATGTCATTTCATATTTGCGTGTTCCAACTTCAAATGCCATCTTACTCCAACATAAAGAAATGCAACTCTAATCTAATTGCGAAAATTAATTTCAAACGACAAAGAAGTTAAATTAGTTAAACTAACTTCTACGGCTGTCACTTCTGTGTTATGATATGATACTCCATTTGTTAGTAAATGACGGGAATTAATTTTCGTTTAGGCAAATGTTATTTTCATAATCACAAACCGTTATAAGCTTTCATAAAATTTTTGTTTGACATATATATTTCGTTTGACGTATGACATATCATTTCTCATGATGAATTCTACGAGTACAACACTAAATTTTAATAGAAAATTAAATTAAACATAATCTTATATACATACGTATACTCCTAAACGTGAGATATAAAACAACCTTGCCTTGAGTGAGTTGAACAACTCTTTTATTACAATGTCTATTGAAAATTTGCTGCAAAAAAATAATTACGGTTCTATTTAAATAAAAAAGGTTGGATCGACTTCCGGCTGGTCCGGAAGTTATAAATAATGTCTTTTATGTCGAAAAAAGCCTTATCAATAGTCAATCAACATATAACACCTATATATTTGTAAATGTTACATTATTGAATAAAGAAATTATAGCTTGTTACATATCCCCTGTATCACACCACACCCTTTGAAAATTGACAATTTTCCATTCTGTCATGCCAAGACCACCAAGAAGGTCACTTCAAGAAGGTCGTACTATGAACAGCCTCTTGTTGTCCGCCAAATTAATTAATGGTTTCCGTGCTACCAATCAATACTCCAAAAAATGACTTACATTCTGAGTGCCCTCACTGAAAGACCTACTCGGCATGGCCCACTTCCTTATTCCCTGAAGTAGCACCAGTCTGCTTGTCGTCTTCACGTCTTTGTTAGCCATATTTTATTGGTACTGGTTAATGAGCAGAAAATATTCGAAGAAAAACGATATTTTCATGCAGTAAGTTGCACTTTTTAGATATTTCTATTGGAATCTTCATAGCAACGAAGGTTTGATCGAATGTGCGTGATATTTGACACATTTAAGAGAATATTTAGATCGTGCAGGCACATATACATACATTTTCCTTTCTAAGTAATCATTTCTACCTTTAACGCAATACCAGTACACTATTATTAGGTATGCATTTTACCACGTTATCATAAAAAAATCGATAAAACTGAAACAGCTAGGTACCTAAAAAGTGCATCTTAACATTTTTTGGTCTTTATTTTTTAAAAAATTATGTGTTTTTCATTTTTCTTTAAATCCTGCTTCATCTACAGAGTACTTTCAAGATCAGTTCCTCCACTGTCCCAACACCTGTTACTCCCAAACCTCACCAAATAAAACTGAATTGTAGTAAGCAATTCTATTTTTCAAAAATTTTAAAGAATTAGGATTTAGAAAGAAGATACAATTTTAAAGATGCAACAAATTTATTTTCAGTCATATATCACCAATATTTAATGGATCCAATCTGGAAATTGTCAAGGCCATCTAATGGAACCTTTGTTACATATCCATTATCCAACATTTCTGACTTATATGATCAGAACTAGTAAAAATAACAGGATAATTCTGTTTAAATGCTAGCAATATTACTAGCGTTAATCGTTAGTATCTCTAGAAGAGAAAAATAGTATTAAAAATAGTAATGCTACCCTGCTAGTAGTTGGTTATCCGTATAATTTGTTGTTAATTCCGTATAATAATTTCACACTGCAATAATAAGTAAATAAACAATCAATGGAACATGTCATTCCTCATTTAATAAAGCAAAATTTGATATGGTAACTATTGAGAAAGAAGGTCCAAAAAGAATGGTACAAAGGTATCATGATTATAAATCAATCAATAATTTTAAAAACTGGGTTCAGTCGAATACCATTTCATTAATATTTCTTGTAAATTAGGCCTTAATGTAACTCTCAAGCCTCAAACTGGGTATTTTAAGGACTAATGCATCCACCTCTTTTAAATTTCTTCTAAAGTAAAATCAACGTTAGAGCAAACCTACAGCACCATCTACACAACTGAAAGAGTATTAGAATCGAAGTAATCAAAATGTGAATGTAGTCGTCGATATTCTAACCATCTGAAGCAATAACCGTTCACATTTATAGATGGCAGTACTGAGAAAATGCGCCAAAACTATATAAAAATACTCTTGTAATAAAATATATACTATATACTTTCTGACATTTCTGAACTTTGTCAGTATAATTGCTTTTAATATCAACTTTCATAGTAACTGCTGCAAAGCTATGGATATTTTCTTATTGTACTTCCCATCAACGCAAAATTAAAAGATTTACAAAGCGATTTATGGCGTTTCTTTACAATAAAAAGAAAAGAAATAGTATGACCTAAAAAGACATATCAAAATTGAAGCCAAGAATTCAAAGCTTACAAAACAGAACAACCAGAAACGCTGAACCTCCCGTTCTAAACGACCATACTTAAACTTAATTGCCACTTCTCCACTTTACTACCGGCAGTTATGATAGGATAAATAATGCAGATATATTCTGCGGCGATATACTATCAATTAAATACTATCCTGTCACAATTAAATAGCACAAACAGCCTATATCTCAAAATAATCGTCCTACCTTGTTGAGCTCCTCATCGTCAACCATTTTCCCTGGCTGGCACTGAAAACCCCACTGGAAATTTATGGCCTAGGGCGAGCTAATTTGGCCCTACGCGAAAATTAGCGATCCAGAGTGCGCAACTAATTTTCTTCTTTAGGGCAGTTTTTTTTTTATTATTTTTTTTTTGTGGAGGTATCACTAGTTTTCCATGCTTTGCGCAATACTGATTGGAGACAGAATGGCATTTCGATATGATTATAGTTAACGTACTACGGGTAATCTATCAGTGGGTAAATGCAGGGACGGCTTCAGCGAATTTCCGTGAAGAGTAATACCGCAGTTTTCACTCGTATCTTATTTTGTTATTAAAATATACCTGTAGAAGTGATTTCTGGTTCAATTAATTTTTAGGCAATTCCGCCATTGCAGAAATGTCGATTGTCGCAGATGTTAAACATTCTACTTTCATTTAGAAAAATTTGACTACACAGTACTGATGGTGCCGCATTAAGGTGAAACCGGTCGACAGTTTCCTGATACAGACCTCAACTTAAATATTTTTTGTAAGGTCTATCATATTTTGCTCAAAATTAATAAATAAATCAGTACATATTATATTAGTCATATTATGTTAGGTCCTATATGTAGGTCAAAACTTTATAAAAAGCAACATTGATTATTAGTGATAAAGTTACGTCTACTGTTAGGTTTAGATCTCACTTTACTTTTTAAAAAATATATATTTAACGAAATGTGTATTCTTGAATATAAAAATGCATATCTTTAAAATATAATTCCTGATAGGTTTCAGTTTTCAATTTGTATATAAGTATCAGTATTTTTTTCTGTTGTGTATAGTGACTTTGAGTCTTAAATAAAAATTAAGACTAAAGACTAAAATAAAATTAAATAAAAGCAATTTCAATTCGGTACCAAATTGTTTGGTACCACTTGTAACAAACAAAGCTCTATCCATATATATAAGTCTTCTTAACTATATTTTTATTATAATATTACATCTTGCTAAATTTAAGAGATCCGTGTACAATTCCACGACTTTTCGTAGAGATACTGAAATTCGAAATTTGTTTCGTTACGACATGAACCTAAATTCACCCGCGGACTAGATAAAGTTTTTAAAAATATTAATATCAATTTGGTTTATAATTCTAAAAATAAACTACAGACGCTTTTGGGCAACTTGGGTTGCCCAAGATAAAATCGACAATAACGAAAAGTCAGGAATATACGAAATAAGTTGTAAATATTGTGATCAAAAGTATAATGGGCAAACAAAAAGATCGATTTTGACTAGATTTAAAGAACACATGGCTCATTTAAAATATGGCAGAACGGAAAAATCTCTGTTGCCCAACATGCTTTTGACAACAACCATAGGATAGACAAAAAATATTTACAATTAATTAGAAATGTGGTAGTAGTAGGTACACGAACAGTAGACAGTCGCATGCTTTTGAAAGTTTAGAAATCATAAAATGTAAGGGTAGTATGAATAAGGACAATGATCCAATACTCAACAGTCCACTATTCGCTCTGATAAACAAAGACATATGTTACGGTTCAATGAACCGTGGGAGCAAATTAAGTATGAATAGAGCAAATGTGTATGTTAGAATTTAGTTTTAATCTTCTCCTGAAGATGATAACTTAGGTGGCGAAACGCGTGTCGAGAAAAAGTATAGTAATTCGGTGTTTTGTAGAAAACCGTTTTTTTTTAACGATTGGAAACAAAATATTAAATCCGGTCCTGCCTAAAGTGATATCTCAGGAACCAGCAACAACTACCCTTCGTGGGCTCATTCATTAATGAGAACGAAACACGAACGCCAGACTGACATTTTATATAATTTAAGCTCCAATATAATATGAAAATTAGCCTAATTTTTTGAAAATTGTGATGTAAATGTCAATCGTGGAATTAAGTTTGCATAAAATTGTTTATTATAGACAATGAATTCCATAAAGAAAACACGAAATGTATACCGTATACAAGAGGGAATAAATGTCGCCCTTATTTTCTTAATATAGAATAAAATTATGAGAATGTGTTTATCCAAATTTTTTCCTCGAACGAACAACATTGATTTAAAATATCAAACGAGTTACAGGCTTTGATTATCTTCAAACTAACTTACTGGAATTTTTTAATTAACAATTGGGTATATTTACAGTTGGGTATATTTACAGTTATAAAATATTCAGCAGTATTCTTTAATAAGTAAAAATACTTATTAATCTGCTTATTACATCAATTTTACTTCAAGGTATACATGATTTAATAACTAAAATCATGTGATCCTAAAAATATGATAAACAGGCTACAGTTGCAAGTCTTGAAACATTAGTCATATATACTATTATATAGTTATCGGAAACATAGTCATATAACATCGGATAGTTCTGTATTATTTCAAGGTAAGTCAAATCAAATCCCGATAATGGCAGAATATATTCAATTCTGCTCTTAGGCAGAATATACCGCATCTATATTTATAAAAAAATCCTCGAATTTATTTTCAAATTAAAGAAAAAAGGTATTATACGTTTTCTATCCATTTCTCCCTCTCAAACGTTTGGAATATGCTACCTCTAACTAAAGTACTAAACACACAGGCGACTTCCAGACTGGTACCAAGCAATTTGCAATGTTTATAATCTTACAGAGACTTATTTACTACACTAATTAAAAACTAGCGTGCATGAATCGTCGTCTACATTATCCTTATTTAATTTCTCATTCAGGCGGATAATAACAGTCCAGAAGAGAAATGTCATGCCTAGACAGTTTTTACTACAGCTTTTAATGAAATATTTGTACTCTGCAAAATATCAAGGTAAAAGTAAAAACAGAAAATTTAAATTTAAATCGTTTATTATGATAGGACTATTCGATCACAAACATCAAGTCAAAACCCACATATTCAAGACTTAAAAAAGAACTTAATAACCATTACAGGCAATTCTTTTTTTTGAGGAAATAAATTAATTCTTCCTGGTGTTCTGTTTTTTTTTAATCTGCAGATACAAATCTCAGTGACAAAGCTCAACCTTGCCACAATTTGTCACAAAACCTTGTGCTAAATAGCGTAAATAATATAACTCCCAATTAATTAGAGTTCCAATTGGCAACCTGGTGGTAGCATGTTTTAAGGTTGACTTTGCCTGAGGAGGCCAAAAATTGGTCACCCTACTGCTTCATTCCCGGTACAAACAACCATAATTGTTTTTCTCCTTAGCATTACAAGCTGAAAACGTTGGAAATCTATACCGATACCACCGAACATAAACAAGTCTTGTTTATATTCGGTGCCGATACCGCTTCCTCTCGAATATGTAAATAGGTAATTGACTAAACCCCCACCACACTCAAACAATAAGCCGAAACGTTGAACTGACTGAGCTGAGCTCGGATTAAACTGTGGCTCGGACTCAGTAAACATCGGTGTTTTGTGGTACATAGTGTTGCTGCCACTCGGCTGCTAGTGACATGGCTTGTTTAACAAATTCCTTCAATTAAAATGCCTATTAAACGACCAAAATAACCCACGACGTCGGTTTAGTTGACCTCCTAAGACTGACGTATATGAGTCAAGCGTGATAGGCTATGTGATAGTGTCGTTCCAACCAAACGTTAAAAAAATCGTACCACGTGTTTCAGTCGACACACTACACAGTATCAGTGATCTCCTTATCATACCCGAACAGATATGGTAAATCTTATCTAAATGAAATTTAAGACGTTCTTACTGGACGGTTTGGATTTTGTGGAAAATGACTGAATGGCGTGAGACAGGTGAGAATACTTGTCATCCTGCTTATGTATAACATAAAACAACTGCTATTCACAGGTAGTAGATGCAAGTATCATAAATAATTAATAACCTACATTTACTTAATTAACCTTCTTTTGTTTAATGTCGTCTTTGATTAGTTTTTTTTTTTATATATTTAATCCGTTGACACATGGGAGTACAGAATTCACTGATTTAGTCACATCAACACCCCATTATAATACGATATTTCAAAATGCAATTTTAAATTTTGTTTTAAATTTGGATTTTCATTACTTTATACAAGCGGAAGCATTAATATTATTGTCGCTAACCTACTGAAGGTCAGAATATTAATTGTCATTTATTTAAAATTAACTCTGAATACCATCATTACTATAGAAAACGTACTTACCTAACGTTTTCTATAGTAATGATGGATTCCTTATATGGAACTCAATGACATGTACATATATATACTTACATTAATATGTAGTAATTACTATATAAATTCTAATTGGGTGTGATTGTATGTTTTTATTCTCTAGCTCCTTTTGTTTGTCTTACAATTAGGTGAGCAGAATAGAACAGAAAACTCTGTAAACAATGACAGCCATGCAATAGAAGTACAGGAATCCACCCCTCTTCTCATTATTGCAGAGCACAGAAGGCACTGGCTCGAAAAAGTTTTCCTGGGTTGCCTGGTGCTAGTTTTGGTAGTTGGTGTAACTGTTGCTGCTTACTTGTTATGCGTAGAAGGTAAGATATATTTTGCTTGTCAAAGGAATGCATTTCAACCTCTGCCAGTATTATGAGAATCAAGAAAGTAACTTATGATAAATAAGGACCTGAATATAATTAGTTATTGACATTAGGGAGGCCTAATGTCAATGAAACTTAATACAACAACAATAAAGTAATGTAGATTAAAGCGTTAATCTACCAGTAATATCTGGCATTTTCATGAACAACATACAGACTCGTTCGTCTTTTCGTTTAAATTGAGGTAGTCCCGTGTCAGTTGGTGCCTTGGTACAACCTCCGTTATATGCAATACACTGAACATGATGAAACGAGGTGTGGCTATTAAATAACCGAACTGCTGTCATAACACTTTTTATTCGTTACCAATTATAGTAACTTTTTCGCCTTCAATGTACTCCCCCTTGGCGATCTCTATACCGCTACATACGACTTTTGCATTGTTGAAAGCAGTGCTGGAAGTCCGCTTCTGTCAGCTGGTTCAGAACCTCCGTCGCTTTTGCTTTAACCGCTTGCACACTAAGAAACCACGATTCATCACAAGTAATCACCGTGTAATCACAAGCCTGGATCAGTGTCAATGTTGTTTAGAATGTCAACGCAAATGTTCATTCTTGATTCCTTTTGCTTGGGAGTGAGGAGTTTTTTTTGCACCATTTTTGCACAAACTTTGCGCATGTTGAACGATTCATGCAAAATCTGGCGAACACAGTCTTTGTGTTCCTGTTATTTTATCCATTTAAATCATTAAAAAACTTGTGTGGGAGATAAATATTCATTCCCGTACACTTCTTTAAACATTGCATAAGCTTCTGTAACAGTTTTCCCCAGTTTAACAAAAAACTTGAGATTAACCCGTTGCTCCATCTGAACACTTAACATTTTTTCGACGCGTCCCTGGTGCATAGACTAATTTAAACGACTGCTACAGTCAAACTGAGCGATCCACTGGCTTGTCCGGCGAGCTCAGGATGGGGAACGTATCACCAGACACAGTTCTGTTCAAAGTTGTCGCGATACTGTTGATATAAATATGGTCGCCATAATGTTGTTGTCGCCATAATGTTGAAATAAATAAATGCACAATGTTGTTATTATTATTATTATTCTACACACTAGAAAGTATAGAACTAATGAATAACCACCCCCTGTTGAAGTTTAAATGTTAATAAACATACACTTCTGTTACATACAATTCTGTTGTAAATTACAATTAAAATTATTGAAGTCTCATCCTGAAATTAATATTGTATTATCAACTAACATATCATTCAGTAAAATTATTCAGTAAAGAGTATTATTAGAGCATTAACTGTGCAATGGTATAAATATTTTATTTTATTTTGAACGATTTTATTAAAATAAAATCGTTCTTACGTGTAAATTAAGTAATGAGACTGTTTTTTTAATTTTTTTTTTATTCGAAAAGAATTACAATTTAGTATTTTCTCCTTCAAAATAACTTGCTTTGTGGACAATTACCTGGCTATCAAAAAAGCAAATCAGCACGCATTTGATCTTCGACTTGCTCATTCTTACTTTTTTGAGTCTTGGAGAAATTGAAGTGTGCCATTCCATGCTTTGGCGCTTGGTTTCAGGGTCGTAGTTAAACACCCAAGTCTCATCACCAGTATTGAATAACACATTCCATAAAATAGGGATCATTTTCATTCGATTCCAAAAAGTCAAGACACCTTTCTCTTCTGATGTCCTTTTTTGGAACCATTTTTGCGCAGATTTCTCTCATCCCCAATTCGTTAGTCAACATCTGATGGAACAGTAGTGTGATGCAAATTTAACTCTTCCCTAATCATTCTTGTCGTCAACCGACGATCTGAACGCACAAGATCCTGTATTCTATCGACATTTTGATCGGTTCTTGAAGATGAAAGCCTTTCGCTGCGTGGTTCATCTTCAATCGACTCCCTTCCTTCTGAGAATGCCTTAAACCACCGAGAAACCTAGGCTCTTGAAAAAACACGGTCTCCGTAGGCATGTTTTACAAAAGTATCTGTTGCGCTGTGTGCAAGTCTGAAGGAAAACCCGATAGCACACCGTTGATCAAAATTAATATCACTCATTTTTAAAACGCACTAGAAGAAACGATTTACGAAAACAGTCACAAAGAACAAACAAATGACTCTAACAAGTTCAAACTTGTACTGAAGGTGCATTACAGGTTAACATACCGCAGTGTTGCTAGATCGGGCGCTACATTGCCAGTCTCATTACTTAATTTACACACCTCGTATACACAAACTTTGCTTACTTTATATTTAAAATCTGAAATATAAAGTTAAATCACCGTTGTGGGCATCTATATGAATACCAAGAAATATTCATTAGTCATTAAAGACGTTTGCAACGAAAACAATTCTCTTTTTTAAAAGTTTCCAGAAGTTTATTTTCGAAGTAATGATGTGATATGTAAAAATGACGCGGTGACCTAATAATCACTGTTTTGTCAAGATATTCTGCTTATACTGTTTATATTTTACGTTTTATCATTTCAGTGACTAATTCGGTTTTATATTATTACAATAAGTTTTACATTCCTACAATTGTGATAAGTCTTTATGATAGTTTATAAAGTTATTCAAACAAAACTAGCAATTGCCAGGCATGCCCTAACTGTTATCCTAATCTGAATTTAAATAGAACTGAGTAGAAAAATATTTGTTCGTAATATTTTTAGAGTGTGGGTCAAAGATCATTCATACTATGATTTTTATCAAATGGAGGTTAAATAATAATGTTAATTAATTATTTTTGAATTGAATTACGAATATTAATTTATCACAATACAGGGCGAGTTAGTGAAAAATTCCTATTCCCTCTTTCTCTTTTATTTTTAGAGCTACAAAAAAAATACAGGGAATTTTTTTTTTAATTTCAGAATATGCTGTCAAAAACAATTGAACCAAAAATGTAGCAGTTGTTTATTAATTAACAGTTTTTTTTAATGGAACACACTATATTTTTTATTTGTTGAATTCCGCTTGTTCTGATTACAACTGTATGACATATTTTCTTCCACAGGTTTTTGAAATAGTATGCACTAAATATATAAAACTATACTCGAGGATATGCCGTGTTGTCTTTTTGTTTTCAAAATTAAACACAAAAATTGCTGTCTTGTTTCCTTTGTTGCTTATGTCAGTGAAACATACGTTTTAAGGGGGTATTCTAGTCTGGAGGCATGAATTTCGGGCGGTTTTTGAAGCTCTGTACAAACGAAACAAAAAATATTTTTACTATCCATTTTTGTATCATTTGTTTATTGATATCTTAAAATAACATAAAAAAATTAACTGAAAAAAAAGACTCAAAAATTGACAAAGTTATGAGCTGGCAAAGTGGGGGGTCCAAAAAAAGGGTGTCCTGGCGTCATGCACGCCAGGACATTTCAACCCTTCTGGTCAACTGAAACAAAAAAAGCCGAACGGATTCTTAATTAGTATAGATGCCCCTATAGTCCGAACCTTGGAAAAGTCAAAAAAAAAAATTTTTTCATAAAATGGCGGCCGTTTGAAAAAAAAAATTGTTTTGTATGTTTTTTTAATTCCGATTTTATTTTAAACTAGTGAAATTAAAAATTTTTATCTGAGCGTGCTTGAGGCGATAGAAGATTGTATAAAGAACATTCACACCAAATTTCAAATAAATCGGTTCATTAGAACTTGAGATATCGTGCACGCCAACGCGAAAAAAGTAGTTTTGAGAAAAACGCGTTTAAAGATTTGAGACATGTTTCCGGCAATTTTACTCAGTTAGCACGTCCACGTTGCTTGAAGGCTGGCTCAAAACGAATTTGAAATAAATACTAAGACGAAAAGATTCCGACTAAATACGTTTCGTGTTTCGTAAGTACTCGGGCAGCGTCTACCGTCTATTGTTCATTTGTTCCGGTCGGACCGGAGCCGATGCCGCGTCACAAAAATGGCTGTAACTCATAAAATAATTGAAATTTTGAAAAACCCTTTTAAGGGCATATTCTTGAATGTCTAAACTTTGGAAATATGAACCAAAAAAAATTTAGATTTTTTTCAAATTTGTAGACTAGAATACCCCCTTAAGGACTTAATTTTTTATACAAGACAACAAACAAAGAGTAACTGACAACAAAGAGTAACTATCCACAGCTTACTATAAATTACATCATCTTGTCGAAGATATTATTTTATATATTCGGTGCATAATATTTCAAGAACCTGTGGAAAAATGTATGACATATTTTCATTGTAATCAGAGGACCAAGTAGAATTTAACAAATAAAAAATTTGTTGCAGGGTATTTCATTTAAAAAAAGAACTATGTTAAATAAGCAGCTGCTACGTTTTTCTTTCAATTGTTTTTCTGGCAGCATATTCTGAAATTTAAAAAAAAAAGAATTTACCACTGCATTTTTTTTCATAGCTTTAAAAATAATTGAGAAAAGTTTAAAAATAATCGGGTGGGAATGCTCATGAACTCACCCTGTGCATCCAGGCAAAAATCACCGTCATTTTTCTTATCACCCAATTATTTTCAGGGTTGGACTGGCCCTAGAATAAATCCGGAACCTGAATATTTTAATCATCATGACCAATTGTTTTTAAAACGCTGATATTAAGAAAGGTCGAAATTATTATTACCTCCCACGTGGCAAACTGTGATTCGTTTTTTTAATGTTGTGTTATTGTTATTTAATATAAAATATATTTTTTTATTTTGATTTTACATCGTGTTTTATTTCCAAGGCAACGAAACAGAAAGACAATTTTTGAATGTTTTAATTTTCAAAATTATAAATAATTTTTACAAATAGTCATTTGTGATTTATTAATTTTGCAGTAAACTAGATTGTGACTTTGCTTAGACTTGTGTTCAAATTTCACATCACGTTTCGAATAATAAAAAAAATGTAAATCGATAGTATCCGATTTTTTTTACAGCAATAAATCATATTTGAAACAAATGAAAAATAGTTCCAAAGAAGGCAATACCCGATAATCAGTAGTAATCCCACGTTACACTCAAATACGAGCTTTTTTATCAACGAGTTTTTTATCGATACTACTAATTTTTTTTATCTCAAATATCCTTAACATTGTCGCAATTAGTATACGAGTACATCTTTAATTTTTATTTTAACCAACATATAAATTCTTTTAATAAGTGAAATATTTAACACTGGCAATTGTAAAGGTCATAGTATCACCAAAATCAGACATACCGTATTATTTATCCTATTTAAGAAAATGTCTATAATAAATACAGCAAAAATAATCACCCATAAAAATATTTAATTATCACATTACACAAAAAATTAAAAACAGAAAAATTAAACAAATTAAGGATATTAGATAATATATAGCCAGATAAGATCATATATAGCCAGAGTTCACTGATAGGGTCATGTTCCCTGCCTATTAATAACTTTATTAAAGAGTGATTTTCGTTTTACTGGGTACGATACTGATGTTGCAGAGAAGTAAAGCAAATTGGTAGTATAAGTTGTTTCGTGATGTGATGTCGTGAAATTGCCCGATACTTCCTGCAAGCTTACAAATCACAGAGTTCTATACAATGCCACAAGGTTCAAAAAGATGCGAACATAGGAATTGCTTCATATTTAAAAAAAATGGTACCAGAGATGATATATATGGCCGCTAGAGGAATCATCTATTTAAAAAGAGCTAAAGAGCTACCTTGAAAGCTTGAAGAGCTATATTGAAACAAATTCAAACTGCAAGGTCTACTACCCATATGTTGAAAGCTACCAAACCAACGAACGATAACTAATTATCAGGTTCACGCTTTTATAGTGCATTGAACCGACCTCCCAATTTATTATAACTGGTTCTGCAACTCAGTATCTTTTGCGAAACTGTCCTTGATAACACTAAATTCGTTACTCGTTATTGATAACGCATTTCGACAGTTAACCTTTAAAAAATACATCTAATGCCATATCTTAGCTTTCTTATTTTTGTAATACACATCTTGTTTCGTTTTTTTTTTCTGTATTCATCCTTCATCCTCCAGCAACAATTTATAACACTATACATATTCATAACAATTACTCGTATTTATTACCGTATTACTTTTTATTTTTAGATGAGAGCGATGTCCCAGAAAAATTCTTTCTGGTGCTAAGAGAAGACTGGGGCGCTCAACCAAATATGACAAACGTCCCTAGACTAGTAGTGCCAACTCAAAGAGTACTGCTACTGCAAACCAATACGAGCGGATGCTGGGATCTGTCCGAGTGTTTCGAGAAACTTAGATATCTCCAAATGAAGCACAAAGAAGAATTCGATGAGCCGGATATACTCTACAACTTTGTCGTTGGTGGTGATGGACGGGTGTACGAGGGAAGGGGTGGAATTACCAGTCGACGTTTCGGGACGATAATGAAAATATTTTAACTGTTGCATTACTAGGTGGGTACGGTATTGTTTGGGTGGTGCATTTCATTGTTTTTAAGTAGTTTTATTGAGCTTGTTTTCTTTAACCAAAAGGAAAAGTAAGAACGATAGAATAAAAAGTAGAACAATAGAATAATAAGTGCGACAAACATCTGCAAGAAAAAATGCTGGGGTACTTTGTTTCAGCAATCAGTTTTATGTGGTATCAGTAATGAACCTAACTATATATTGGGTATCACTAATGTATTATTATTTATAAAAAAAATACGGGGACCTTCATTCAAACGCTGCAATATATTTAAAAGGTTTATTAGTCGATTTTATATCATATTCTCAAGATACGTCATCATATAACCTGCATTTTAGCTTTGTTGCAATTTAATTGGAATGGAATTATGGATATGGTTGCAAAATATATGTGCATCATTTGCATGGTAATTGTATAGTTTAGCAGACCAGTTTAGTTTGAGGATATATAATATTTAAACTGGAAGAATTTCTTAAAATATCCTAACAAAATAAGTTCTTTCACAAAATTGTAAACAACTCATCTTATTTTTAATTATATGATACTCTAATTTAATTATTGTAATTTACATCAGCATCAAAAATTGGCAGATTATTAACCTTTAGACTGCCGGCTGGCTCATATATGGGACAGTAATAAAATAATAGTTTTAGTGATGAATACAGATATTATAGTGAATTTTTCCCATTTAATAGGCTCTCTGATCTCTAAAGGATACAACTGAAATTCTTTCTAGTCGATCGAGGTACCAAAACTACCCCTATCGAGGGGGTGAAATATTTAAAAACTCGTTATTGAACTTGTATTCGTTATTGAACTTTTTACTGATTTTTTTTAGTAAATAGCCTGTACAATCTGTAAAATGTATACTAAAATTTTCCGCAATTGATTGAGATGCCGAAAAGGGGTGATATTTTCAAAATTCTTTATTGGACGGTTATTGACTTTTTATCGGTTATTTCAAATTAAATTTTTTTTACATAGAATAATTATTAGTTTTTTACTTGAATTACTGTATTTAGGATAAATAATAATTATTTTAGCGATATTCGAATGTAAAATATTGAATTTCTACCTATATACTCTATATATTTCTATACTAATATATAAGTATAGAAATATATACGTATGAAAATATATACGTATGAAAGTATGTAAGTCTAGGGATGAAGAAAAAAATATTATTTCAGTGTAACTTATCGCTTTTTTCACGTTTTTTGAGTGGTTTTATTGGTGACTAAATACATTTTAGAGTGTTTTTGGTAGCTTATTACATTATAATATCAAGCACATTCGGTTAAAAATAAATATATAGTAATTTACACAATATGAAAATTTTTAACATTGGCCCGACCGTTGCCAGCCGGCCTAGCTCATATATGAGCCACCCGTGACCTCGGCAACTACTCTAGATGTATTAGATGTTTATATGGAGACATCCAAAAAAAAACGTCATCAAAGTTGGCCGAGAAAAAAAAAGATGTATTTCTATTCTTGATCGAATTTATAACCTTATTTACATGTCAAGACTGTCACATCATATGACAGCCATTGTTTATTTTACAAATTGTGACAGTCACTTGTCAAAAGTTTGACATAACCGAAAAGCTTAGACATGACCTCTATTTCCATCTCTCTCGTTCATAGCCAGAGTTGATGACGTTTTTTTTTTTTGGATGTCTCTATATACATAAACTTTGCCCCTCAAAAATATCCATTTATAATGGAAAAATGCCGACAGTCTAAAGGTTAAAGGGAATCAATTTGTCATGTCACGTACGGTTTTTAAGTGCGTTTTTAAGTCATTGCTGTTTTTGAACCTGCCAATTTTCTGTTTTTTTACAAATTTTACTAGGCTCTCATTGAAGACAGTTTTGTCGGAATTCTCTAATGAAGAAAGCACTATACGTCTTAGAATTTCACGCGAACAGAATTTTAAAATAAACGTACTGACAATATTTATATGACGGTTCTATATTTTTAGGATACTATGACGACAATCCTCAAGTTGGCCAGTATGACGAACTGGAGGCGTTTTTTGATTATTCCGTTATGAGGAATAATTTGGCACCATGTTACGAGATATTGGTACGAGATCAGTCGCCATGGTATCTCCTGGATTGGGCTTACGAAATCCGAGAAAAAGTCAGAAGGGAAAACGATTGTTGAGATTTTTTGGATGTGGAAGCTTGAGCAGTGGATGAACAATGCCAGTATGCACGAAATATTTGTGCAAAGTTTAGTATATTAGTTATAGAAATTATTTATATTGTTAATATTAATGCTGTTTTGTAAACGTATGTGATATATATCTGTGACTGTTTATACACACAATTTACGTGAAATATTGTTGTTACTTATATAATAATAATACAATATTATACCCTTGTGTCAAAATATCTTGCTTACTTTGTAGAAACCTAATCATTTTTTGTTTCGCAAAAGACGTTTTTTCAACTTTTGCCATAAGGTTGTCATACGAGGTGTATAAATTAAGTAATAAGAATGTTTTTTTTTTATTTTTATTTTATTCGAATATAATTACAGTTCAGTATTGTCTCCTTCAAAATCACTTCCTTCGGAAGCCACACAGCGCTGGAGACGGTTGTTCAATTCCTCATAGCAGTGCTTTAACTCATATACCAGAATAGCCTTCACCTGTTCGGTTACAGTCGTCTGAATGTTTTCTATGATCCCAAAATGACGTCACTTGAGGTGATTTTTCAATCTCGGGAAGAGAAAAAGTCACAAGGACTCAAGTCAAGCGAATAAGGGGGGCTGAGGAGCCACATGAATGTTTTTACTGGCTAAAAACTCGTTTACTGAAAAGCTGTGTGACAAGACGCATTGTCGTGATGCAACATCCAGTTGTTCTTAATGTTTACTTTCACACGCATGATTCTTTTTTCGAAGTTTTTCAAGAACGTTTCTGTAAAACTGTTAATTTACTGTTTGGCCTGGAGGCACAAACTCTTTGTGGACGATTCCCTGGCTGTCAAAAAAGCAAATCAGCATGCATTTGATCTTCGACTTGCTCATTCTTGCTTTTTTGGGTCTTGGAGAGCTTGAAGTGTTCCTTTCCATGCTTTGGCGCTTGGTTTCCGGGTCGTACTAAAATACCCAAGTCTTATCACCAGTATTGACACGTTCCATTAAATGGGGATCATTTTCAAACGATTCCAAAAAATCAAGACACCTTTCTCTCCTGATGTCATTTTGTTCCTGCGAAAGTTTTTTGGAACCATTTTTTTTGCGCAATTTTTTTCTTATCCCCAATACCTACGTTAGTCAAAATCTGACGAACAGTGTTGTGATTCAAATTTAACTCTTCCTCGATCATTTTTGTCGTCAGCCGACAATCTGAACGAACAAGATCCCGTATTCTAGCCCCCCCCCCCCCAAAGGGTCAAGTAAAAACCAAAATACTCGGGGGAATACGGTTGCCGTTGCCTGTAGTGACCTTTGTTTTTGGCTTTTTTGTTTCATCTGCATTGAGCGCCCCCCCCCCTCCCAAAGAGAACTACTGGCTACGCCCTTGATTGAATAGCTAGCCGAGCTATGCATACTAATCTAATATTACTAAGCATATATACCATAGATATGAGTGCCTTGATCTTAGCAGATAGTATGTATATCCGTAAGAGGAAATATAGATAGCAGTAATCTTATTGGATAGCGACTTCTGTGACGTAATGCCTCGAAAGCTCTCATTGGCGATGCATATATTCGGCACGCCCACTTCCCATGGCAATTGGTTTTACAATTACTAATATAAAGGAAA